>JBBCBC010000020.1:7812109-8216861 GCA_037126765.1 Stenogyne calaminthoides | reverse complement strand
AACAACACAATAAGAAAAGGACAAATAAAATAGTAGCATTTGTGTTTGTGTGAAAGCAGCCCATTTGGATTAGTGTGGAAGATTATTTGGAATATTATAATAAGTATTTATTTGGTAATAATTTAGCCACGACTCATATTAAAAAAAACAAGTCGTCGTCGTGAAGGAGAAGACATGATAGGTGGTTATGATTTATGAATATGATCCAAAAGACAATGACACGAGATTTTTCTTTTCGGCTTTTTTACCAAAAGGACGCTTTAATCACACACATACTATTACTATATATCTTTATCTTTAATTTATGGAAAAATAATTATTGTATTACCAATTAACTTTATAAGTTTTGCGTCGATTATGATAATATATCCTCAAATAATTGCGATATCGAGTCATGTTTCATATATATGTAAGCCAAAATATATTTATATTGATATAATGTTTTACGCGTATGGATGAATTCTTGTATTTGAGATTATTTATTTACTAAATCATGATAAAAAAAAATATAGTGTGAACATGTTTTTCTGGTGAAATTGGTTAAGAAGTGTGACTTATATTGCTAAAGAGTGTGATTTTTTTATTGTAAAAGTGGTGGCGTTTAAAAAAAGATACTAAAAAAGTGAAGAGTGTGACTTATATTTATATCAAAGAATTGTGCAGTAGTGATAATGAAGGTGTGATTTATATTCTTAAAGAGTGTGACTTTATATTACTAAAGAAGTATGTTTATAAAAAAAAATCAATTTGGGGTGAACAAGTTTACAAAGATATCAACTCAATCGCGATAGGTAAGACCAAAGAGAAGAAAATTTTGTTATGTTTCCTTTGTTTTTTGTTTTATTTTTTTTTTATCTTACTTGACAGGAATCCTTGAGAGGTCATTATTAAAAATTAATACACAGTCACAATTAAAAAGTAATAGTAAAATTAAATATCAATAAAGTGCAGCAAATTGGCCTATTAATGATAGTATTATATCTAAACCGTGTCCTCTTATTATAGAACGATTTAAATTTATATAATTTTAAATTTCTTTAACTTGTTTTTGGTTTCATGAGCCGCTGCGCTACATTGGATTGACAAAATTTGGGTGTCTTCGAGTTCAATTAACTCAAAATTTTTAAATATTATCGTTATATATAAAAACTATTATTTTTATGCATAAAAATTATTGTCATAAAAAAAAATATTAAGGGTTTTTTTTTTTTTTTTTTTTTTTTTTAAAGGAAGGCGAGAATATGCTTTGTAACGGTTAACTAGATAAAATTTTCTCTCCAAACTAACAATAATAAATTTTGGAAAGATTTCTAATATGTCGTGTGATATGGCACCGATTTAGATTAACACAATTCAGTTAATGTATTTTACTTTAATGTAATAGGAATTTTTGCGTTAAAACTTAAAAGTCTTTAAAGGATAATTTGGTCATAAGACCCTGTGCATTTTTACGACTACCTTATAGTAACTCTCTCTTTCTCTCTCTAGCCGGCAAAGATGTCTGAATCCGGCGCACACATCCTTGTATTCCCCTATCCCGCGCAGGGGCACATGATACCCCTCCTAGACTTCACGAGTCACCTCGCCACGCGCGGCCTCACCATAACCATTCTCGTCACCCCCAAAAACCTCCCTCTCCTGAACCCCCTCCTCGCCGCCCACCCCCAATCCATCACCCCTCTCGTCCTCCCTTTTCCGGCGCACCCCGACATCCCTTCCGGCGTCGAGAACACCGTCGACCTCCCCGCCGGCGGCTTCGTCTCCATGATGTGCGCCTTGTCCGGGCTCCGCAACCCCATCGCAGACTGGTTCCGCAACCACCCCTCGCCGCCGGTGGCCATAATCTCCGACATGTTCTTGGGGTGGACCCACCACCTTGCTTGCCAGCTCAGCATCCGCCGCTACGCCTTCTTCCCGTCCGGCGCCTTCGCCATTTCTTTTGTTTATTTTCTGTGGCGTGAGATGCCCGTGAGGAAAAATATCGACGACGACAATGAAATGGTGGGCCATCCCGAGATTCCGAATTCCCAAGTTTACCCCTGGTGGCAGATATCCCCCGTCTTCCGTAGTTACGTTAGAGGAGACCCAACTTCGGAATTCATCAAGGACTCGTTTCTAGCCAATTTGGCGAGTTATGGGCTGGTGTTCAACACGTTTGATGGGCTTGAGGGTGTTTATTTGGACTATTTGGTTAAGAAGTTGGGCCACAATCGTATTTGGTCCATTGGGCCTGTGCTGCCTCCTGATGGTGTTGGGCCGTCGGAGCGAGATGGGTCCAGCTTGGCTTTGGCTCGTGAAGTATGTTCGTGGCTCGACACGTGTCAAGACCGTACGGTAGTGTACGTGTGTTTCGGAAGCCAAGCCGTGTTAACTAATAAGCAAATGGCGGAATTAACCTTGGGTTTGGAGAAAAGTGGAGTCAATTTTATTTTGTCGGTCAAGGGTTCGACCACGGGGCACAAGGAAGGAAATAATTATGGGACCATCCCGCAAGGTTTTGAGGAACGTGTGAAGGGTAGGGGCATCGTGATCAAGGGGTGGGCCCCACAAGTAACGATATTAAGGCACAGGGCCGTATGCGCGTTTCTGACGCACTGTGGATGGAATTCTACGTTGGAAAGCATTATGGCCGGAATTCCAATGCTGACATGGCCAATGGGTGCCGATCAATACTTAGATGCGACTTTGTTGGTGGATCATTTGGATGTTGGGGTTAGAGTGTGTGAAGGGGCTGAAACTGTGCTCGATTCTGATGAATTGGTAAAGATTTTAGGTGAAACTAGGACCGACAAGTGGTTGGAGAAGAGGAATCGTGTTGTTGCATTGAGCAAGGATGCACTAAATGCCGTAAGTGGTTGTGGAACTTCATTTAAGAATTTGGATGTAATTACTAGATATTTGTCTGAAAAATGTTGAATGTGACGACAGCACAAGCTCTGGACTCGTCATGTTGAAAATTGGAAATCAGATTAAAATTATTTCATAATATGGAGTATAAACTATTGTACTCCTTTGTATTGCATGAATATTACCATATACTAGTATACTACTACTATCCAAATATTGTTTGTCAAATACTATCTCCGTCCAGGGATAACGTGGACATTTTTTCGGACACGGAAACTAAGAAAACTTGTTTTATTGGTATTATTTAAATCAATTATAATGATATTGTGAGTATGTAAATTTTAAGTGTTTTGTCATTTTAAGAAATGTGCACGTTATTGCAGGACAAACTAAAAAGAAAATTGTGCACGTTATTGCGGAACGGAGGAAGTATATAAAATCTAGATATTTTTAATATTCAATTTACTACTTTTTCTTTTTCTAAACGTTAAAACAGAGCAACAGTAATTAACAAACAACAGTTGACAAAAAAAACTCTGGAATAGAATCCTATGGTGTATTCAGCAGTGAGGGGTTTTTGTCATCAACTAATCATCAATAAAACAGTCATGTACATAAATATAAAGTATAGCTTTCATATTGTTCTATCGAAAATATAGATAAAATTTAAGAAACAAATTGATTAAAAAATAAATATTTTATGTTCATAAACTCTCTTCTTGAAGTGTCACTATTATACATAAGTATTATCATTGTTTTTAATATGAAACGTTATTACTATTATTTATTAAATGATTATTAGATAGTGACACTTTATATACACAACAGTGATACTTCGTACATAACAATAATATTTTTAAAAAAAAAAAATTCATGTAAAATGAATTCACATAAATTTTTGCCTACAATTAAATATGTAAATTACACCTATGCAAATTTATATACATAAGCAAAATAAACTTCATACTCCCTCCGTCCCGGAACACTTTGCACCAATTTTTGGGCACAAAGATTAAGAAAAATTATTTTATGGGGGTAGTAAGTGTGTATGGGGGGTAATAAGTGTGTGTTGTAAGATTATAAGTGGAGAAGAGTATGTCCAAAAATGGGTGTGCAAAATCTTATGGGACAGACCAAAAAGAAAAGTGTGTTAAGTCTTCTGGGACGGAGAGAGTGCTACTTTTTCAATTTAAAATTTTCCTTAAGAAATTCTTAAGGGTGTGTTTATTTGTAGCCTGAAAGGCCCAGATGGGGGATGAACCTCCCCTCGTCCCGGCCGCATTCCGAATTTGCACATCCAACCTGCTTCCATCTAAATGCACATTCACTATTCACCCTTATTATACAAATACACTTTAAAACTATAACATAATTAATTTTCTTACACCAACTCGTTCTCTTTCATATTTTTCTTACAACTATTTTTTATTTCACATACTTTTCTTACAGTTTTATTGATATAATCATTAACTCTAACAATAATAAAATAATATAACATTATCATTAAAAAGTGATAGTTTGACAAAAAAAATTATTCACTCCTACCACATCCAACCCAAAACAAACAAGGACTACTATCACAAGAATTTTCCAATCCGAATTTGTCTCATCCACCTCAAGCTGAAAACAAACGTAACCTAAGAGATCTTGATGGGGGTAATTGACAAGAGAGAATGTGAAAATATCGTTCGATTCTCATGTTTTTACCTTTTATATTCTGTTGGTGTTTCACCCTATTAAATCTTTAATACATGGACCCAGAGTATGATGATTCATTTGATATTTTTTATTATTTCACATGTCATCAATTTTTAATATTATAGATTATTAATATTACAAACACCCCCTAAATAGACCATCCATAACCGTGAAAGGAGCGAAGCCGTGGAGAGAAGAGTGAAAAGAGATGAGAGGTAGGAGCAAGAAAAACGAGATCTGAGCAGAGATTTATTAAACTTGAAATTGACAACCAAAAGGCAATTGAAGAGAAAAATTAAATTGAGGAAAATAGTTTTTAAGTAGTACAAAGCTGCGCGCGATATAATGGCGGTGGCCGCAGTGGCAGCTCTCATGGCGGTGGTGGTGGAGGTCCGGAGAAATTTTCATTATCTGAAGACTTATATATACTTAGTATTAATTTTCTCTTAAAAAATAAAAAATAAATATATAATATATTATTATTTTTTCATTAAGGGCACAACAATGATCATTTGACCTACTTTATATTTGTCACCTCTATAATGAGTCACCCCATAATTCATATACCATCAAATCTCTCACTACTTAAAAACTTAAAAGAAACACACATTACTATTTATCAGAATTTCACAAATTATATGGTTTAAGGGGGTAAAAGTTTATAGCTGAAGGGTAAAAAAAAATAAAAAATACTCCCTCCGTCCTAATATAAGTTTTTTTATTTATTTTTTTCATCCGTCCCACAACAAGTTTTGTGTTTCTATAAATGTAAAAAGTAACTCAACTACCTATAATTTTTATCCCCACTTTTCACACAATATTACAAAGAATGTCACTCACTACTCCACTGATCATTACTCCATATACATTTTTCTTCTTTCCCAATTCCCAAAAATACTCTTCATTTTTATTATTTTATTATTATTTTTTAAACAAAACAACAGAAAAAACAAGAAACTTATACCGGAACGGATGGAGTATTAATTAAAAATTTAAAAGAAATGATATATTAATATTAATAAAATATGTGGAGTAACGCTATGGTGAATTGCGTCTATATAACGAATTTTATTACTGTTATGCATAAAATTTATAATTATTTAAAAAATATTTAAATAATAATAATAATTTTTATGCATAATAGTAATATTAAAAAAATAGAGTTCTCAAATTTACACAAAGTATCATCTTTTAAGTATATAAGTATCACAATTAAAAATTACTTGACTTTATGCCTTATTATTATTATTGAAATCACTAAAACTAAACAATGACATTTCATATTCTAATCGATATTATTTCGTATACTAAATAGTGATATCGAGTTTACTATAAAATTTCAGTGAGCCAGTTCATAAAAGGTTTTGTCTATTTTTTTTGTGTGTTATTACAAATTAAGTAAATTAGGAAATGACGGTTGCAGCTCGTGATTGTAGTATTAGCTAAATTGAGGGTCTGGAGTTAAACCAGGGAGAGCCATATAATTTAATCTTATTAGCAAAATACATTTGGAGGCAACTTTGTAACCCAAGTTACACAAACTAATAGGCCTAGTTCACCGAAGAGAGTTGGTCTTACAAGAACTAGATTTATGCTATGAACTTAAATTATTTGACTAATTTAACTCATTTTCAATACATTTTTAAATCACTAAACTTGACCCGTATTATACCCTGGGTAGGGTCAAATGTCATGAATTAAAAACAAGATTCATAGCATGAACCAGGTCTATACGGGTATGTTTGTTTTGAGCTTGAGCTGGATGGGGCAAATCCGGATGGGAAAAAAAAGTGGATGGGGGAAATCTTGTAAATAGTAATCCCTTGTTTGTTTTGAGTTGGATATAGTAGAGATGGATGAAACTTTATGTCAAATCAATATTTTTTAATGATGATAATGTATTATTTTATTATTGTTTATTAAGAGGGTAATGATTGAATGATTGTGTTGATGATAATATATAAAAGTTAATATTATTATATATAATTATAAGATAAATTATATAATTATTTAATTATAGGATATTGTTTAATTTGATAATGAATATTGTTTGATTTGAGACTCAATAGTGTTTTGATAAAATAAAAAATAATAATTTATTATTAATTTAATCTTGGTGTTTTTTATTAATTTACAAAAGGGTGAATTTATATCCATGCATATTGATTTAATGATATTACTGGTGATGGTGCACATGTGATGTGCACTTATTTAAAATAATTTTATATCAATTTGGAATAATTTTTATGTATTTAAAATAAATATATTATACTAATTTGATGGTGTATTATAAAATAAAAGAAAGAGTGTAAATATAATATATATTTAATATGAAAATATAGTTGATATGATTGGTATTGAGTTATGTGAAAATAGAGATAAATATGTATTTGGATGGAGGATGAGATGTGAAAATTAAAAAAGTGAACGGGACTGGGGGAGGCCCATCCCCATCCGGACCTCCACCCCTACAAGTTTTTGTCCACCGAAGAAGGGTTGAACCAAAAATTACTCAAAAAAAACCATAATGTCAGAATCAACTATATGTTATATGTCAAAATTTCTGGTAAGAGACAGGGCTCATACCATCAGCGTCTGGTGTTTTGAAAGGGTGCATTCTGAAGCTCATCTTCAGAGAATGGTTGCTCAAGAAATAGATGCACGCCTTCTTCCATCCTACCCCCAACTCTCCTCAAGATGAAGGTCTCGAAGAGGCTGCAAGGGGTAAAAAAATGAACTGGACCCGACCCGTTTAAACCAACCCGAAACCGACCCAACTCGGAACCCAATTAAAATTAGTGATTAAGGCCCCGATTGGTAGCCATGATAGGAATTCTTATAATATTAATATCTAGACTAATTTAATAGGAAGAACTCATACAAAGTTGATTGGTAGTATACATTAAAAAGTGTGTGTAAAATATTATAAGTTGATTGGTAGCCACTTAAAAAAGTTGTGTAATGTTTATATATTGATTGGTAGGGTACATAAATAATGTATATCTGTTTGAAATGACCAAATTACACTTACCCACAACTTAACCTAATATAGAATTGAGAATGGATTTCATTTCTTCGTGTTCGACTCGCCTCTCTAATCGCCCCCGAAGAACAGAGCAAAATCTAGGGTCTACGATTCGCTCGATTGTCCAGGTTCATCGTATTCCCTTTCTATCTATATTCATTTTCAAGTTAGACCTCCGATTTGGTTGTGGTTTATACGATTTTGTTGGTCCGATTACACCAGAGCTTTGGGTATTAGGTTTTCTTGTTTCGAAATGTAGTTATTTGATTCATATCGAACTAAAAAGTTATGTTATGGTCGATTTAGGTGATATGTAGTTTATGTTTATTGGTAATGGAGTTTATTGTTACTGTCTTGACCCTCAAATTTATTTACAGTTGCATATACATAAAACTGAGTGTCGATTTGACAAATACATTGTGATGTATATATGAGTTACGAAGTTTTAATATGGGACAAATACATTGTGATATGACAAATTATGTATTTTAATATGTGGGAATGTTTTGTGCAAATCTTCTAATGCCACTGATTATACTTGGTATTAGTAGATTCATGGAGGGTAACGGTGTTGGGGTTATACGTGAAAGTATGCTTTTACTTTGTATAACCTATGCATTAAACACTTAATTACTGAAATAAATTGTTTATCATGTTGCTTTAAATATGATTGAATGTTATATATATTTATTGCAAATCGTTCGTAGCAAGCGTTACATTGTAGTTAACGTAGTGATACCAGATCACAGAAGATCACGTTAACAGTTCCTTGTATACGAGTGCGTGTTTCACAACTTAGATAGATCCGAACAATCTATTGGTAGAAGTTGATGTGTAAGACTCAGATTGACTTGTCTTGACCAAGAGATTACACTAGTGCATTCGATGCGCTGAAGCGGACCTACAGGGAGGATAAACTCATTCGCACTGACTTAAGGGATGAAGAATTAGACCTCAGTGGTTGTTGATTTCTTAATCTCTGTCACTTAATAAGGACTGTGTGTGATTAGTAGTTATTGTTTTAACTTATAAATGGGAAGAGAATCATTGCGACTTCGATACCCTATATATTGGGCAATAATATTAATTGCACGACAGTTGCTAAATTAATACAGAGAATCGTGTGCTTGCAAAAGTCTTGCTTGATTGGTCCCCTTGGTGGGCCCGGAACCTTTATCATACCAAATCTTGCAAGTGGAATTAATTTTCCGGTATGGATAATAAAGCTAGGCTGTCCTTACTCCAAGGATAAAGCTATTAATTAATATAAAGGTTTTCAGTAGCTTAATTAATTAATGGACTAAATAATCTTAAACACGAGAAATAATAATCGGGAGCCATATTACCGTAATATGGGTTAAGATTGGATAGTCCAATATTAATTATATAGTGGTATTAATTAATATTAATGGACTAAATTATATTTTGGCTCAATATTGGAATTCAGAAGCCCATTGGAAGGTCCATCTTAATTCTCCTAAAGGCCCCTCAAGTAGCCCCATTAAAGTCCAATAAATAAAAGGTGCTTAAAATAAAATAAATTTATTGTTGCAATATTTCCTATTTTTTCGAAAATATTAAAGAAAAGAGGGAGAAGAATTTTCTTGTAAAGATTTTATGGAAATGAGATAATGTGTTCTTGGAATACAAGATATCCCAAAAATTCAAGAAAACTCCCACTTGGCTTCTTTAATAATAAAATTTTCGAAAATAATGTATAAGAAAGGAAAAGAAAGATTTTCTTGATTTTCTTGGAAAGATTTTATGGAAAAAGATATGTATTCTTGGAATACAAGAATATCTCATAAATTCAAGAAAGATCCAATCTTGCAAATCTTCTTGTAATTTTTGAAAATATAGGCTAAATAAGGGTGTGAAATTTTTGTGAAAAAATACACATGGAAAGAAGAATATATTGGATATATTCAAGATTTCTTGGAGATCAAGAAAAGATCTTTCCTAACCCAATATAGCCTTGAAATTTTCGAACCCCCCTCACTTATAAATAGGGGATGAATTTTTCATCCCCAACTAGTGTTCCATGCGTTGGAAATATTAGAAATCCATAAAGGTGGTGCAACAATATTTTTATTTTCCTTATTTTATAAATCGTTCATTGGAGGACCTTCCACCGGGGTTATTGGACGAGGACTTGGGAATACTTGAGAAGGACTTTTGGTGGGTATCCAGATACTTGATCATGTCTCATCTCGGATCGTCTCTCCAAGCAGTTACGTTTCGTAAACTCCTAGAAATTCCGCATGCTAGGATCTTTTACGTGAAATTTTATTTGCATGTTGTTGTTGGATGAATTATTATTTGAATTCACTTAGGTAAATTCATGCTAGTAATAATTATTAATTTAAGTTTGTGTTTATGAGGTCATCCCGATAGATCCTGGCATGTGTTATCCCAACAGCTGGTATCAGAGCCCTGGTTCGGGCTCTGATCTTTTAAACTGTAATTTAAATTGTTGTTCATTAAAAATTGAAATTGGATAGTAAAACTGTTAGATCTGTTTTGCAGGTATCCAATTGTCATTGTAGTTTAATGTGCTTATTTACATGAAAATAAATTGTTGGTTTTTAATTCGATTCGTTCGGATTCGTTTTGCCTCGTGAGAAAATTCACGAGTAGATTAGGATTTGTTTGATTTGATCAATGTAATAGACTAGTCTAGATCTAGGTTTATTTATTTTTCGTAAATAAATTATAACCGAATCGTGAACGAAGACGGAGACGGAGAGTTAAAGACGGACGTTCATGTGCCCGGACATTCGCGAACCTAGGCGGAGCACGCGGGCTAAGCGGAACGCCTAGCGACCGCGTGCATCGCTAGGCGCGACGCGGACGGGGTTGTTGGACGTCGGGCACCGAGCGACGCATGCGACGTACGCATGGCATGCGCCGGATGTGTGCATGGGCTGCATGGGCGACGCGATGGGCGTGGGACCCCAGAAGGGCATGTGCATGGGCGCACACGGACACGTCCGGGCGATGCCATTAGCATGCTCAAGGCCGTGGGCGACGAGGCGGGATGGCCGATCCGGACCGGGGCGTGCGCCTAGGCGCATGCGGCTCGCGTTCCGGGTCGTGAGCTACTCGTTTTCTAGGCGTCGTCCTAACACAAAACGGAGGACGTTTTAAAGAATTGTTATGGATTCAGTGGGAGCTTTTCGAGACGAACGATGAAAGCAAAAGATGGGACGATTTCTCAAGATCAAGATTTGGAATTTAAACCATGACAGTTGGATGTATGTGCCCAGCGTGATTTATTTAGTCTTGATGCTTGTTTTAAATTCGTACAATTTTTATTTATTCAATGTGTTTGCATGATTTGGAATTGTCTAAAAGAAAATCTCACTTTCGAAAATTACTAAGTATGTTTTATTGACAAATTTTATTCCGGATAATAAAATTACGTCAAATTGACCTCCATGATTTATTTATTTGTGAATTCTTTTGGAGAAATTTCCCCAACGGAAAGGCCAAAAGATGGATTTCACATGAATAAATTCTCAAAAGGATGATTGTGAATTATTATTAGTGGCGACGATGACCCTCCCAACGAGGCTCGTACAAAGCAAAATAATAATTATGTATTTAATCATTGTTATTACTTAGGTATAAAATTGATATGCATATACTTCTCCGAAGTCCCTGTCAATTTTATATTGGTCAGTGGGAGCCGACTATTAATTTTAAATTAAAGGTTTGTAACTGTTCTTGTCTGTAACCTGTTTCAATGTGTTTAAATAGACAGTTCACCCAACGTGACATATTTAAATTGTTTTGAGATGTTGGTTGATGCATGTTCATATTGTTTTGAGATTTTGATATGAACTATGTGATCGAATTGAGTGATAATTTTGTGCTTACACAAATTGTTATTTATTTCAGTTCAGCATGTTGCAACCTTTTAATCCACTGTATTCTATACTTAAAGACCATAAATTAACTGGTGATAACTACGTTGTTTGGAAACATAAACTTATGATCGTCCTAACTGCACAAGGATCCAAATGGGTGCTTGACACACCAAAACCCGAAAAACCTGCCAAAGATATTGGTATATGGGACGAGATGGAACATAGTGAATGGGAGTTGACTAATGAATTGGTGAAGGAAACAATCTTGACAAACATGTCTGATTTGTTGAAACGCCTTCATCAAGGATTTAAATCAGCTGTAGACATTATGCGAAATCTCGAAGAAATGTTTGCACATTCGGCCCATATAGCTATCCAAAGCATAAGGCTTGATATGGCCAAGATAAAAATGGAAGAAGGGAACGAGTAAAGGAGCACGTTCTTAGGGTTATGGTTCTCTTTGAGGAACTTGAGATTCTTGGCGAAAAATGTGATTTCAAAACTAAGGTTGATTTCATTCTCCATACTCTGCCAAAGAGCTATGATCACCCCTATCTAGAGTACCTAATGGAAGATCTAGATTTCGCGTGGATGATCTAGTAAATGCTCTTACATTGGTCGAAGAAGAAGAGGCGAGTGCAAGAAAAGGCACTTGGTCACAAAGCGGTCTTCTTTTTTCCTTCTAGGCCGGTTGGTGGTAAGAACGATGAGAAAGAAAGGCCAAACCAAGTGGGCTCAATGTCCATAAAGAGTGAAGGATCAAGCAAGAGGAAACATTGGGGAGTGTGGAAATGCGGGACGATGGAGGTTAGCCTATTCCAATCCCTAAGGAAATGGAAAGAAAGGTAATTCTCACACTTCGTTGTTGAAACTTGTTTAGCGGCGTATCTTTACCCACTTTCGTGTGTAATGGATACGGGATCCTTGATCATGTTTGTTTCACGTTACGAGGGTTCAAGTTGACCCGGCAACTTAGTGGGAGTGAGGTCCTCATCACCACCGGGCGATCTTCGAGAGTAGAAAATTTGGAGCGATGGGATCACGTGCACTGTCTTTTGAAGATAAGTTTTAGTTTTAAGAGATGTTTTTTATGTTCCAGTTTTTCGCAAAAACCTTATTTTAGTTGCTAAACTTATTAATGATGGATATTATGTTCGTTTTTCTAAGCAAGTTACTGTTTATCGTAACGATGTGTTTATCTGTCATGGAATTTTGCGAAACAATCTCTATACTGTTAACTGTGCACACCAATCACAAAATGCATCTTATAACACATAGACTGTTTCATGTAATAAGAGAAAACGTTCAAAAATGTGAATGAGACACTTCTATGGCATCTAAGACTGGGTCATATTAATCTAAATATAATCCAAAGGTTGGTGAAACATGGTTATTTGTTGGACCTCTGATTTAGAACCACTTCCAACCTCTGAATCATGTTTGGAGGGTAAGATGACCAAGAGGGCATTTGGAGCCAAGGGGAGTAGAGCCACAGAAGTGTTGCAAATCGTTCATACTGACGTGTGTGGTCCAATGTCAACCAAAGCTAGAGGTGGTTATAAGCATTTCGTGACTTTCACGGATGATTACTCAAGGTTCGGGTATATTTCCTCATGAAACACAAATCGGAAACCGTTGATAAATTCAAGGAGTTCAAAGCCGAAGTGGAGAATCATCAGGAAAAGAGTATCAAGTTTCTACGATCGTGGAGGCGAATACCTCAGCGATGAGTTTTTGAACTACCTGTCAGACGAGGGCATTGTTTCCCAGTTGACTGCACCCAGAACCCCTCAACAAAATGGGGTTGCAGAACGAAGAAACAGAACACTCTTAAAAATGGTCAGATCCATGATGAGTTATTCAGATTTACCCAAGTCGTTTTGGGGTCATGCCTTGGAAACAACGGCTTACGTTCTGAATCTGGTGCCTTCCAAATCGGTTCCCAAAACCCCTAAAGAGTTGTGGACCGGGCGCAAGCCCAATCTGAGAAACCTCAAAATTTGGGGGTGTCCAGCATACGTGCTAGACAAGGAAGCCGGTAAATTAGATGCACGATCGGAACTAAGGTTGTTTATATGATATCCCATGGGAACGAAAGGGTGCATGTTCTATGGTCCCGAAGATCAAAATGTGGTAATAAGTACTCACTTTAGATTTTTGGAAGAAGACTTTATGAACAATAGAAAGCCCAAAAGTGAGATTACCTTAAAAGAAATAAGAGGGCAAACTCATATACCAATTGTACATGTAGATATACCAAGCGTCACACCGACACAATTGGAACCTCGTCATAGTGGGAGGGTTGTTCGACAACCTGAGAGATTCATGGGGATAGGAGAATCTTCGGATTTGGTCCTCGGGGATAGTGAATCAGACCCCTGGTCCCTCTGAGGAGGCGATCCAAGATAAGGATTGAGAATCCGGCAAATCGTGATGGAAGCGAGATGGGCTCAATGGATCATAATGGGGGTGTGGGAGCTAGTTGTACCACCCGGTGGGGGTAAAACTCATTGGATGCAAGTGGGTCTACAAGAGGAAAAAAGGGACGGGGGACGGGAAGGTGAAAACCTTTAAAGTTAGGCTTGTGGCAAAGGGATGCACTCGTAAAAAGAGGTATCGATTATGAAGAAACCTTTTTGCATGTAGCCATGCTTAAGTCCATATTGATGGTCCCGATTTGAAAACCCAAGAACGCGGAAAATACCATGTAATGCATATAAAATAGGGGTGAGGGCGAAGTGATTCCATTTTTTTTTGCTTTTAAGAACGATGTGTGTTTTGCTTATAATCGAATGTATAAAAGGCAAGTAATAACATAAAGCGAGAAAAGAACACACAATTTTATAGTGGTTGGACAACTCAAATCCCTACATCCACTCTCCCCTTCATGGGGCAACCGACTTAACCAATGGACTTAGTTTACCAGTGTTAGTCCAACACCCAACAGATGTTTCCGAGTTCACACTCAAACGGGACTTATCACCCTCACGGGATCGCTTTATAGATGTTTACGGAGTTCTCACTCAAACGGGACTTATCACCCTCACGGGATTGCCTACCCTCCCTTTCGGGATTGTTTAGATGTTTATCGAGTTTCCTCACCTACAAACTTAACCTATCAAACCGATTTTGGTAAGGTTTTGTTTGGTTTCAACTAGGGTGAGATTTTCCCTTACATTTGTTTAGCCTCAATGCTAAGGATGGGAAAATCTCTCTAAGCTTAGGATATGGCATTTTTTGCTTAGATACAATGAAGAACACTCTTGGGTAAATTTGGATATGTAATGCTCGTGTTCTTGAATGGAGTTGCTTGAATATTTGGCTTTTAATTTCACTTTGCGAGATCCTCCATTATCTTCTTTTGAAGCTAGTGCAATGTATTTATAGTGTGGATTTGAATATTACCGTTGGAGAGTAATATTCAAATCCATACTAATAATCTTCCAACTTTTCTTTTGTCCTTTTCAGACTTTGTTGTTTTGCGGCTTTATGTCACATCCATATATGTTGTTATCTTCTTATTGATCAATTTGCTTTTGTGTGTCTAATCGGATCCGATCACCACGGACATTGTTCATCGCTCGACAGATCAGATCTGATCGATCGGGAATCGATTCAAAGATAACAGATTCGATCTGTTTCAAAGAAAATTGATCTGATCTGCACCTGGTGATCTCATATCTTGCCTGGTGATCGATATTTGCCTGGTCGATCTCGACATCGCGACAAATTGATCCGATCTCAAGAAATTGATCCGAGATGCCTGGTAATCGGGATTCTGATAAATCGATCTTGAGACCGGTGATCGATGACCGGGACTGATCAGATCGATTCAAAGACAAAGCAGTATCAAGATCAGAATACCTTGACCTGACAAGATCGTGATCAAAGATTTCTTCTTCAAAATTAGCATGTTTCTTCTTGTTTAGCTCATCCGGTTTACTCGAACTCATCCTATTTTATTTGATCTTGATCGGCCTCCTCTGAAACCTCGTCCGATCTCGATCATCTTCATCTAATTTCGTGAGTTCCCCCTCAATTTGTTCTCGTTCCTCAACTTGTTATCCGTAGATTATCTTAAATAACACAAGTTGATAATATTTTTGGCATAATTAATCAAAACTAAAATATCCCAACAATTTCCCTTTTTTTGATAATGGCGCCAAAAACATTAAAATATATGCACTTTTTACGAGAGATCGGGTTTTTGTTTTAAAAGATCGATTCGGTGGTCACTTTGAAAAGTTGTGAACGTTTGAACTCTGCTCGATACCAATTGAAGGTATCGGTTTAAATCCACATTGAAAAACAATGACCTTTTGAACAACCCGCTTTCGATACCAATTGATGGTCCCGATTTGAAAACCCAAGAACGGAAAAATACCATGTAATGCATATAAAATAGGGGGTGAGGGCGAGTGATTCCAATTTTTTTTGCTTTTAAGAACGATGTGTGTTTTGCTTATAATCGAATGCATAAGGCAAGTAATAACATAAAGCGATAAAGAACACACAATTTTATAGTGGTTAGGACAACTCGCCCTACATCATCCTCTCTTCCCTTCATGGGGCACCGACTTAACCAACTGGAGTTAGTTTACGTGTTAGTCCAACACCCAACGGATGTTTACCAAGTTCACACTCAAACGGGACTTATCACCCTCACGGGATCGCTTTATAGATGTTTTCCGAAGTTCTCACTCAAACGGGACTTACCACCCTCGGGATTGCCTACCCCCTCCCTTTCGGGATTGCTTAGATGTTTATCGAGTTCTCACTCACCTACAAACTTAACCTATCAAACCGATTTTGGTAAGGTTTGTTTGGTTTCAACTAGGGTGAGATTTTCCCTTACATTTGTTTAGCCTCAATCTTAAGGATGGGAAAATCTCTCTAAGTTTAGGATATGGCATTTTTTGCTTAGATACAATGAAGAACACTCTTGGGTAAATTTGGATATGTAATGCTCTGTGTTCTTGAATGGAGTTGCTTGAATATTTGGCTTTTAATTTCACTTTGCAGATCCTCCATTATCTTCTTTTGAAGCTAGTGCAATGTATTTATAGTGTGGATTTGAATATTCTGGATTTGGGAGTAATATTCAAATCCATCTTAATAATCTTCGACTTTTTCTTTGTCCTTTTACCTTTGTTGTTTTGCGGCTTTATGTCACATCCATATATGTTGTTATCTTCTTATTGATCAATTTTGCTTTTTGTGTGTCTAACGGATCGTCATTTCGCCCGGATTCTTGTTCATCGCTTCGATTTTAGATCAGATTCGATGGATTCGGCTCGAAGACAACAGATCCGATTCGGTGATCGAAGATCCGATCCTGATCCTGGTGATACCTGGTGATCGTCTGCAAGTGATTTGATCTTGCCTGGTGATCGTCTATCGCCTGGTGATCGATCTTCCGCGGTGATCGATCGCATACCGTTGATCAATTGCCGGATTGCCAGATCGGTTCTGGACCTAGACGGATTGACACTATATCGGAAGATCATTACACCGTGCCTTTACATCAAGCATTTCTTCTTCAAAAATCGGCATGTTTCTTCTTGTTTAGCTCATCGGTTTATTCGGGAACTCATCCTACTCATTCGATCTTGATCGACCCTCGTCTAATTGACCTCGTCGATCTCGATCATCTTCATCTAATTTCGTGAGTTCCCCTCAATTTGTTCTCTCGTTCCCCCTCAACTTGTTATCTGTAGATTATCTTAAATAACACAAGTTGATAATATTTTGGCATAATTAATCAAAACTAAAATATCCCAACAATTTCCCCCTTTTTGATAATGACGCCAAAACATTAAAATATATGCACTTTTACAGAGATCGGGTTTTTGTTTTAAAAGATCGATTCGGTGGTCACTTTGAAAAAGTTGTGAGCGTTTGAACTCCGCTCGATACCAATTGATGGTATCGATTCGTAAATCCACATTGAAAAACAATGACCTTTTGAACAACCCATTCGATACCAATTGATGGTCCCGATTTGAAAACCCAAGAACGCGAAAAATACCATGTAATGCATATAAAATAGGGGTGAAAAAGAGTGATTCCAATTTTTTTTTGCTTTTAAGAACGATGTGTGTTTTGCTTATAATCGAATGCATAAGGCAAGTAATAACATAAAGCAGTAAAGAACACACAATTTTATAGTGGTTCGGACAACTCGTCCTACATCCACTCTTCCCTTCATGGGGCACCGACTTAACCAACTGGACTTAGTTTACCGTGTTAGTCCAACACCCAACAGATGTTTATCGAAGTTCACACTCAAACGGGACTTATCACCCTCTGGGATCGCTTTATAGATGTTTCTGAAGTTCTCACTCAAAGCGGGACTTATCACCCTCACGGGATTACTACCCTCCCTTTTCGGGATTGCTTAGATGTTTATCGAAGTTCCCACTCACCTACAAACTTAACCTATCAAACCGATTTTGGTAAGGTTTGTTTGGTTTCCAACTAGGGTGAGATTTTCCCTTACATTTGTTTAGCCTCAATGCTAAGGATGGGAAAATCTCTCTAAGCTTAGGATATGGCATTTTTGCTTAGATACAATGAAGAACACTCTTGGGTAAATTTGGATATGTAATGCTCTGTGTTCTTGAATGGAGTTGCTTGAATATTTGGCTTTTAATTTCACTTTGCGGATCCTCCATTATCTTCTTTTTGAAGCTAGTGCAATGTATTTATAGTGTGGATTTGAATATTACAGTTGGAGAGTAATATTCAAATCCATACTAATAATCTTCCATTTTTTTCTTTGTCAGACCGTTGTTTGCGGCTTTATGTCACATCCATATATGTTGTTATCTTCTTATTGATCATTTTGCTTTTGTCTAATCGGATCGATCATTTCGCCGGATTCTTATTCATCGCTTCGATTTACGCCGCTGATCGATTGCATCGAAGCTGCATCGATTCAAAGACAACAGAATCGATATGTTCAAGATGGTGATCGATCTGCCTGGTGATCTGATATTTGATACCGATTCTTTGCCTGGTGATCGATTATTGATTATCGAGATCTTGATCTGATGATCGCGATTGGTGATCGATCTTTATGGTGATCGATTCTGACTGGTGATCCGATCTTACCTGTTGATCGATTCGACATCGCGATGATTGATTCGGCCTCAAGATAGATTAGACGAAGATCAGATCACCAAGATCAGATACCGATCTTGCATCAACATTTCTTCTTCAAAAATCAAGCATGTTTCTTCTTGTTTATCTCATCGGTTTACTTTCGGAACTCATCCTATTTCATTCGATCTTGATCGACCTCGTCTCTTGACCTCGTCCCGATCTCGATCATCTTCATCGATTTCGTGAGTTCTCCCTCAATTTGTTCTCTCGTTCCCCCTCAACTTGTTATCTGTAGATTATCTTAAATAACACAAGTTGATAATATTTTGGCATAATTAATCAAAACTAAAATATCCCAACACATATGTATTCTCTTTGCAATATTGCAAGATCTAGATTTTGAGATCGGCAAATGGATGTCAAGACGGCTTTCCTTAATCTTTAGTCTTGACGAGGAAATCTATATGCAACAGCCCGAAGGTTTTATCGAAAAAGGACAAGAACACCTTGTGTACAAGCTGATGAAGTCCATTTATGGACTTAAGCAAGCATCTCGGGCTTGGAACCAATGTTTTGATCATGTAATAAAATCTTATGGGTTTGATCAAAAGCGATTTGAGAGTTGTGTTTATAGAAAGTGTACGAGAGCGCCTTGGTATTCCTAGTACTATCGTAGGCGATATTACGCTCATCGGAAACGATGTAAAGGTTTTGTCGGGGCGTAAGGGTATGGCTGTCAAAACAGTTTGATATGAAGGACTTAGGGGAAGCCGGTCATGTTCTAGGGATCAAGATCACTCGAGATTGAAAGAAAAGAATGATCGGCTTATCGCAAGCTTCATACATAGACACTGTTTTGAAGCGTTTCATCGTACACCCTTTCTAATCTATATTCATTTTCAAGTTAGACCTCCGATTTGGTTGTGGTTTATACGATTTTGTTGGTCCGATTACACCAGAGCTTTGGGTATTAGGTTTTCTTATTTCGAAATGTAGTTATTTGATTCATATCGAACTAAAAAGTTATGTTATGGTCGATTTAGGTGATATGTAGTTAATGTTTATTGGTATTGGAGTTTATTTTTACTGTCTTGACCCTCAAATTTGTTTACAGTTGCATATACATAAAACTGAGTGTCGATTTAACAAATACATTGTGATGTATATATGAGTTACGAAGTTTTAATATGGGACAAATACATTGTGATATGACAAATTATGTATTTTAATATGTGGGAATGTTTTGTGCAAATCTTCTAATGCTACTGATTATACTTGGTATTAGTAGATTCATGGAGGGTAACGGTGTTGGGGTTATACGTGAAAGTATACTTTTATTTTGTATAACCTATGTATTAAACACTTAATTACTGAAATAAATTGTTTATCATGTTGCTTTAAATATGATTGAATGTTATATATATTTATTGCAAACCGTTCGTAGCAAGCGTTACATTGTAGTTAACGTGGTGATACCAGATCATGTTAACAGTTCCTTTGTATACGAGTGCGTGTTTCACAACTTAGATAGATCCGAACAATCTATTGGTAGAAGTTGATGTGTAAGGCTCAGATTGACTTGTCTTGACCAAGAGATTACACTAGTGCATTCGATGCGCTGAAGCGGACCTACAGAGAGGATAAACTCATTCGCACTGACTTAAGGGATGAAGAGTTAGACCTCAGTGGTTGTTGATTTCTTAATCTCTGTCACTTAATAAGGACTGTGTGTGATTAGTAGTTATTGCCTTGACTTATAAATGGGAAGAGAATCATTGCGACTTCGATACCTTGTATCTTGGGCAATAATATTAATTGCACGACAGTTGCTAAATTAATACAGAGAATCGTGTGCTTGCAAATGTCTTGCTTGATTGGTCCCCTTGGTGGGCCCGGAACCTTTATCATACTAAATCTTGCAAGTGGAATTAATTTTTCGGTATGGATAATAAAGCTAGGTTGTCCTTACTCCAAGGATAAAGATATTAATTAATATAAAGCTTTTCAGTGGCTTAATTAATTAATGGACTAAATAATCTTAAACACGGGAAATAATAATCGGGAGTCATATTACCGTAATATGGGTTAAGATTGGATAATGCAATATTAATTATATAGTGGTATTAATTAATATTAATGGGCTGAATTATATTGTGGCTCAATATTGGAATTCAGAAGCCCATTGGAAGGTCCATCTTAATTCTCCTAAAGGCCCCTCAAGTAGCCCAATTAAAGTCCAATAAATAAAAGGTGCTTAAAATAAAATAAATTTATTGTTGCAATATTTCCTATTTTTCGAAAATATTAAAGAAAAGAGGGAGAAGAATTTTCTTGAAAAGATTTTATGGAAAGGAGATAATGTATTCTTGGAATACAAGATTATCTCATAAATTCAAGAAAACTCCCACTTGGCTTCTTTAATAGTAAAATTTTTGAAAATAATGTATAAGAAAGGGAATAAAGATTTTCTTGATTTTCTTGGAAATATTTTATGAAAAAAGATATGTATTCTTGGAATACAAGAATATCTCATAAATTTAAGAAATATCCAATCTTGCAAATCTTCTTGTAATTTTCGAAAATATAGGCTAAATAAGGGTGTGAGATTTTTGAGAAAAAATACACATGGAAAGAAGAATATATTGGATATATTCAAGATTTCTTGGAGATCAAGAAAATATATTTCCTAGCCCAAAATAGCCTTAAAATTTTCGAACCCCCCTCACTTATAAATAGGGGATGAATTTTTCATCCCCAACTAGTGTTCCATGCGTTGGAAATATTAGAAATCCACAAAGGTGGTGCAATATTATTTTTATTTTCCTTGTTTTATAAATCGTTCATTGGAGGACCTTCCACCGGGGTTATTGGACGAGGACTTGGGAATACTTGAGAAGGATTTTTGGTGGGTATCCAGATCCTTGATCATGTCTGTCTCAGATCGTCTCTCCAACGGGTAGGTTTACGTAAACTCCTAGAAATTCCGCATGCTAGGATCTTTTACGTTAAATTTTATTTGCATGTTGTTGTTGGATGAATTATTATTTGAATTCACTTAGGTAAATTCATGCTAGTAATAATTGTTAATTTAAATTTGTGTTTATGAGGTCATCCCGATAGATCCTGGCATGTGTTATCCCAATAAACGGTAGCAGTGTTGGCACTAGTAGAGTGCGAAAGTCTGGTGGCACCCGAAGAACATGGAATGAGAAGGAGGAGGACATTTTAATGGAAGAGTTAAAAGAACGTGTGGTGTCGGGCTGTTGAAATGGTGAGAACGACTTTAGACTAGGCTACTACAATAGGCTAGAAGAGATGATGATGAAAAGGCTTCCTGGTATTGATATCTGTGCAACGCCTCATATAAACTCAAAGATACAGACATGGAAGAAGTTTCATGGTTGTCTGCAGACTGCTCTTGGGGAGGCCGGATGCGGTTTTAACACTATTACTAAGATTCTTGACGTCTCTGATATAGCTTGGGCTAAAGTGTTGAAGGTATGACTATTATGTTCTTACACTGGGTATCTATTAGACATATATTTTGTTATGAATTCTGATTACATATTTGTTATGAACAATAACTAGAAAATAACATGTTTCTGTTAATCATTTTATAGAAAGACTCGTCGATTGGTGCGATGCGGTACAAGACATGGCCCTATTATGAAGCTTGGCTAGAGGTATTTGGGAATGATAGGGCAAATGGTTCTAATTCTGAGAATCTTATGGATGTTGTTAACACACTTTTTAAGGAAGATAATGAGAAAAGGAAGGTTGTAACTGAACCAGGAGAGAGCAACGTGATCCCTGATTGAGATGATTGTTGGGATTATACTGAAAAGTATGCTTTTTACTTTGTATAATCGAAACTGAATTTTCAGACTTATTTACTTACATAAATTGTTTATCACTGATGCTTTAAATATTATTGAATGTTACATATATTTACTGCATAATTGTTCAATAAGTCGTACATGTTACATTGTAGTTAATTTAGTGATATCAGATCACAGAAGATTAAATTAACAGTCCCTTGTAACTAAAAGTATGTTATTCACGACCTAGATGGAAATGAACAACCCATCGCGAAAGGTTGAGGTGTAAGGCTCAGATTGGTTTGTCTTGACCAAGAGATTACACTAGTGCATGACTGATGCACTGAATAGGACCTACAGGAGGATAAATTCTTCAGAACTGAACGAGGAAGAATTAGACCTCAGTGGTTCGTTGTTTCTAAACCTTCGTTCCTTAAATAGGATCACGTGGGATTGGTAGCTATTGCTTTGACTTATCATGGGTAGCGAATCAAAGAGATTCAATACTTTTTATCTTGGGCAATATTATTAGTCACATGTGATTGCTAAGATTTAATACGAAGAATCGTGTGCAAGTACGCTTCTTTGATTTGCCCACTTAGGAGGTTCATAAGCTTTATCATACCAAATCTTGCAAGTGGAATTAGTTTCCGGTATGGATAATAATGTTGAACCGTTCCTTGACCAAGGATAAAAGATATTAATTAATGGAAAGCTATTTCAGTGGCTTGAATTAATTAATGGGCTAGATAATCTTAAACACGGGAAATAATGACCGGGAGCCATATTGACTGTAATATGGGTTAAGATGAATAGTGCAATATTAATTATGTAGTGGGATTAATTAATATTTAAGGGCTTGAATTATATTGTGGCTCAATATTAGATATTCAAGGTCCATTAGAAGGTCCAATCTTAATTCTCCTAAAGGCCCTCTGAGTAGCCCAACAAATAGTCCAATAACTGAAAAATGTGATTAAAATAAAATAAATATTGTTGCTTAATTTTCCAACTAAAATTTCGAAATTTATAGATATGTTGGGAGAAAGATTTTCTTTGAATTTTGTTATGGAATGAAGATATGTATTCTTGGAATACAAGATTATCTCATTAAATTCAAGAAATCTCCCACTAGGTTATCTATATTGAAATTTTTGAAAAATTAGAAAATAAAGGGCAAGAAAGATTTTCTTGATTTTCTTGAAAACATATTATGGAAGATATGTATTTCTTGAAATACAAGAATATCTCATAAATTCAAGAAGATTCAAATCTTGGTTTCTTGCAAGCCTTGTATTTTTCGAAAAAAATCCATATTATATAGAGGAGGTGGGATTTTTTGTGGAATATTTTAATTATGGAAAAAATAATATAGGAGATATATTCAAGATTTCTTGGTGATCAAGAAAAGTCTTTTCCCACATTGGTTTTCTACTGAAAAAATCGACCACCTCTCGCCTATAAATAGGGGATGATTGTTTCATTCCCAAGTACAATTCCATGTGCTGGAAAAATTAGCAAATCTACATAAGTGGTGCAACAAAGTTTATTTTTTTTCCTTTTGTTAATTGTTCGACAAGTGTCCTTCCACCGGATAGTTGAGCAAGGGCTAAGGGAATACTTGGGAAGTCTTTTTGGTTAGTCCGTCAACCGAAGATTCTTTGCCATCCGAGAGGAAGGTGCGTTCACGTAAACCCGTAGATTCCACATGCGTAGGTTTTACGTGGCTTATTATATGCATGATATGTTGTTGCAATTATTATTTGAATTAATATAGGATTAATTCATGCTAGTAATAATTAAAGAATTAAATTTGTATTTAAATATTCACCCCGAATAGATATGTGCAACTCATTCCCCAACACACGGGTATCGAGCCACGGTTTAAGACTCAATTTTTTAAATTGTAATTTATAATTCATGGACATTAAATTTGAAATTGGATAGTAGAACTGTTAGATCTGTTTTGCAGGTATCCAATTGTCATGGATTTTAATGTGTTTATTTATGCACATATAAACTGTGTTTTTTAATTCGATTTGTTCTGATTCGTTTTGCCTCATGAGAAAATCCACGAGTAGATTAGAATTTGTTTGATTTGATCAATGTAATAGACTAGTCTAGATCTAGGTTTATTTATTTTTGTAAATAAATTATGCTTAGGATCGGAACAAAAAGACGAAGAATTAAAGGATAAAATCGTAAAGCGGGGATAAGCGGGATGGCGGCACGCGGCTTATTAGAAGTGAGGCCGGCCGCCGAGTGCACGCGAGAGGGAAGGCCTGGCTAGACGGGCGGGCCCATGCTTGAACGCGTCTTGTACTTTCCCAGACCGCAGACCAAGAATGGGTGCTTGTGACTTACAAGGCAGGGACAGAGACTCTCCGAGGTCGCATGCGGAGTGAGACCGGTGTATGTGATCTTGGATGCGCACAACGCTCCGCTGGGATACGGATAAGGCCGGTCTTAGACGGCGTCTTGCGCAGCTGACAGCAAGTGGCACTCCCACGGGGCGATCTTAGGAAATTTGAGAAAACCAAGTGGCGGTGGGATCTTGGCGTGCATCCGTGCGCGACCTACTTGGCGTGGCGTTTCGAGACGAAGTATTTTTCGAGACGATTGAGTGGGAGAAATTCAAGACGGTGTTTCTTCAAGATCAAGCCAAGAAAAATCAAACCATGACAATTGGATAATTTGTGCCCAATATGTTTATTTTTCTGTTTTGCTTGATTTATTTGTGTTATCTTATGCTTTATTTAATTTGTTTAAATGTGTTTGCATGAGGGTTGCCAAATGGAAAAATCTCACCTTAAAAATTACTAAGTATGTTTAATTAATTAATTGACAATTTTATTCCGGATAATAAAATTGAATTAATTTTGACCTCCATGATTTATTCATTTGTGAATTCTTTTGGAGAAATTCCCCCCACGGGACGGTCAAAAGATAGCTTTCACAAGAATGAATTCCAAAAGGATGATTGTGGATTATTACTAATGGCGACGATGACCCTCCCCACGAGGCTCGATCAAAGCGAAATAGTAATCTTGTATTTAATCATGGTTATTACTTAGGTATAAAATTGATATGCATATACTTCCCCGAAGTCCCTGTCAATTTTATATTGGTCAAGTGGGAGCCAACTATTAATCTGGATATTAAAGGTTTGTAACTGTTCTTGTTTGTAACCTGCTTGAATGTGTTTAAATAATGACCCACCCCACGTGGCTTATTTAAACTGTTTTGAGATGTTGGCTGATGCATGTTCATATTTTTTTTGAGATTTTAATATGAAGCATGTGATCGAACCTTGTGATATACTTGTGCTATTGCATATAGATGTTTATTTCAGTTCAGCATGTCGTTACCTTTTAATCCACTGTTATTACACTTAAAGTCAATACAATATGTATGGAAATTATATTGGAAACGAAAAATTATAATTGTCCTAACTGCACAAAAGCACAAGTGGATTCTTAACACACCAAAATCAGATGAGCCAACTGACGAGTCAAAAACACGGGACTCGTCGGATCACATTCTTGAGAGATGTCGTCATTTGAAAATGGTGGAGGGTAAACCCGTAAGGGATTACGTCCTCAAAATAGATGGCACATCTGAACAAACTTGAGATTCGAGTCGCAGTTATGATCCGGAGACTCGGATGAATTTGGTACTTCACTCTGCCCAAAAGTTTTTGAGCATTTTGGCCTCGCTAGCTAATTTGTTGCAAGCTTTTAGTCTCGGCAGAAATGATGATAAGGCACCAAACTCAAGCTTTGACGGCAAGTGGTCCGTCTTCATCTTCTAGGCCAAGGGTAGGCAAGATAAAGAAGAGGACCAAAGGCCATAAGCAATAAAACTCAATTGTTGCCAAGGGCAATGGTAAGATGAGGAATGCTTGTTGTGTCAAGGAAAATCCAAAGAGGAAGTGCTTAAGCTGCGGTGAGAGAGGACAATGGAGGTTTTGCCTGTTCCAACCCCAAAAGGGATGGAAAGAAAGGTAATTCTCACGCACTAGTTGTTGAAACTTGTTTAGCGGCGTATACTTCTCATTCGTGGGTGGTTGATACGAGATCTACTAATCATGTTGGCTTCACGGGTTCAAAATGATCCGGCAACTTAGTGGGAGTGAGATCATCATCACACTGGGCTACGTTACGAAAGTAGAAGTCATTGCAATGCTACGTAGGTGGCAGATATTGCAATGTTACGATAGTAACGATTATTGCAATACTACGCAAATAGCAGACATTGCAATACTACATGAGTAGTAGTTAAAGCAGTGGGAGAAGTGCACCTATCTTTTGAAGATAAAGTTTTTTGAGATTATCTTTATGTTCCCAGTTTTAGAAAGAATTCACTTTCAGTTTCTAAAATTCGATTAAAGGACACTAAGTTTCTTCTAATAAGAATGACATCATTTTTGAAATGATGAGTGTATCTGTTGCGGGACATTGATGAAAAATCTCTATACAATTAACTGTGCACACCACTCACGAAATGCATCCTATAACACATCAACTATTTTCGACAAAAGAAAGCGTGAACGAAATACTTCTTTGGCATCTAATATTAGGTCATATAAATCCAAAGAGGATCCAAAGGTTGGTGAAAAATGGTTCACCTTTGGGCGTCTCCAAGTTGAATCGATTCCAACTGCGAATCATGTTTGGAGAGTAATATGACCAAGAGGGCATTTGGAGCCAAGGGAATAAGGCCAAAAAGTGTTAGAGACCGTTCACCACAGATATGTATGTGGTCCAATGTCAACCAAAGCAAGAGGGCGTTATGAGTATTTTTATTGATGATTACTCAAGGTGCGGTTACATTTTCCTCATGAAGCATGAATCGAGACCTTTGAGAAATTCTAAGAATTTAAGGCTCAAAACAGAGAATCATAGGGAAAACGATCAAGTCTCTACGACGATTTGATCGTGGAGGAGAATACCTCAAAGAATGAGTTTTTGAACTACTTATGTGATGAAGGGGTTGTATCCAACTCATTTTGCACCGGAACCCTCAACAAAAGCGGGGTTGCAAGAGCGAAGAAACATAATTCTTTTGGAAATGGTTAGATCAATGATGAATTATGCGGATCTTAAAAGTCGATTCGGGGTCATACCTTGGAAACAACGACTTACATTCGAACTTGGTGCTATCTAAATCGGTTCCCAAAACTCCCAAAGAATTGTGGACCGGCGCAAGCCTAGTATGAGACACATGAGAATTGGGGGTGTCCGCCCACGTGTTGGACAAGGAAGCCGTAAATTGGATCCTCGATCGAATTAAGGTTGTTTGTAGGATACCCCGAGGGAACAAAAAGGGTGTATGTTCTATAGTTCCGAAGATCAAAAGGTGGTCATCAAAGACCCACTTTAAATTTTGGAAGAAGACTATATGAACCAAAGAAAACCGAAGTGAGATTACCTTAAATGAGCTTAGAGGGCAAACCTCGGTTCAACTATCTTAGATGACATACCAAGCGATACATTTTCTGGCAGGAGCCTCGTCAGAAGTGGGAGGGTTATTAGACAGCCCGAGAGATTCATGGGAATAGGAGAGTCCTCGGACTTGATTCCCTGGCAAGACGAATCAGACCCATGGACATATGACGAGGCACTCCAAGATAAGGATGCTGTTTCTTGGCAAACAGCAATGAAAGCCGAAGTGTGTTCTATGATTCATAATAGAGTGTGGGAGCTAGTCGAACCACTTAATGGGGTCAAACCCATTAGATGCAAGTGGGTATATAAGAGGAAAAGAGGACCGGACGGGAAGGTTGAAACCTTTAAAGAAAGACTAGTGGCGAAAGGTTATACTCAGAAAGAAGGGATCTCGATTATGAGGAAAAAAATTCGCCCGTAGCCATGCTTAAGTCCATTCGTATTCTCTTATCAATTGCTGCGCATTTCGACTTTGAAATCTGGCAAATGGATGTCAAGACAGCTTTCCTTAACGGAAGTCTTGATGAAGAGATCTATATGCAACAACCCCAAGATTTCATTGAAACAGGCCAAGAACACCTAGTTTGTAAGCTCAAGAGGTCCATTTACGGACTCAAACAGCATCATCGAGCTTGGAACCAAAGTTTTGATCATGTAATAAAGTCTTATGGGTTTGATGAAAACGAGTTTGAAAGTTGTGTGTATAAAAAGTGTGTCGGAACTGCATTGGTATTCTTAGTACTGTACGTAGATGACATTGTGATCATCGGGAACGATGTGAAGGTGTGATCAGACGTAAGGGCATGGTTTTCAAAACAGTTTGATATGAAAGACTTAGGGAAAGCCGGACACATCCTTGGGATCAAGATCACTCGAGATCGCAAGAAAAGGATGATCGGGTTATCGCAAGTTTCATACATGACCTTTGTCTTGAAACGCTTCAAAGATGCATGATTCAAGAAAGGATTCAGTACCTTTCGGGCATGGAATCCATCTATCAAGAAAATGTCCCTAAGACGCAAAAAAGCGAGATAGATGACATGAAAGGCATTCCTTGTGTGCCGGTTCCGGAAACCTTATGTATGCAATCCGTATGTATGAGACCGGATATTGCTTCAGGTAATGGTAAGGCATAGTAGCAAGATATCAAAGTAACCCGGGGAAAGCGCATTGGACGGCGATTAAAAACATTACAAGTGTCCGAAAAGAACTCGGGATAGAATGTTGATTTATCGATCGATACTCCAATCCCCATCCCCGCCATACCGGACTCGGATTTCCAATCGATTTAGATTCGAAATTAAATTGCCTCGATTAGTGTGTGTTTCCATTTGGGAAGTGTAGCCATCAAATGGGACGAGTGTGAAGTAAATGCATCAACGACTCAACCATGGAAGTCGGGTAAGTAGCTGCTTGTGAAGCAGTGAAAGAACCGATTGTGCTCTAGATCTTCTTAGTTGACTTGGATGGTGTTCTGAATTTGTCTAGCAATATCTGCTAGGGGCAGTTACAAATTCAAGAGAACCAAGAGTCCACGAGTCAAACAAGCACACTAAAGGAAAGACATCTTATACGAGAAATCGTTAAGAGAGGAGATATAGATGTGGCAAAGATAGCGTCTGAGGACAACCTAGAAAATTCATTCACAAAGAGTCTGCCTCTGAATACATTCGAGAGACATGTGGGTGGAATTGATGTCAAGACCGTTGCCAATCTGCTTTGAGTATAAGTGGGAGAAATTATTAGGTTCGTGTAGGTGACATTAGATGTCACGGACTCATAAGACATGTTGTAGTATACTTAAAAGCGGACTTTGAGTATAAGTGGGAGATTGTTGGGATTATCTTTGAAAAGTATGCTTTTTACTTTGTATAATCAAAACTAAATTTTCGGACTTATTTCTTTGAAATAAATTGTTTATCAGCGATACTTTAAATATTATTGAATGTTACATATATTTATTTGCATAATTGTTCAATAAGTAAATGACGTGTTACATTGTAGTTAATTTAGTGATACCAGATCACAGAAGATTAAATTAACAGTCCCTTGTAACTAAAAGTACGATATTCACGACCTAGATGGAAATGAACAACCCATCGCGAAAGGTTGAGGTGTAAGGCTCAGATTGGTTTGTCTTGACCAAGAGATTACACTAGTGCATGGTCGATCTTTGAATAGGACCCTCTGGGGAGGATAAATTCTTGAGTAACCTAACGAGGAAAAATTAGACCTCAGTGGTTCGTTGTTTCTTAATCTTCGTTCCTTAAATAGGATCACGTGGGATTGGTAGTTATTGCTTTGACTTATCATGGGTAAGCGAATCAAAGAGATTCAATACTTTTTATCTTGGGCAATATTATTAGTCACATGTGATTGCTAAGATTTATCTGAAGAATGGGTAATTAAGCACGCTTGTTTGATTTGCCCCTTGGGAGGTTCATAAGCTTTATCATACCAAATCTTGCAAGTGGAATTAGTTTTTCGGTATGGATAATAATGTTGAACCGTTCCTTGACCAAGGATAAAAGATATTAATTAATGGAAAGCTATTTGGTGGCTTGAATTAATTAATGGGCTAGATAATCTTAAACACGGGAAATAATGACCAGGAGCCATATTGACTGTAATATGGGTTAAGATGGATAGTGCAATATTAATTATGTAGTGGGATTAATTAATATTTATGGGCTTGAATTATATTGTGGCTCAATATTAGATATTCAAGGTCCATTAGAAGGTCCAATCTTAATTCTCCTAAAGGCCCCCTGAGTAGCCCAACAAATAGTCCAATAACTGGAAAAAGGTGATTAAAATAAAATAAATATTGTTGCTTATTTTTCCAACTAAAATTTCAAAATTTATAGATATGTTGGGAGAAAGATTTTCTTTGAATTTTGTTATGGAATGAAGATATGTATTCTTGGAATACAAGATTATCTCATTAAATTCAAGAAATCTCCCACTAGGTTATCTATATTGAAATTTTCGAAAAATTAGAAAATAAAGGGCAAGAAAGATTTTCTTGATTTTCTTGAAAAGATATTATGGAAGATATGTATTTCTTGAAATACAAGAATATCTCATAAATTCAAGAAGATCCAAATCTTGGTTTCTTGCAAGCCTTGTATTTTCGAAAAATCCATATTATAGAGGAGGTGGGATTTTTGTGGAATATTTTAATTATGGGAAAAAGAATATAGGAGATATATTCAAGATTTCTTGGTGATCAAGAAAAGTCTTTTCCCACATTTGTTTTCTACTGAAAAAATCGACCACCTCTCACCTATAAATAGGGGATGATTGTTTCATTCTCAAGTACAATTCCATGTGCTGGAAAAATTAGCAAATCCACATAAGTGGTGCAACAAAGTTTATTTTTTCCTTTTGTTAATTGTTCGACAAGTGTCCTTCCACCGGATAGTTGAGCAAGGGCTAAGGGAATACTTGGGAAGTCCTTTTGGTTAGTCTGTTCAACCGAATTCACTGTCATCCCGAGAGGTACGTTCACTTAAACCATTAGATTCCGCATGCCTAGGTTTTACGTGGCTTATTATATGCATGATATGTTGTTGCAATTATTATTTGAATTAATATAGGATTAATTCATGCTAGTAATAATTAAAGAATTAAATTTGTATTTAAATATTCACCTCGAATAGATCGGTGCAACTCATTCCCCAACAATGATTCCTGTGACATGGACGTGACGAGTGAGAGCCCGAGTGTTGAGAAAACCCCTTCTATCCCAAAGTCTGGCAAGAGGAAGTCATCTTCAATGGAGGATAGCAGTGAAAACAAGGAGCTCATTGAAGCAATTGGATGTTTGTTTAAATCTTCAGATGAACGCCTTAAGAACATCGTTGATGTCATTGGATATGAGGCAAAGTTGGCGATGAATCGAAATGAGGTATACACCATTGTAGAAAGTATTGAAGGGCTATACATGGATGAATGTCTCACTGCTACTGACATGTTTTGCATGAACACGCGTCGTCTGGATATGTTTATGGGACTTCCTCACAGAGCTCGTTATCGTTACGTTCAGAAGTTGCTGGCTGGGGATTTCAGTGGGGGAAATGCATCGACAACCAATTGATCAGTTTGGAGTTGCTATCATTTTGAACTTTGGTTTTCACGTCTTTATATTTTATCCTCTAGTGTGTCAAACAATTTCCAGATGATCTATTTATGTGTTGGTATATTATGGTCATTTGTATATGGGATTCTGTTATCTGTGAAATTCTAATTCAGTGGTAGTGCATGTTACTGAAATTTATGATTGTGATATTATATAGTTTGTTAGGTATTGGCATATTTGAATGGAATGTGTCATTTTGAAAGTTGCATATTGCATTTGGTGATTTATTCTACTAATACATATGTAGATTTTATGATATAACATATTATCAAAATGGTGATCTGATTAGCAGATCCTTTTGGCCTTTTCAATTATATGGATGAGTTTTTCAATCTACAGATGATCCTATAATTGTTACATTTTTATAGATTCCAAGGCATGACTAATTTCCCTACTGTCCCAGTAATTCCATACAAAGCAAAGTCACAGTTTTCATATTTTCCAACTCCTACAAAACAAAAATCCCCCAAATATAGATATTTCTAATTTTTTTGAAGTAGTAATTAGTAATTTTCAGAACCTATGTAACCACTCTTTCGTCCAGGCATCACATTTGTTGCAATTTAATATTGGATTTGACTCAATCTGACCACTCCAATAGACATGTCTCAATTATTTCCAACTCCTACATTTCATTTTATAAAAATAAAATAAAATTTCGACATCATCCTTTGACCATTCGAAGTGAGTTATTGCATTGAAAGGCGCAGTATTCATTTTTCCCTCTCTTCTCACTACCACATGAACCGTCATAACTGTTGAAGTTTTCTTCTAACACGCTGCTCATCCGATACGGCATCTATAGAAAATCTAGCGAACTGCTACCAAGGTGTGTGATCTAGTGTCTCCACTATAAAAATCACGGCGTCTATATGTTGCAGTCATTCAAAGTAGAACCAGTTGTTGAATATTGGATTACATCATAAGAAGTGTTTCTTGTTGAATCGCGCAAAATCGAAACTCTATTTGAATTCGGTATCAGGCATCGCAACAAACATTCAAAAAAAATCCATGCAAGTAATAATCTGAACAAGCAAGCATACAAGCAACAAACCACCCAAATCACACCATGAAAATACAAGCCCCATAAACCAACATTCAACCCATATTTCACTTGTTCCCATCATTGAAATAAAACCACTTAACCGGGCTACATGATACTTCCTCAGATGCTTCTGAAGTGGGAGACGGCGGTTGATCCCGAGTTGGATACACATTTGGAGACGGACACCCGAAGTTCCTAGGGGAAAACCTTGGATGAGCACTTCCGCTAGCACGAGCACTTCCACTGCCACGAGCACTTCCACTAGCACGAGCACGATTAGGTGGGGATTCTAACTCATCGAACAACCTTCTAGCAGTGTCGTATGTAGACTTCAAAATTGGAGATACAACCTCTTCACTGGAGTCTGAAACAACGATGGTGGGCTAACGACGATTCCTCTTGGGATTAATTCTGGGTACATCGTCGCTGATCTCTATGACTTCAAATGGAGGATCAGGCTTCGTGATCAATCCTGACATGCTGACGAATAACAGCTCAAATTTATAGTAATATGTCCGAGCAAGTTTGTTACTCTGAAAAACAATAATGTACATCAAAACCGACATTTAACAAGTTCTAAAGTATGTTAGGATGTAAAAGTAGGAAATATAAACCTTAATCAAGAACTCTACGAGTATTGTATAAGGTTGTGGAGCACGGCGAATACGTTGATTTCTGTTCCTATTGTTGATTTTCAGAAGGTGTACTAAAATAAGGACCAAAATTTTGTTGCGAAGTATATCCGCTCTACGAGTAAAAAAATAACAAGTTTTCTCATGGCTGAGGACAACATTGTACAGAATCTGCATTGGGAGATTGAAAATTCTATTAAATTCTATACATACATATAATCCTACCAATATGATTACATATTACTCAAAGACAAGACTAATAGATGGCAGTGTATAATAGTAATCAGTTTTGTCAATTTGTGCTTCTAATATATATCTAAGCACAACTGCACATACAAAATTAGAGTGTCACAAAACTGTATGAATACAATAAAATTGTTGAACCCAACAAATGTAACACCATCCAATAAGTCTCAATCCAAACAAAACAACTTAGATTGCATTACTGAACATCACCAAGAAAGCAAATGACAGATCCACTTATAAACCCACATAACACAGCAAGAACCAACTTACAAACTCACTAGACCAGTAACAATTCCACTTAAAGCCCCACTTAAAATCTCACAATTGTAGATAAAATAATTTACCCAGCAAGAATTAGTAGAAATTTTGTTTAACAAAGCTATATTGAAATGTATACCTAGTCGAAGAGGAGATGGGGAAAAATCCCTTTTATAGGAACGACGATTCACGATAAACCCAGATGCTTCGATTTCTGCGAACCAATATACAAAAAACAAACAAACCCATTAATGCAAAGAAATAAGTCCTAACATAAAAAATAAAATAAAAATTAAGGAAAACCCGAATCTAGACTCACTGTCAGTGGGAGCCCTAATTGTTGGGGAATAAGTTGCACAGATCTATTCGGGGTGAATATTTAAATACAAATTTAATTCTTTAATTATTACTAGCATGAATTAATCCTATATTAATTCAAATAATAATTGCAACAACATATCATGCATATAATAAGCCACGTAAACCCTACGCATGCGGAATCTAAGGGTTTACGTGAACGTACCTCTCGGGATGGCAGTGAATTCGGTTGGACGGACTAACCAAAAGGACTTCACAAGTATTCCCTTAGCCCTTGCTCAACTATCCGGTGGAAGGACACTTGTCGAACAATTAACAAAAGGAAAAAAAATAAACTTTGTTGCACCACTTATGTGGATTTGCTAATTTTTCCAGCACATGGAATTGTACACTACTCACAATTGTCGTTTTTCAAAAAAATACAATCTGTCGACGTTACAAAATATTTGATATTTTATCGACGCTGATATTTTTTCGAAAAACCAATTTTCGTGTGTCACTGGGAATGAACCATTCATCCCCTATTTATAGAGGCTAAAGTGGACTAAAATTTTGGCAAAATATGATGTGGGAAAATCTTTTCTTGATCTCCAAGAAATCTTGAATATATCTCCTATATTCTTTTTCCCATAATCATAATATTCCACAAAAATCCCACCTTATCTATTTGTTATGGAATTCGAAAATATTGGGGTCCAAGATTCCAAGATTTGGATCTTCTTGAATTTATGAGATATTCTTTTATTTCAAGAAATACATATCTTCCATAATATCTTTTCAAGAAAATCAAGAAAATCTTTCTTGCCCACTATATTTTCAAGATTTTCGAAATTATCATTATAGATAACCAAGTGGGAGATTTCTTGAATTTAATGAGATAATCTTGTATTCCAAGAATACATATCTTCATTCCATAACAAAATTCAAAGAAAATCTTTCTCCCATTATATCTATAAATTTTGAAATTTTAGTTGGAAAAATAAGCAACAATATTTATTTTATTTTAATCACCTTTTTCAGTTATTGGACTATTTGTTGGGCTACTCAGGGGGCCTTTAGGAGAATTAAGATTGGACCTTCTAATGGACCTTGAATATCTAATATTGAGCCACAATATAATTCAAGCCCATAAATATTAATTAATCCCACTACATACTTAATATTGCACTATCCATCTTAACCCATATTCCCAAAGTCAATATGGCTCTTGGTCATTATTTCTCGTGTTTAAGATTATCTAGCCCATTAATTAATTCAATTTGAAATAGCTTTCCGTTAATTAATATCTTTTGTCCTTGGTCAAGGAATGGTTCAACATTATTATCCATACCGGAAACTAATTCCACTTGCAAGATTTGGTATGATAAAGCTTATGAACCTCCCAAGAGGGCAAATCGAACAAGTGTACTTGCACACGATTCTTCGTATTAAATCTTAGCAATCACATGTGACTAACAATATTGCCCAAGATAAAAAGTATTGAATCTCATTGATTCGCCATCTTTGTTGGGAAATTTATAGTTTTGATGAAAGTTCAAAAACACATAATAGGACCGGTCCGGACACCCACGATGATGTTTACATTATCGCTATAGGAGACCAGTTGATAATGATTGTATAGAACAACCGATGTCATGATAGGTCACATATTGAGGGGAACTCAATATGTATAGTCGAATCAAGAATCGAAGAAGTCGATATCCGGCGAGCTGTATCGCTCATCAGAATCGGAAGGTCGGATCGATCCGATCTTGTCGATAACTTCAGGTCATGAAGCTCAAACTTAGAATACTCAAGATCGGATGACTTCGTAAGATCGGACAAAAGACCTACATCGAGCCTTCGGCCGGTTGAAGCTAAGTCAAACCGAGAAGACTCTATAAGGTAGGATCGATTGTTCGACGTCACATCATAAGGTGAAAAACCGATGTTTCACTTAATCATACGTCTGCGATCTAAACAAGAAGAATACCAACCTTAGTTGGAGGAACAACACCGCAGCAAGTCTTCCATCCAATAAGGAAGAGACACGTATTAATCGAATCGCGGGATTCGATGTTGCTCTCTCAAACGGCTATAAAATACACATTCACGCTTTTCGGCCATGCCGTTCAACGCCACATCAAGCCGCAAGAATTTAAAATAGCCTGAAAAATTCAAATTGCTCTCCAACGGCTCTTTGATTTCAAGGTCTATAAATATGGGATCACACTTGAGTGAAACACGGAAATCTTGGACAAACAAAATAATCAAGAAGCTCAAACTATAGTCGATTTCGGCACGAAGAACACAACAACAAGCTTATTTTTTATTGTGTTCATCCCATAAGTTCTTAGCAAGAAATCTTTTCATCTAGCTAGATTGCATGCCCAAAAGATTTCATAGTTGGAACTAAAACAACCTTACCCAAACCCAAAGGATAAGTTGTTTAGCAAAGTTGTTTTTCAAGATTTCGGGATCAGGTTTCTGAGAACTCTTAAAACATCTGTGGATGTCTTGTGTGAGAACTCTAAAAAAACATCGGTTAAACATCGGTTAAGTTGGTGCCCGTGGTTGACTAACACATAAAAACTAAGTATAAATCGGTTAAGCCTTCTTTGCTTTGATTCGGTTGCTCTTGGTGCCCAATCTTAAAGCGCAAATATTCTAAGTTAAGATGGATAGGATCGGTTTGTCCGGAACCACTATAAAAAATCTTGGAATGGGATTTATACTTTTGATTTTCCCATTAAAACACGCACATCGCATAATCTTAAAGCGCATACATATTCTAAGTTAAGTTGGTTATCGAGATAGCACCAAGCTTCGATCCGACGGACATGATATTTCATTATCCGATAAAAAGATTCGGGAATCTGATTTATACAAACCGGTTTTTCACACGGTAAATCCCGTGATCCTATTTAAGGGGACACATCAAAATACGAACACGAGGTCTAATTCTTCCTTGTCTTAACGAAGAATTTATCCTCTGTAGGTTATCGCATCGATCATAAAGTGTAATCTCTTGGTCAAGACAAGTCGATCAAAGCCTTACACTTCAACCTTTCACGATGGATTGTTCATTTTTGGGTAAGTCTATTCACCTCCTTTTAGTTACAAGGCCTCTCATTAATTTAATCTTACGGGACCTCTGGTACCCATGATAAATTAACCAACAATGTACCAATCCCACGTCGATCCTATTTAACAATTAAGATTAAAAATAACAACATAAGGTTTAATTCTTCCTTGATAAACAATTTCAAGAATTTATCCTCCGAGAGGTCGGTTTGATTATACAAAGTAAAAGCATACTTTCATATAATCCCAACAATCTCTTGGTCAAGACAAGTGTACTACTACATGTCACGTTCAACATCTTTCACGATGGATTTAATAATTTCCATCTAGGCGTGAATAGCGCATTTTTAGTTACAACCCATTCGTTAATTTAATCTTCGAATGGCGTATCACTAAATTGTGAATGTAACACGCTGGGATTTATTGAACAATTATGCAAGAAATATATGTAACATTCTATAATATTTAAAAGATCGTGATAAACAATTTATTTCCTTTAAATAAGTGAAAATTGTTTGATTATCAAAGTAAAACATCTTTCCAAAGATAATCCCAACAATCTCCCACTTATACTCAAAATTTTAAGGTATACACATGTTCGTGTAGTCCTGACATCTAATGTCACCTACACCTAACCTAATAATTTCTCCCACTTATAATCAAAGCAGATTCTTCCCGACACCCATTCCACCCACATGTCTCTCGAATGTATTTTTCACTCTTTGTGAATGATGATGCTTAGGTTGTCCTTAGACGCTATCTTTTGCCACATCTATATCTCCTCTCTTAAAATGATAAGATGTCTTTTCCTTTAGTGTTTGTTTGATAGTGGACTCTCGGAATCTTTGAATTGGAAATCAAAGCAAATAAATATGGCAGACAAATTCGAACTCCATCCAAGTCCACTAAAATCAACAGAGCAAAAAGGGTTCTTTCAAATACAAACAATGTTTTTTCATGGTTGAGTCAATGATGCATTTTGCTTCACACTCGCCCATTTGATCTTTACACTTCCCAAATGAAACACACTAATTGATATCTTGCTCGAATCTAGTCTAATTGGAATATCGGTGGGGATTGGAGTACATCGATAAATCAACATTCTAAGGAGATATTTCGTATCGTTTTTAGCATAAAATGTGCCTTTCTGGTTATCTGATATCTTTTGAGTCTTAGGGGACATTTTCTTGGATAGATGGATTCATACATAAGGTTTTCGACAACAAGCATAAGGAATCCTTTCTTGGAATCTTTGCATCTTTGAAAGCGACATTTTCGATAGATGGATTCCATTCTCAAAAAGGTGAATCCTTTCGAATGTATCTTCAAGCCGCTTTCAAGACAGTTGTCTATGTACTTGCGATAAGCCGATCATCCTTTTCTTGCGATCTCGAGTGATCTTGATCCCAAGGATGTGCCCGGTTTCCCCTAAGTCCTTCATATCAAATTGTTTTGAAAGCCATGCTCTTACGTCTGATAACACCTTCACATCGTTCCCGATGATCAAAATGTCGTCTACGTATAGTACTAAGAATACCAATGCAGTTCCGACACGCTTCTTATACACACAACTTTTCAACTCTTTTTGATCGAACCAATAAGACTTTATAACATGATCAAAACATTGGTTCCAAGCTCTGGATGCCTGTTTGAGTCCGTAAATGGACCTCTTGAGCTTACAAACTAGGTGTTCTTGGCCTGTTTCAATGAAACCTTGGGGTTGTTGCATATAGATCTCTTCATCAAGACTTAGTTAAGGAAAGTCGCCTTGACATCCATTTTGCGATTTCAAAGTCGAAATGCGTAAAGAATCGATAAGAGAATACGGATGGACTTAAGCATGCTCTACCGAAAAAAGTTTCCTCATAATCGATCCCTTCTTTCTGAGTATAACCTTTCGCCACTAGTCTTGCTTTAAAGGTTTCAACCTTCCCGTCCGGTCCTCTTTTCCTCTTATATACCCACTTACATCCAATGGGTTTGACCCCATTAAGTGGTTCGATTAGCTCCCACACTCTATTATGAAACATAGAACCCATTTTGGCTTTCATTGTTGTTTGCCAAGAATCTGCATCCTTATCTTGGAGTGCCTCGTCATATGTCCATGGGTCGATTTGTCTTGGTCCGGGAATCAAGTCCGAGGACTCTCCTATTCCCATGAATCTCTCGGGCTGTCTAACAACCCTCCCATTTGCGGACGAGGCTCCGGTTGTGAAAGTGTATCATTTGATATATCATCTAAAGATAAATAAGTAATCGAGGGTTGCCCTCTAAGCTCATTTAAGGTAATCTCATGCACGGGTTTTCTTTGGTTCATATAGTCTTCTTCCAAAAATCTAAAGTGGGTCGATGACCACCTTTTGATCTTGGGACCATAGAACATACACCCTTTTGTTCCTGGGGTATCCTACAAAGCGATTTTTTAATTCGATCGAGGATCCAATTATGAAACTTCCTTGTCCAACACGAGGGCGGACACCCCCAAATTCTCATGTGTCTCATACTAGGCTTGCAGACGGTCCACAATTCTTTGGGAGTTTTGGGAACCGATTTGGATGGCACCAAGTTCTTAAATGTAAGCTTATTTGTTTCCAAGGCATAACCCTGGTAACGACTTGGGAAGATCCGCGATAACTCATCATTGATCTAACCATTTTCAAAAGAGAGTTTCTTATTTCAACCCAACCCCATTTTGTTGAGGGTTTAAGGTGCGATGAATGAGTCGATACAATCCCTTCATCGATAAGTAGTTCAAAACTCATCGCCGAGGTATTCGCCTCCATGATCAGATCGTAGAGACTTGATACGTTTTTCCCTATGATTCTCTATTTGAGCCTTAAATTCTTTGAATTTCTCAAAGGTCTCAGATTTATGCTTCATAAGGAAAATGTAACCGTATCTTGAGTAATCATCAATAAAAATACTCATAACCTCCTCTTGCTTAGGTTGACATTGGACCACATACATCTGTGTGAACGATCTCTAACACTTCTTTGGCTCTATTCCCTTGGCTCCATTGCCCTCTTGGTCATTTTTACCCTCCAAACATGATTCGCAGGTTGGAATTTGTTCAACTTGGAGACGCTCCAGTGAACCATCTTTCACCAACCTTTGGATCCTCTTTGGATTTATATGACCTAATCTTAGATGCTAAAGAAGTATTTCGTTCACGCTTTCTTTTGTCGGAAATAGTTGATGTGTTATAGGATGCATTTCGTGAGTGGTGTGCACAGTTAATTGTATAGAGATTTTTCATCAATGTCCCGTAACAGATACACTCATCATTTCAAAAATGATGTCATTCTTATTAGAAAAAACTTAGTGTCCTTTAATCGAATTTTAGAAACTGAAAGTGAATTCTTTCTAAAACTGGGAACATAAAGATAATCTCAAAAAAAACTTTATCTTCAAAAGATAGGTGCACTTCTCCCACTGCTTTAACTACTACTCATATAGTATTGCAATGTCTGCTACTTGCATAGTATTGCAATAATCGTTACTATCGTAGCATTGCAATATCTGCCACTTACGTAGCATTACAATGACTTCTACTTTCGTAACGTCACCCAGTGTGATGAGGATCTCACTCCCACTAAGTTGCCGGATCATTTTGAACCCGTGAAAGCCAACATGATTAGTGGATCTCGTATCAACCACCCACGAATGAGAAGTATACGCCGCTAAACAAGTTTCAACAACTAGTGCGTGAGAATTACCTTTATTTCCGTCCCTTTTTTAGATTGGAACTGGCAAAACCTCCATTGTCCTCTCTCACCGCAGCTTAAGCACTTCCCCTTTGGATTTTCCTTGACACAACAATAATTCCTCATCTTACCATTGCCCTTGGCAACAGTTGAGTTTTATTGCTTATGCCTTTGGTCCTCTTCTTTTTATCTTGCCTACCCTTGGCCTAGAAGATGAAGACGGACCACTTAAAATCAAAGCTTGAGTTTGGTGCCTTATCATCATTTTCGCCGAGACCAAAAAGCTTGCAACATATTAGCTAGCGAGACCAAAATGCTCAAAAACTTTTTTTGGGCAGAGAAGTGAAATACCAAATTCATCCGAGTCTCCGGATCATAACCGCACTCGAGAATCTCAAGTTTGTTCGGGGATGGCCATCTATTTTGAGGATGTAATCCCTTACGGGTTTGCCCTCCACCATTTTCATGACGACATCTCTCCAAGGTGATCCGACGAGTCCCGCATGTTTTGACTCGTCGGTTGGCTCATCCGATTTTGGTGTGTCAAGAATCCACTTGTGCTTTAATGCGATTAGGACAATTATAATTTTTCATTTCCAATATAGTTTCCATACATATTGTATTGACTTTTAAGTATAATAACAATGGATTAAAAGGTAACGACATCTTTGAATCGAAATAAACAACTATATGCAATAAGACAAGTATATCGCAAGGTTCGATCACATGCTTCATATTAAAATCTCAAAAAAAAAATATGAACATGCATCGCCCAACATCTCAAATAGTTTAAATAAGCCATGTTGGGTGGGTCATTATTTAAACACATTCAAGCGGTGTTACAAACAAAACGATTTACAAACCTTTAATATCCAGATTAATAGTTGGCTCTTCTTGACCAATAAAAATGGACGGGGACTTGGAGAAGTATATGCATATCAATTTTATACCTAAGTAATAACCATGATTAAATCTGAGGATTATTATTTCGCTTTGAATGAGGCTCATTGGGAGGTCATCGCCGCCACTAGTAATAAACCACAATCATCCGTTTGGAATTCATTCATGTGAAAGCTATTCTTTTGACCGTCTCTGGGGGGAATTTCTCCAAAAGAATTCACAAATAAATAAATCATGGAGGTCAAAATTAATTCAATTTTATTAACCTAGGAATAAAATTGTCAATTAATTATTTAAACATACTTAGTAATTTTGAAGGTGAGATTTTTCCATTTGGCAACTCTCATGCAAACACATTTAAACAAATTAAATAAAGCACAAGATAGCACAAATAAATCAAGCAAAAAAAAGAAAAAATAAACATATTGGGCACAAATTATCCAATTGTCATGGTTTGATTTTTTTTTTTGCTTGATCTTGAAGAAACACGCCTCGAATTTCTCCCACTCGATCATCTCAAAAAGAACTCCGCGTCTCGAACGCCACGCTAATGCTTCGTTCACAGGATGCCTTCCTTTATCGATCGGCCGCTTAATTTAACAACAGCGTCCGTCGCCTTCTCACGAGCAAAGACGCCCGCCTAATTCGAATGTCGCCCGTTGTCGCCGGTCGCCCGAAGGCCAAGAAAACAGCAGACGCCAATAAGCCTCTTGCCAGCGTCACAAGACGGCAGACTCGTAGCGTCTTAGCGCCTTAAGCATCGCCCGTCTGCTGCTCGATCTCCAGCGCTACGCCCTAAAACCTAGATCAGACGTGGTTCGTGCAGGAGCGTCCGCGTCAAGCGTCTTCTCCTTTAGTACGCGTTTAATGACGACGCCGTTTACGCGGGATTCGATTTTAGTCCTTTAATTTTTCGTCTCCGTTCGCCGTTTTATCCGGGTTACAATTTATTTACAAAAATAAATAAACGTAGATCTAGACTAGTCTATTACATTGATCAAATCAAACAAATTCTAATCTACTCGTGGATTTTCTAACTAGGCAAAAACGAATCCGAACGAATTAAAAAAAACACGGTTTATATGCATGCATAAATAAACACATTAAATTCCATGACAATTGGATACCGCAAAATAGATCTAGCAATTCTACTATCCAATTTCAAATTTAATGCCCACTTAATTAAATTACAATTTAAAAAATTTGAGCACAAACCGTGGCTCGATACCGATTGTTGGGGAATAAGTTGCATGAGATATATTCGGGTGAATATTTAAATACAAATTTAATTCTTTAATTATTACTAGCATGAATTAATCCTATATTAATTCAAATAATAATTGCAACAACATATCATGCATATAATAAGCCACGTAAAACCTACGCGTCGCGGAATCTACGGGTTTACGTGAACGCATTACCTCTCGGGATGGCAAGTGAAATCGGTTGACGGACTAACCAAAAGGACTTCCCAAGTATTCCCTTAGCCCTTGCTCAACTATCCGGTGGAAGGACACTTGTCGAACAATTAACAAAAAAAAAAAAAAAATAAACTTTGTTGCACCACTTATGTGGATTTGCTAATTTTTTCAAAGACATGGAATTGTACACTACTCACAATTGTCGTTTTTCAAAAAATACAATCTGCCGACGTTACAAAATATATGATATTTTATCGCTTCTGATATTTTTCCGAAAAACTTATTTTCGTGTGCCACTGGGAATGAACCATTCATTCCCTATTTATAGAGGCTAAAGTGGACGAAAATTTTGGCAAAATATGATGTGGGAAAATCTTTTATTGATCTCCAAGAAATCTTGAATATATCTCCTGTATTCTTTTTCCCATAATCATAATATTCCACAAAAATCCCACCTTATCTATTTGTTATGGAATTCGAAAATATTGGGGTCCAAGATTCCAAAATTTGGATCTTCTTGAATTTATGAGATATTCTTGTATTTCAAGAAATACATATCTTCGATAATATATTTTCAAGAAAATCTTTCTTGCCCACTATATTTTCAAGATTTTCAAAATTATCATTATAGATAACCAAGTGGGAGATTTCTTGAATTTAATGAGATAATCTTGTATTCCAAGAATACATATCTTCATTCCATAACAAAATTCAAAGAAAATCTTTCTCCCATTATATCTATAAATTTCGAAATTTTAGTTGGAAAAATAAGCAACAATATTTATTTTATTTTAATCACCTTTTTTCAGGTTATTGGACTATATATTTGGGCTACTCGGGGGCCTTTAGGAGAATTAAGATTGGATCTTCTAATGGACCTTGAATATCTAATATTGAGCCACAATATAATTCAAGCCCATAAATATTAATTAATCCCACTACATAATTAATATTGCACTATCCATCTTAACCCATATTACAGTCAATATGGCTCCCGGTCATTATTTCCCGTGTTTAAGATTATCTAGCCCATTAATTAATTCAAGCCCTTTGAAATAGCTTTCCGTTAATTAATATCTTTTGTCCTTGGTCAAGAACGGTTCAACATTATTATCCATGCCGGAAACTAATTCCACTTGCAAGATTTGGTATGATAAAGCTTATGAACCTCCCAAGGGGGCAAATCGAACAAGAGTACTTGCACACGATTCTTCGTATTAAATCTTAGCAATCACATGTGACTAACAATATTGCCCAAGATAAAAAGTATTGAATCTCATTGATTCGCTACCCATGATAAGTCAAAGCAATAGTTACCAATCTCACGTGATCCTATTTAAGGGACGAAGATTAAGAAATAACGAACCATTCGAGGTCTAATTCTTCCTTGTCGAGCTCAAGAATTTATCCTCAGTAGGTCCTATTCGAAGGCATCATCATGCACTAGTGTAATCTCTTGGTCAAGACAAGCCAATCTCGAGCCTTACACTTCAACCTTTCACGATGGATTGTTCATTTCCATCTAGGTCGTGAATAGCGTACTTTTTAGTTACAAAGAATTTCATTAATTTAATCTTCTGTGATCTGGTATCACTAAATTAACTACAATGTAACACGTATGACTTATTGAACAGTTATGCAGTAAATATATGTAACATTCGATAATATTTAAAGCATCAGTGATAAACAATTTATTTCAGTAAATAAGTCTGAAAATTCAGTTTCGATTATACAAAGTAAAAGCATACTTTCCAGTATAATCCCAACACTAATAACATGAGAAACCCCCAAATACACGAATCTTGCCACCGAAGACGACGTCGACTGATGCGAAATCTTAACCTAAACCACAAATCCAAAAAAAATCGTTAGAATCATACGGGTATCGAAAATAGATAGTTAATCGTACAAATCAACTCACTGATAACAGAGAGAACGGAGACGACTACGAACTGGGATTCATAAGACTCTCTTCTTATAGAACACCACGATTCATGATCCTCAGATTTTGCATCCGATACAACCGCGATTTGAATTTGGGAAAAAGGATTTCTTATTTTTTTCGTCTAGGGTTTGTGGAGCGATTAGGTAAGAAGCATTAAAGAATAGAAAATGATTTGTCTTTTTATTTTTTATATGGAAGGAGTGGGGGTATTATGGTCTTTTCCAGAAACACTGTAGAAGTCACTTAAAAATAAAACCACCAACTTGGTGGTATTAATAATATAGGTGTGAACAGTGATTCGCCACATTATTATTGGCGGGTCAGCCGATATCGGGCGGGTCGGCCGGTTTCTAATACTATGTATCAATCAGTGGACTAAAATAGTGGGTCGGCCCTTTTAGGCCCTATAAGAACCTACCATTCGAGGTCTAAATATAAATCACTAATAAAAATAGAAAATACACACGTGGCAGGTCAAAAATAAAGGAGAATGAAAAATTAAATGTCACGTATACGTTTACCGGTTGACTAATCGGGTTGACCGATTTTGAGAACTAAAATAAAAAAAAAAGTGGAAACATACAAGGGTTATATCATAATTTGGTATGTGCAGGACCAATTTCAAAACGACCCAAAATTATTGGGCTACAACAAATTTAATCCCTTTTGAATTTGTGGGGCTCTCTTTGCAGGTACAAAATGGACAAGAGGCCTTGGGTTTTTTTTTTTTTTTTTTTCTAATGTGGTAAAACTTGGCACATTCTCAATAAAAGCTATGTACAACTCACTTTACAAGGCGGTTTCCACGGAAGAAAGAGATAGACTCAATTATGATCAAACTTTAGAGTAGAGGAGTTTCAAGTAAGGTTTTTTTTTTTTTCCTTTGGAAAGCTCTTGCAACAAGATTCCAACTAAAGATAATTTGGTAAAATGTGGATCATTTGGTGTGTTCTTGCTTGTTCTCTCGTGAAGTATGGCGAAGCTGTTGTAATTGGTTGGAGCTGCCATTTTTCAGTTTATTTGGCAATGTATCCATTGGAGTATATGACAGGAAGTTATTTTCAAAGAAATAAAATCGGAGTTGGAGAAGACTGTGGAAGAAATTAAAATTTGAACATGGAAGTGAATTTGAACTCATTTCTCTTCTTTCTTTAATTACTCTCTTCATGATTGATGTTCTTTTTTTGATAATTCGATATCCGACACAAGGACCGACTAATCTGGAGGACTAAACCCACCGTCCACTAGCGGATGTCTCACTTCAAGACAGAGCTCTGTATGAACTAATCCGAATGATTGGTGTTCTAATCTGAATGATTGTTGTCCTTCTAATCTCAAATAATCTGGACCAATTTATAAGGATTTTGAGTACCCCACCTACTCAATTTTAATACAATTTTTTGATCTTAAAAAAAAATTGTCCAAGTATTTATATTTTGATGGATGGTAGCAAATGCAAATGATAATTCATCAAAGAGAATATATATATATATATGAGATGAAAACACTACTTGTCTCTATTTATAAATTTAATATTATAATAAACACAATAAAAATGTTGAATGTTGAAGTACTATAAATAGTCCTATAAGTTTTTTTTTTTTTGAAAAGTAAATAATCCTATAAGCTACAACCGGTAAATTTGGTAATCTAATGCTAGATATTTTGGGCCTAATAAAGAGTTGGAGTAGGGGGCATAATGAATAAGTCCAAATGGAGATCAGAAATGACTAATGAGTCTAACTTAACTAGAAATTAATGAATACATGGATCAGCTATTAATCCGAGGAATTTGTGGGAGCTATTAATCCGCAATTTACAATCCCTAATTCTCCTATTTCCTTTTTCCCCTTTTCCTTTCCTTCCCACATTCCCTCACATTTTCCCTTTATCTCGACGGGGAATGGCACTTTTTTCCATTTCAGACCATCTATAATATTGTAAGTTTTTCTTCATCTTCTGTTTTTCTTTATTTAATTAGCGCTATTCTCTTTTTTCCATCCCTCATTTGGCTTTTTTTTTTTTTTTGTTGAAAATTATCATCATCTGCTTTGTTCTGTCTTCTCTGTTCAAAGATTCCTTGATTATGTATGCATGCACAATGTGAGACATTTATCGGTCAAGAAAGCATTTAGAGGTTTTTCAGTTTCAATTATGCGTAAATAAAAAAACTGATCTTTTTGTATGGTAATATTTTTATGTAGTTCGTAAGTAATAGAAGAAGATTTCATTTAATGAAAACATTAACTAATGCATTCTAAGCATAATAATACCATAATGTAGCATTCTTATTCCAAATTGAATTCAATTTTGCTTTAATGCAGTTTGTGGAGAAGATGATTGCACATCTATTTTTGTGTATCTTTTTGTTTCAAGCCATTGAAGCTCAACATAACGTTGGGGTACCGCCTCCTCAAAAGAAATGGATGACTCTAAATGGTACGATCACACGTTTAGTAAAGGACAAAAACTTGTGAGAGACGGTCTCATATTATAAAGCCCAAATTCAATGTCTCATATTATAAGGCCGTCTCACACAAAACTCTATTTTCACGAGAAATAATCGAATATAGTGGCTACGTGTAGGTGGTCGGCCTGAGGTTGTGGCACGAGGTGGATACTCTGGATTTTTCCCTGACTCTAGTCAACCTGCTTACGACTTTGCTCTTGATAGTAGCATCATTGGAACAATTCTGTATTGCAATCTGCATTTTACAAAGGACAATGATGGCTTCTGTATCCCACAAATTAATCTTCAGAATGCAACTAACATTGATGAGTTTGATCCTAAAGGCGCAAAAACTTATGACATATATGGACAACAAGTTCATGGATGGTTCGGTTTAGACTATCCTGCCAATGTTATTTTTGACAACATTACATGTAAGTTGGCGACATAACTAATGGTACATTTTTAAGTTGCATCTTGGCTCGTTTAACATTTGAAATTCCACAGTGCGCCAAAACCTTTTCACGAGGCAAGGAGTGTTCGATGGCTCTCCTATCGTCGGACCTTTTCAAGTCATGGAAGATAAGAACGCCAAACCTACAAGACTTTGGTTAAACATTGAGGTCTCCTTCTGTCTTTAATTTTAGGGAAAATAATTGTTTTCAGTCTCGTGAGTTATCTTTATTTCGATTCCACTTGTCGACTTTCATGAATTAAATGGTATTTTGTAGTATTGAAATTTTGGTCCAGTTACTGACTATAGGAAGTGAAACATCAAGTTGATGCTGACGTGATCAAGTCTGATTTGTCCATGTGGCTGAATTTGATTAGTTAACCGAATGTTTCACCTCTTACAGCTGATTACTTGACCAAAATGTCAAAAAATTGAATTTGAAAAGACTACTTTCAATTCGTGAAAGTTGACAAGACTGAAACTAAAAGAGGGATAACTTATAGGACTAACAAATCTATTTTCCTCGACTTTATGAGTTTTTGTTTGTTTGGTTATTGAACGTTGGTTCAACGTTAAACGATGATTGCAGAATGATATGTTCTACAAACAACACAAGATAATTCCTGAAACTTTTATCCTAGAGCAATTGAATCCATTGCCAGAGTTCATCTCATCACCAGAGATAGGTTTTTTGAAGGGCATTGGACCAAAGTTGGGTAAGGCTAGGACAAGGCTTATCTTCGCGTTTCTTGAAGAGACCGCGATAGAACCAACCACCAAAACACCATACGGAACTCTGTTTAAAAATCTTGCCGCAATCAAATCGTATGCATCTGGAATTCTCGTACCTAGAGAATACGTTTGGCCTATGGATAAGACGAGGATTTTGCAGCCAGCAACGACCCTGGTGCAAGACGCCCACAAACTAGGCCTTTCCGTGTTTGTTTCTGGCTTTGCAAATGATAAATACTTAAGCTACAATTATAGCTACGATCCCGCTAGAGAGTACCTCCAGTTTGTCGACAATTCCCAATTCGCTGTTGATGGCGTGTTGACCGATTTTCCTTCAACAGCCTCTGAGGCAATTGGTAAGCCTAATGTATAATTTTGCCATTTTCTTCGTTAAGTAACACATTCATCCAATTTTTTCCTATTTACACTCTCTTTCCGTCTATGCAGGATGCCTAAATCAGGACAAGAACGCCACACGAGCAGTAAAAGGTACACAACAAAACTGAACAGAACATGTTCTATAATCTTTCTTGATCAATGACTTCATTACTAAGCATGTTTTATAAAATATGATTGCAGCTTTGATCATATCCCACAACGGAGCTAGCGGTGATTTCCCAGGAGCATCAGATCTCGCGTATCAGAAAGCAATAGAAGATGGTGCTGATATAATCGACTGCTCCGTTCAAATGTCTCAAGATGGAGTTGCATTCTGCTCAGATAGACCAGATCTTATGAAAACTACTAATGCACCCACTCTTTACATAGACCGGTCAATAAATATTCCCGAAATCCAAAAAACTGATGGAATTTTCTCGTTTGATCTAGCATGGGCCGATATTCAAGCTCTAAAGCGTAAGCGTTGCAAATTTGACTCCTTCATTTTTTTTATTTGCCTATTTATGCTTAAATGTATTCTGTTTGGCATCTGATTTCAGCTCAAATCGAGAGCTTTTTCGAGGGAGAGCTCGTTAGGAATCCTGCAAACAAAAATAGTGGCAAGTTCGTCACCCTTCCCGAGTTCTTGGAACTTGCAAAGACGAGAACAGTGCCTGGTGTACTCATATCCATAAAGGTAAATGCTTTTTCTTACCAATTTATAAGGAAAAAAACAAGTATTCTAACACATGCCGTTCTCTCAGAATGCTGCATACCTAGCTTCAAACAAGGGTCTCGACATTGTGGATGTTGTCTCGTCTGCACTTACCAATGCCTCGTTTGATAAGCAAGCGCTCCAGAGAGTTCTTATCCAATCGGACGATAGCTCCGTGCTCTTAAAGTTTAAAGACATCCCGACTTATGAGAGAGTGTTTTACCTAGAGGAGTCGATTAGTGGTGCGCCCGAGCAAGTTGCACAGGAGGTGAAAAAGTACGCGGGTGCTATTTTCGTGCACAGAGATGCCATCATGGTGGCCTCTGATAATTTTGCCTTCAATTTTACAAAGACCGTCCCTGCCTTCCATGCTGCTAATATCTCGGTATTTGTTGGAGTTTTGAAGAACGAATTCGAGAACTTCATTTTTGATTATCTATCTGATCCGTACGTTGAGATCAACACGTTCTATTCCCAGCAAGTCGATGGCTTCGTAACAGACTATCCAGCCACCGCGAATATGTTTGCCAGTAAGTCTTTTACCAAGCCTCATCATCTATTGCCCAATCGTGCAGGGATTTTGCAATTTTGATGCGCGATTTGGCAATATTGGTAGTGGTTAAAGGGTGTTTGCAACTGATTTTTGGGTAGAATCACTTTTTTTTTAAAATAAAATTGTACCGCTTTTGAATTTCAAAAAATGATGTTTAATCTTTGCAAACACCCTCGCTAAATGTCCTTTCACTAGTGATGTTGCACGATTTGGCGATATTGGTACTAGTTAGGGTTGTTTGCAACTGAATCTTGGCATAAAATCACCTTTTTTTTTTAAGTTGAGGAATTTCAAATGTTTTTACTATTTGCAAACACCACTTAAACTTCTTTCACTAGTGGAAACACGATTACAAGATAATAGGTCAAATTCACGATTCACGTATAACAGAAAATATAGCACTATTATGAACTAGTAATTTTCAATTGTTTTCTATAAAGATACATAAGCTCTCTTTTTTTTTTTTTATCCTTACAGGATCATCTTGTACCACCAAAGGATCTCAATACCTTATCCCTCCGGTGCAACCAGGACTCTTGTTCGAACCACAGCCGGTAGCTGAGCCGCCCCTCCTTAGCGCGGCCGATGTGGTGGATCCACCCTTGCCCGTCGTGGCCAAGAACGCCACCACTCCGGCAGACGAGACTCCACCAGTGGCAGCGGTTCCACCACCAAAACCATCAGCGTCTTCTTCATTAACAGTTGGTACTCAGGGTCTACTTTTGGGTGCAATTTTGGCACTTATGGCCATCTATACATAGAGTGTAACATTTACAAGAGATGTAACAATGTTTTATAATGTCCATGAATGCATTACTGAGAATTAATGCAATGTATACATACCAACAATTGACTACTGATTTAATTAGTAGAATGTGGGGCATAGAAGCTGATCTTTTGTACTAGCCAGATTGTTATGATGCCTCTCAAGACAAAGCTCAATAGAGAAAAGGAAAAATATATATTTTTTCTATTTTTACCTTTCTCTCTCTCATTTTGGTATTTAATTTGTATTTCATAAATACTAGTCTGACATATATTAAATTTATTAAGTATTATTACTTCATTAGGATAAAAAAATATCAATATGAATAATAAATTCTTGAAAAAAATAATGCTCAAGTATTGTGAGCAAGATTAACTATGCTCTGTAAAATCTCCCTGCACTACAGAAAATCAGGAAAGGAAGATTAAAATGAAATCCAGAGTGCATTTTTCCAACTAATAAGTTAAAAAAAAAAATTGATTCATGAGGGTTCTTCGGGACATGTTTAATTTTGTAATTAAGAAGAGAGGGTAAAAAACTATGATAAGAGAATAATGAAGTGTAGGACAAAAAAAATATTTATAGAGTATCAGTATAGAATTTTGAAATTGATTAGCATAGAAAAATACCGATTTGGTTTTTATGTTAATGTCACATTATTATTTGAGAATAATGAATTTTTGACATGCTATTTAATCAATTTCAAAAAATTTACAAACTTTTGTTTCAATTTTTTTTTTTTAACAAATTTATAAAATTAAAATTAAAAGGTCTAAACAATCGGACGGATTTAAAATTGATGACTGCAAACTATACAAAATATTTGATCCTTTGAAAGGTAATCATATTACTTTTTAATACAACTTGCATATTTTATAAATATGTTTTTTGCTTATATAAAAAACCGGTCATGAACCGGTTGGAATTGGGCGTTATAAATAGCGGAGCAGCAGTAAGAAAACCTAAAATTTCATTAGTTTAAGTATGAGGCGGCGATCCGTACAGAGAGGTTGGGTTTCTTAAGGGTGGTTGCCCCTTTCTGTATGAACGATTAGCCAATGATTTCACAATTTTCGATTTTCTTGTAAAAATCCAACAACCCTTTGAGATGCAGTTGCAGCTGCAGTAGATGATGCTGAAGCTGATGATGTTAGATCGATTTCCATTTCGGAAATCGTTCGATTCCTTGAATCCTAAACCCTAAACCCCGATCTGTGACACAAGTAGAGGCTGTGATGATTATTTTAGGAAAAAACATCAGATTTTGAGCGACTTGTATCTTGGCGCGGCGAAATCGGCGACTCTGCGTCGCTGGTTTTTGCAGCCATGGCGGGTTTGCCGATTCGGTACTCTGATGAAAAAAGGCGAATCTGAGCTTCATTTTTCTCAACATATTTGCATTTATTTTCCTTTTTTAGTGAAATAGTTGTTCATCCTCTATTTTTTCTATTTGATTTCCTGGTTTTTTTTAAAAAATAAAATTATTAGGTCCCTTAAAAAAAAAAAAATTTACACGTTTGGGAATTTAACTTTTGGGAGTATTTAAGATGAAATTGGTTTTCTTTTTACCTGATTTATTGATAATAAAGATATATGGTTTTGTCCAGAAAGAAATGTGAATTTGATTTTATCTATCTTTAATTCTGATTGTTTTTTTTAATTGTCTATCTTTATTTCTGATTTGTAACAGAACGAAATTGAACATGAATTAGAAAAACCAATTTCATCTATCTTTAATTCTGATTTTTTTTTTTAAGAATTGTCGCCATGCGACGAACAGCGGTCATAGGGATTTAAATGTATGATAGAGATGGATGAAAAATGAGATGGAAATTGAGTTGTGCCCACCCGAGATGTGGTAATGTCAATATGTTCCAGACCTTTGGATTACCCCGCCCCATACCCCATAGTGGGTCGGGCCTGGGTATCACCCTTGACCCAATCCGATCGGCCCATTTGGACCGTTTTTATATTAAATTTTAATATATATAAATATTATTTATTATTATTTTCTATTTATTAATTAGTATATATGTCATGTAATAATAATTTAACTTCATAAATATTGATAAAATATCATATTAAATACAATATGATAATTTAACTCTCATATTGATATCAATATCTTTAAAATGTGAAAACAAATTTATAAACTTGATTCTAATATCTTTTATTAATTTTTTTAATTAAAATCTTAAATTTATATTAAATATTTTAATATATAACATGTATTATTTTAAGAATAAGTTAAATTTTATTTAGAACGGGCCGCCCCACCCCACCCCACCCCTCATAGTGGGTTAACTTGCTCCGCCCGAACAAAGAATGGGTCGGGTAGGACACTCAAATACTCGACCATTAACATCCCTAAGGGTATGTTTGTTTCGGGATTTAGGTGTGTGGGGGAAGTCATGATTTTGAAATCCTATGGATTTAAAAATCCTGATGAATAATAAAAGCACGTTTTTGGATTTTGGCAGTGTGAGATTTTTTATTTATGTCAAATCAATATGAAATAGTGATTAATGTGATATTATTATATTGTATTGGGTGAGAGAAAAGTAGGAGAGAGAATAAGTAGGTGGAAGAAAAGTGGTGATATGATTGTATTGAATTTTGTGAAAATATGTGAATAGGTATATTTTATAGGAGTAGATTTAAAAGCTGGATGTGGAAATCCCCAACTAATATGTGACTTGGATCGCAAAGTCCTAAGTCCATCCGGGTGAGTTCCGAAACAAACATACTCTAAATGTGGATGAAGTCATTTCTAGGGATGGGAAAATACCGAAAATTTTGTATATCGCACTTATCGTACTAAAAAATACCGAATTTATAGAAATTTTTGGTATTATTGAAATTTTAGTATCGAAAAGTTTTGATCACAAAGAATGATTAATAAAAAATATTCCTAAAATCTCAATCTTAATGCACTATTTACATTTTTGGTCCGTCCCAATATTAACTGCACATTTCCTTAAATGGAAATACTCATTTTAACTCCCTCCCTTCAAACACTCGCTTATTTACTATATGTCACTCTCTCATACCCTCAACACATTACCACCTTTAATAAATATTATTCTACTCTTCAATAAAGTTGAATTCCCCTTTCTACCCCCAATATTTTATCACCTAAAATACTAATAAATAACTATTTCTTAAACTTCAAGCACACAGTAAACATGCGGTTAAGATTGGGAAGGAGGGAGTAAAAAAATTCGGTATATATCGGTATGCTGAAAAAAATTCGGTAAGAAACGATATACTCCCTCCGTCCCAAACTCTATGGTATTCTTACTGTTCATAAGGATTTAGTAAAATAGTAATAAAGTGATAAAGTGGTGGAGTAGGAAGAGTTATTTATTAGTATTTTATATGATAAAGTGATAAAGTGATGGGTAATTGGGGGTAGAAAGTGTTGTTTATTAATATTTTATGTGATAAAGTGATAAAGTGTGTAAGTAATTTTACCATAGAGTTTGAGACAAAAAAAATAGTTATTTTACCATAGAGTTTGGAACGGATGGAGTATAAAATCTTCATTATGAAACGGTATTTTACCGAAAATTTGATATGTTACGGTATACCGAATCTTCGATACGATATACAGTATGCAATTTTAATATATTGAAATTTCGGTATACCAATTTTAGGTATTTGGTATACCAAATTTTTCGGTATTGTAACAATATGATTTTTTTTAGATACCGTAAATTTTGATATGATATACGATATGGTACTAAAAAATTTTCAGTACTTACGGTATGCGACCCCTAGTCATTCATTTCCAAACAAATCCTTTAATATCAAAATTCCTATGTTAATTTTGCAAATTTGCAATTCGTACAATTCTTTTTATCAAATTGCAATTTATAAATATCCGAAATTTCAACAGGTTTCATCAAGCTAATTTTTTGTCAAAAATTAATCACCATTTTCTAATCTCGTAGATTTTTCAGTAGAATTTCATCAATTCGCATTTAGTTGAAAAAACTGCAAATCGCAATGTGAACTCTCATAGTTTTCATATGTAGGTGCTCCTATTCCAAAAATTAATCTATGGTAAAATCCCTATTTAATTTTGATATTTATACCAAATTTTGATTTTTTGTTTATTTATACCAAATTTTCTCATCAATGGAACACGGTGTTATTCTAACTGCTTGATCAATCTCATTTCATAAAAAAAAATAAAAAATAAAAAATAAAAAATAAAAAATAAAGAATAAAAAATTGAAAAAAAGGAGTCACAAAACTGCTTGATCAATCTCATTTCATAAAAAAAAAAAAAAGAATAAAAATTTGAAAAAAGGAGTCACAAATTTTGGGAATGTAGACGTGATACCTGAAAAGAGAAAAAACTAGAAAAACAAGAGAATATATATATATATATATATATATATATATATATATATATATATATATATATATATAACCATAAACAACTCCATATTAAGAAACTATTGAATTTTTCCGCTAAAAATTATTTCTAAATCGAAAAATGAATCTATGAAAAAAAATATTAACAAATAATAATGGATTGAGAAAAAAAATTTATATTAATTCCAAATATTAAATTGAGCAAAAATCTTTCGAATATCTTTGAAAAATTTTGAAACTTTGAAATATCTTTCTTTCCTAATACATCTAATCTAGATAAAGTATAGTATAAAAATTTATATACATGAAAAAACTCAATTGAAACCCCAATTTTCTTTAACCCAACCCGTTTCTGCCCCGCTACTTCCTATCCAGTTTTGCCCGCATTTGTCTTCATTCCATTGACTAGGTCATGCCTTTTTTTGTGTTGCTGTCTTTCCTTATTTCCTTTTTTTTCCTCTTTCCTCCATCTTTTCTCTCTCCTTTCTTTTCTTCTTTTTTCTCAATCTCTCAGCTTTTTATTTCTCTCAATCTCTTAACTTTGGGATTAAATTTTTTGTAGTTCTTTAACTTTGCATCGTTTTAAAATTGGTCTCAATTGTTTTGATTTTTTATTTTAGTCCTGTAAGTTATCAAAAATTTTGAAATTGGTCCTTTCTAGCATTTCAAGTGGTCTCAAAATGCGAATAACATTTGACCTATGTAATTATTTTGTTTTTTCCTTTCATTTCGAAATGACACCTAGAGTTTTTTAATCATAATAATTTTGTGTCGGGATTTTTCGAGGAAGAGTGGTTTTCTGCATATTTTGGTTAATTTTTTTATTTTTCGATCAGTTTAGACCCAATAAACTGACCCGATTCGCTTTGTCTTTAATATAAAAATTATTTTTAAACTCAACCCAATACCCAACCAAAATTATTAGGATTAAAAAGTTCAAGTGGTGCTTCGAAATTAAAGAAAAAAATTAAAATAATTACATATGTGGTCGTCACCTGCTTAGTAACCTGTTGTAGCAGGTGAAAATGATCAATTTCAAAAAATTTAAAAACTTATAGGACCAAAATCAAAAAGTCAAAACAATCGGGATCAATTTCAAAACGATGCAAAGTTACAGGACTACAAAAAAATTAATCCCCTTAACTCTTACCTTCTCTCAATTTCTTTGCTCTACTATTCTCATAACAAAAATATCTAAATCTTATGAATTTGTGTTACGATTTTTATTGTGTAATTGATTTTTCTTGAACTTTTGTTCATTGTGAAGCACAATTTTTCAACTTGTTTGACATTTGTAGGAATTCGTCGGTTTTTTAAGTTTTTTAAGGTTTTGTCTCAAACATGCTTAAACGGACGATCTATTGAAAATTTTAGTGGTGGTTCTGATAAGCGGTCAAAGAAGATGAAGGGTGATATTGTTTCTGGTGCTTAAAAGGAATTGAGTCGCTCGAAATTGTAGTAGTGATTCTGATAAGTTGCCAAAAAGATGAAGGAGGGTGGTGTTGATGGTGATTATGTTTGGTAATTCCCCATGTTTGATTGTTTTGTTTTATAGTGTGTTATTTAGGTGTAATACTTTTATGTTATGTAGTGTAATACTTTTATTTTATTGAGTGCAATAGTTCTTATGGTTTTATTTTGAATACTAAGTGATGGTGATCATGAGGATCTTGAACTGGTTCTGCTAAGTTTTTAACACGAGTTTTTTTTCCTAATTTGCCTAATTTATGTCATTTTCACATATGAAAATTTTCACGCTAGACCAACTCTTTAATCTAACTTTTTTTATACGTAATTTTTTGTTTAAATTTATGATCTAATGAAATTAAAGATAAATCGGGAGACTGATCTATAAAAAAAATATTAAAAGATAATAATGAGATTTTTTCCAAATTTAATATTATTTTTCTACATTATTTCTTCCATCCCCGTATATATATATACAAACACCAATCATTCAATTTTCATCACCTTAAAAGCTAAAATGTTATTCTTAAAGAGTTTTCCGAAAAGCATATTACTCACTATTAAAACAATTGTTCAATTGCGTTAAATGCATCATCGCGAGTTCAATTACTAATGTGTTTAAAATTAAAATATACATATATATGTGTGCCTAGCAGCAAGAAGTCACAAATTGCACCATATATAGTTGTACAATGTAAACCGTAACTGTTCAACTAGTTAAATCTTGAATGTTCTTTTTTTCTTAAAGAAAAACTTTCACAAAAACTTTTCTAAACTTGTTCAGGAAAATTTATTTTAGGATGAATTCAATATTTGTTTAATATACAAGTGTTACTGTTTATTAATTTAAAAAAAAAATCATGTGAACCTAATTCATAGAAAACAATTTTGGATGTCTGTAAAAATTAATGTCATTATACATGACAATTTTTTGTTTGAGACTGTCTAACGAATCTTATCTCATGAAACAAAATTTAAATTAATATTCTAGTGTTATTTTATTTTATTAACATTAACTCATTTGATTTGATTTCGTTTTTTAAGAAATTGTCTCATGGAATGAAATCAGCAGTGCCCCCACTTTCGTTGGCAAAATAAAATCACTATAGAAACAAACACAATTCAATTTTCTACAAGTAAAGAAGATTATATTTATATTAGAAAAATTACACTCTGATAAAAAGAACTACAGAGATTGATATGTTCCGCACACATAAACATGTACACTTACATTTAAAAAAAATCTTATAATAGCAATTATATAATCACGATAACTTCCTAGCAAATTCATTAAAGGGTTAATTAAATTAATATCAATTTGTAATAAAACCTATGATCCTCACAATTCTTTTTGTCAAATTGTCATCTATGTACATCTGAAATTTCATCAGATTTCATCAGATTTCATCAAGCTAAATTAATCTGTCAAAAATTAATCACCATTTTCTAATCTCGCAGATTTCTCAGTAAAATTTCATCAGTTGTAAAATAATAGAATTTGTTGAGGACCGAGAGAAGACAATCAAATAAAACTTATGAAAAACTAACCCCTATGCTATAATAAAAAATTAATATAGTAAAATAGAGGAACTTAACCAGAAAAGTGAATCAATTTAAAAATAAGTCGAAAATAGCAAGTCAATAAAATAAAGGAACAGTAAAGAGAAAGAGGCTCAGATCTGTGTTGGGGCAAAGAAAAACCAGGTCACGCCATGGCTGCAAATCACCGGTTGCACTTGCATGTTCGCATCCGGGTCGCCCCGCCAAGATACGGACCGGTTTTTCTGCCCCGATTCAGCAGCTCAAAAAGAATCAAGAAATCGCATCACAGCCCCATTATCTGCATAGTATTATAGAAAGACAGAAAAAGATGCAATTATGGTGTGGAAAAGGATATCGAATCATCGAATGATTTTCAGATGTTGAAATGAAAGGGTTGTTGAATTTAGTGGAAATCATAGGGATTACAGAGAAATACCCCATTCTCTCTGTATCCCTCATTCTTTTGAGCTGGGAAATGGGAATAACTTTGCCTCTTGGTTGACCTTAAATGTTACAACTATTGTAATCTTGATTTTCTTTCCTAACCTGCCCTTACAGCCTTGGGAATACCAGAATTGCGTGGTGTTATTGTGTCACCACAAATTTGACAAGATTTCAATAATGTCCATTTTATTAATTGTTTACTTTGTGGTGAATTTATTCTCTAGCGACATTAGTGAACTGATATTCTCTGATCAAAATTTTACTGTTTATGTCGCTCAACATTTATTTATTTTTTTCGATTTTTTAAATATACTAATATTTCACAAGAGCGATGCTCGATAGATCTCATTTACTATATTATGTAATAAATTATGAATTTATAGAAGCTCAAATTAATTTGAGAAGTACTTCTGTGATCTCAATATCAAGTGAAAGTTTATCTCACGTATAAAATAGTCTCATACAAAATTCTCTTTTAAAATAATAATCCTATATATAATTTATTTTACTTATTTATGTATATTAATATTAGATTGTCAATTCATTATATACAAGATAAGGTTTAATGTGTTGAAACTTTAATTATATTTACATTTTTTAAAATTATATGTAATATTTGTCAACATCAATATTGTTGTTAATTTACAGTAAGACATTTTATAATATAATAAATTTATATATATATATATATAATTAAGTAAATTGAATATTTGAAGAAGAAAAGAAAAGTGAAGCTTAATTAAAAAAATATTTTTCTTAATTTTACTTAAACAAAATCAATTATTTAATGAAATAAATAGCAAAATACGCATTACATTAGTCAAACAATATTGTATCATGAGAACAACAATTATAAAACTAATAAAATTGAAAAAAGATGCACTATTTTAAAGTTATTAGATTTATTTAAAAAAATTATATTGAAATTTTATTAATTTAATAATTTATTTCTATCAATTTTGTAAAATTAGGATTTTATTTGTTTAATTTTATATAAAACAATTACATAAAATCACTAAATTTTTTAATTCTAAACACATTTATATAGTTGAGAGAGAGAGGGTTCTAGAAAAATGGCGAGAATTTAACCCGATCTTAGAGAAATGGGGAAGATAATTATTAGTATAAAGAGGAGAGAGAAAGGGGTGGGGAGAATGGGCGGAAATAGTTTTTAGAGGAAACTATTATATATTTATATATGTATAGATTTTGCTCTCCTGTCTCGCAAAAGATATTGTACTAATGTAACTGTTCAATTAGTTAAATCCTGGGTGTGTTCTTCTCTTAATACAAAACCTTAGCGTGAATTCAAGTTCACTATGAATTCGATTTTTTAAATATCACTGTTATGTATAAAAAATTCTCACTTATGTATAAAAATTATTATTGTTATGCACAAAAACTTTTACTATTTTATATTTATAAACAATAAATTTTTGTGCACAACAGTAATATTTTTTGCACATAATAATGATAGAGTTCATGTATAGACATGTTTCACAAGAGTTTTACTCTTCCCTTGAAGAAAAAATTTCACCCAAAAAATTCAAAAAAAGAAAAATTATGGTGAATTCGGTATAACTATTCTGTGAAGGGCAAAGTATATGGTGAACAAGTTTCACGGTGAAACTGATTAAGGGGTGTGACTTATATTAGTATATTACTAAAGAGTATGACTTTTTACTATGAAGGGTGTGAGTTTTTACTATAAATGGTATTATTCATAAAAATAAAGGGTGTGACTTTTATTATAATGAAATGTATTGTAGTGATAATTGAAGGGTGTGACTTATATTATTAAAGAGTATGCATATAAAAAAAATTAATTTCACTATGAATAAATCTCACAACATATCAGCTCTCAGTGAAATTATCGTGAGATGCATCGACGGCATCGTGTCGTGATTTGCTTAATAACGGAAGATTTTCTTTTTCAATTTTCCTCAATTTTGTTTTTTGGAATAATTTAAGATTTGTAATTATACTATATAATTTATTAATTAAAATGTATTCACGATTTAATTTTTAAAAAATAAAAGGCGTGTATAAATTAATGAATTTTATGATAAATAAATATAATGCTTGTTAGTATGTTGTTTTATTCTATTTTGTTAAATAAGTGTATAGCATGCAAAGAAATATCTAGTCCCCCGATAAATCAATTGACATTCTACGTGATTATATATATATATGAAAAAAAAAATGCCAACTAAGCTATTCATCATATCAATCGGTTGGTCAACTAAACCCCAAAACTCTTTTTTTTTTGGTACATTTGAGTTTTTTTTTTTTTAATGAATGGAATAGACCCTTTTTCTTTATAATTAAGAATTCAAATAAACATTGTTAGGTAAAACCAAGAAAATAACAAAAGAAAGAAGTGAGAAACCAGTGTTCACCAGAGCGATATTTCCACGCTAACTTTTATTTAATTAGCCCCTACCAAGACATTCATTTATTGCTAATTTGCACTGCTTAAACTAAGGCGACCTCAAAAACATGAATATCTATCAATACCATTTCTTGTAAAATTTAGTGCAGTGAAATTGTAAAGTTCAGTGCTATATTTGCTAAAAAAAAAAAAAACACGGCACAATTAAACCTTTCTCCCCTAACTTAAGGGTAGATCTAGTGCGAAAAATTTTCATGTATGAAAAATTAATCATCTACACTCTAAATATTAAATAATTAACCATAAATCATGACATATTCGGACCTGGTGAATCATGAACCACTCGGAGCCGAGTGAATCATGAACTACTTAACTTTATCTTACCTTCACCGTATACAGAATTTATTTGTAAATAAAAAAAAATTCATGTATCAAATTTTCATACTAGGCATTGTCCTAACTTAATCCCTAGTCCCTACTACTCCACCAACGCTTTCCTAATCAACGCGTAAACAGGAAACATATTGATTGGAGAAAAATAAATATGCCAAGTTTTATTAAACAATAAAGATATCCACTCTTTTTTTAAAAAAAAAGTATATATTCATTTTATAACAAAAATACATATATAACTCTTATTAAAAAGGAAAATTTTTACCCACATGACCCACATACTTTCTACCCATTCATCCATCCTTAATTTATTTTTTATTATATCCTAATTATATAAATTAAAATAAAGAATCAACTAATTCATTATAATAGATATAACAAATTTTCATGTGCACCATTTATACCAATTTAGAATTGGTGCAGTTGGATATATAATATATATATATATATATATATATATATATATATATATATATATATATATATATATATTCAGTTTTTTTTTTTCAGTTTCTTTTCCACCCGACCCGGACCTAACCCAATCCAAACTCAGCCCAACTAATTTATGGTTCACCTGACCTGAATGGGTTTAGATTTTTCTTTTTTTTCTTAGTTTTTTCAATTTTGTTTTTCCCAATTTTTTTTACCATGTCCGAACCCAACCTGACCCTATCTGAACCCAGTCCAAATGGTTCATAGTTCACACAACCCTAATGATTAATGATTTAATGTTTAATGTTCATGGTTTATAGTTTAAATTTAGGATTTCATGGCTGAACTAAATTAAAATTGAATTCAATTGCATAAGATCCAACTGGTGCACACAAGCATCACTCAATAGATATTGATTTATTGTGTTAATAGAATTAAAAAATGAAATAGTTATTTATATTAAAATAATAATAATAAATAAGTTTAACAAATATTTAAAGGACCAATTACCATTTTTTTATTCTTTAAAATTGTAAATATTATTTTATTAATTGAATAAATCTTTTTTAATAATTCTGTTTTTATTGATCTCCTATCTTTAATTATAATATTTATTTTTTAAAAATTACAATATTAATTTAAATGTAATATATATTTGATTGACACATAATTATAAATTTATTTATATGCATTTATTTTATATGTGTATATATTACACATAGCGTAGTGCAAGGTGAGATCCTATTTTACTTTTAAAGGTATTTTTCGATGAAAAATATGTAATAAATATATTTCTAATTTTCTAATTAAAATGGATATAAAACTTTTTTTTCTATTAGAAATGGGTATTTTTGCCCTACTTTACATGATTGATCACATTATTAAATAAAATTTAAGCTCGTGCTACGTCTTACATAAATTATTCAATAGCAAAACAACATTAATCTATTATGTTATCCAAATCTCAAATTATTCAAAAGCAAAACAACACTTGTAGTAATCTATTGTATTATTCGATCGATTTAACCTCAAAATGCTTGCTAGAGTCTCATTCTTGAATAAACCGGAAATTTACTCAGAAACATCCAATTCCATTCCTTGAACAATACTAGGAACAGCATTTACTTGATAATATCTAGGTAATTACCCCGGCAGCAATATGGCTACCTTCACAAAAAGATTAACAACAAAGCTCCGCATACTGCTGCCAGAGTGATTGCCAAAACATTACTTTTAAATTAAGAATTCTTTTAAGTTTTAAATCCCAAATCTATGATGGAAACCAGATCGAAAGTTTGTAGCCTCTTGTTAAACAATTAACCAATGAAGAAAAAGGTAAATTAGTAAAACCTTCGAGTAAAAGTAATAGTAAAAGCCCCAAATGTAAAATTAACAGTTAAACAGCAAATGTTCTAGATTCTTCACAGGGAAAAAGAAAATAAAAATTAGAAAATTGAAAACCACAAATCGAAAAACAAATTGGAGGCTCAGATCTATGGTGTAGATCGGGCAAGGAGAAACCTACACCGCCATGGCTGCAAAATCACCGGCTGCAATCCGATTTCGGATGCATCCGGGTCGCCCCGCCAAGATACGGGTCGGCACGCCTCGATGCCCGATTAACAAGCTCAGAAAAACCAACAGTAAACGAATCATCGTCACAGCCCCTTAAGAGAGAGAGCAAGAGGATGGCATTATAAAGGGAGAGAGAGAGAGAGAGGGGAGGGTATCCTGAAGCAACTAATACTGAGTAGTAATTTCCAGTTTATAATTTCTGTAAAAGGGCTGTTGATAATTTTTGTTCTCACAGAGAAATCATTGGGTTTGCAGAGAGGGGCAACCACCCTCCAGAATTCCTATTTCCTCACTGCAACCCTCATTCTACGTTTTCTGAGCTTTCCACCATTGTTGATTAATTGGACATTTTTCGGCACTATATATAGCTCAAGTTCTGGACATTTTGGCCTTTATCGAAACTGGCAGGGGAAAGGGTAAACCAGTAATTTCGAAGGTGGGGCTTGTACCTAAACATATAACCTGATACATACATGCCTCGAATGTTATTGTGCTGGCCCAATTTTTTTATGGCCCAGATTAAAAAAATAAGTGATTGTTTATATATGTGCAACTTCGGAAATTTAAAATGAACATTTTCAACACTAATATTTTTCCACCATAAACAAATTTATTTAACATATATAATGGATTTTTAATGATAAATGAGAGTTCAGATACACTTGCATGAGACGGACTCAAGGTGAGACGGAACATAATTTGAACATTGTTACTTTAACACTATAGGAGAGGTATATGTTGATTTGTGCTAGTTGTACTGCGTCTCATATAAATTTTTGTCATGAGTGTTATATTTGAAAGCATGGATGCAAAAATCACACCTAGGCGCCGGTCGGCCGTAGCGATTCGCACAAAATCTGCCGTTCTAGGCGTTTTCACACCTAGGCGGGCAAGGCGGCTGTGCGGCTGAGCGGGGCTAGGCGGTCTTTTTTTTTTTTTAATCTAAAAATTAAAAACACTACTTTTGAGTTCTTATTTTGTAATTATGACTATGATTTTATGTTAATTGTTGTGATTTTTTATTTTTCATGTTGAAAATTTCAAAGTAAAATTAATATCTGAAAAAAAAAAAATTCTAGGCGGCCTAGGAACGTCCGCCTGACGCTTACCGATTATGCACCCTTGTTTGAAAGAGACACACTTGCGTAAAACGTTATCACGGTGAGACGGAGTATAATTTGAGTATATGACTTTTAAACACTTTAGGAGTGATGGTTGTTAATTTGTGCTAATTTCTACCCGTCTCATTTATAAGACCATTTCATACGAGTTTTTATTTATTTGAAAAGGAAAAAAATGGAAAATGACAAGATAATAATGAATAAACAAGATTCAGAAATAGGCTAAGGAAACCAAATTGGGCCTCAGAATCAGAGTCCAACAATAAAAAGTATTATAACGACCCACCTAAATAAGGGTCCGGTTATATGCACCCCCAACATTGGTAGATACGCCCAACATACTATTTTACTATTTTAATATAAATATAAAAAGTCAAAAATACCCTTAATAATTTAAAATAAAATAAACGTATCTTTCTCTCCACTCCCCACCGCCTGCCGCCATTGTTGAACCAGTCCACAATCAAAATATAACAAAAAATACAACAGTGAACGTTTAAATTTTTTTGTGACCAATTTCATTCCAGCACTCTGATTAACAGCAAATACATTCTTCATACCATTTCACAATAAATTTCGCCGCAATCAACTTATAATATGTCTCCCGTCAAACTCCACCATCGCCTGCCGTCACCGCCTACCATCACCGCCAACTTAGGACAAGAATTGTGACCATTTAAATTTTCTCTCAGAACTCAAAATCTCAAAACTAACTCAAGTATGTGGCCAAACACAAAAAAAATCATTTTTTTTTTAGATTTTCGAACAACCAAGTTCGAAGTTTTCAAACGACGATACAAGGGAGGGGAGCGGCGGCAATAGGAGAAGTGCCGTTGTTGTGGTGGCAGAATGGTGGATGAAACAAGATAGAAGGGAAGAAAACAAGAAGGAGAAACGGTGATGTGGTTGTGGCGGCGGACGGCGACCGGTCGAGGGTTTAGTTGGAGGCGCTGCTGAGTGCTGAGTGAGATGAAAGAGGCACAGGGAAAAAAAAAGAGGAATTATGATATTTTGCAAGAAGGTTATGTTTGGTAGTTTAAGGTATGTGTATCTAATATTGATTGAATATTATGATGGGTGAACTCATCAATGCGTGTATCTACTAATGTTGGGGTGCATATAACCGGACCCCCTAAATAATTCAAATCAACAGAAATATCTCAACAAAAAAAGATTCAGATTGAAAACCCATTATTAAACAAGCCGGCCAAAGTAATAATCAAAGACTGAACCCAACACCAGCAATGGTAAAAAAAAAGAGGAAGATCACAAAAAAATATTAGGAAAAGTATTCCAACAGATGTATATGGCGCAGAAATCCTGCCACGCCTTACGGCGAAACACCTCCAAATTGTGAAAAGCGTTTGCAAAGATTGAGTGACTACTTCTACTTGGTTATGCTTCATCTCTCCATAGCCAATGGAAGACTACATTTCTTTCCACAAATACGATCCTCCAGTACAACCAAAATTCCTTACCCGAAACCATTTTTCAGTTCGAAATACAACAGAATCGCCGGCACCGCGGACGGTCTAATATGTTTCCTGCAAGTGCAGGCCGATATGTTTCTTGCGTATTTGGGTTTTGTTATTGGTGGTTGGGCAAGCAAGCCGATAAATTCGTAGGAGAGTGGGTCCCGGTGTCACATTTGAATTTTCGGAAGTATAAGTTTAGACTTAACACGATGGATGCCTGTTTGCGACCCTTGTTAAGAATAATAATGTGTTTGAATTATGGACAAGGGTGAAGGATGCATTAGGGTGGACTAAATATGTGGTTTTGTCTCCTTTGGGACTTTTACCCAATGGTGATATGGTGTTGGAGGTTGATAAATCCAAGTTGGTCAACTATAACTTCAATTGCAATGACCCTCCTACGCTTCTTATGGAATATCAATGCACTGGATATGACGGAATTATGTATGTTGATACATTAGTGTCACCACAAATTTGGGAGGTTTCATACACTGTTAACAATTTTTTTATTATTTTATTTGCTTGAATTTAATTATTATTATGTTATGAACAAAAATTATGTCCGGATATCCAATTACGGGCCTTGATTCAAGAACCAAATTTGGTATTGCAACATGGAAACATTCATTCCTTGTTTTCTTCTAGTTTGTAGTTTTGCAAATTTAGTGACATCTTTTTTTATTCCTTTTAATTTTGTCATTTACTTATGTTATCTCGGTATATATGTGTTGAAGCCAAAACTCCAAGCAAGCTATTTGGGATGGTCAAAATAAATATGATCTTCATTTATAATAAATCGTTTATGGTCTTCCATGTTCCCATCTTTTGTGGTTTGCATGTGTTGATATGTTATCCTCATTTTATGAACGGTTGAGGCAATCTCAAATTTTTTAGAGTAGGTCTTTTGGACCCAAATTCACAAGATTTCTTTTTTTTTTCAAGTGTTATTGTAATAAAATATTTTTTTAATAGTAATGATTTTTGTGAATAACATTCAAAATTTTTATGTATAATAATGATAGTTTTTATATATAAAAATCGAGTTCAATTCACACAAATTTTTGTCATAAAAAATAAGTTAGAAACAGAACAAAAATTACGAAAGAAATAATCGTAGCGGTTTCACTTGTTTTGGCGCATTTATTTAAATACGGTGTTTACGCCTTGGATTTTGTGGCATGTTTATGGGCGGATGAACCATCTACACCCTAAACACTAAATAATAAACCTTAAATCATGGCTTATTAAGATTCGGGTGAACCATGAACCAATTTCGGATAGGGGGTGATGGAACGGAGTGGGACGGAATGGACACGTGTCGCAAAAATCAAAAACATTTAAACACTGGATAAACACGCGTTAAAAATAGGCAATCCGAGCCGATAAATAATTAGTCTTTTCCTTCTCATCTTAAATTTTCTGGAGTAACTCCTTTCAAAAAATGAAAAATAAAAAATAAAAATAAAAAAATAATTTTCTGGAGTAACATGCTCAATTTTGCATCTTATTCCCAAAACGTTCACATCTGCTACATATCCGTTTAAAAATTCATCGTTGGGGGATAATAATGTGAAATTTAAAGACACTGCTGCAGCTGTAAATTCATATTAATATATTTTCAATTTTGGACATTTGCCATCTACCTGAAGTCGAAAGCCAATCAAACTGGAAAGGGTAAAGCAGTAATTTTGAAGGTGGAGTCCATGGACTTGGGCCTAACTATAACCTCTATGGCTAGCCCAATATGTTCTTAAATTTGGCCCAGGTTATTAACACCCCACAATTAAAAAAATACACCTCTAGTATTGTTATTATATTTTATTGCATGTAAAAAAATACAATTTTGTCCTTTTATTAATACACTCTAATTCATACATCTAATCCTTTCACCCTATGTTTTAAAAATTGGAACCAGAAGTTGAGTCGGACGACCCTCAAAAAAGGCTAGACCGGGGTCGGATCGGTTGTGTCGGATTGAGCCGATATGACATCATAATAAATATTATATATATAGTATGCATGATTTTTAAAAAAATTCAAAATATAGAATATGATAAATGAATATAAAAGAATTAATAACTCTCCACTACAGAGTAATGACCGTACCCAACACTTTTGTCTTCTTTGTGCAGACCACCCATTATTAGTTTAATAAGTTAGTCTTACCCCTCTCTCTCTAGCTATAGACATAGACACATGAATCAAGACCCACACACAAACTAAGACAAATAGACAATTATACATACACTCTATAATATATATATATTATACACACATAAACTCTCTCTCTATACATGTATACATGACGAATATATATACACACACATATAAACTCTATCTCTATATATACATGACGCCGTCGACGAGGGGCAGCAGCAGCGAAGGCGTCGGTGAGGGCGTCGACGAGGGCCCTCGCCGGCGGCGACGAGGGTGAGGGAGGCAGAGACGAGGGCGAGCGGCGAACGGTGGATGACTCGAAGACCGTGGTGGTTTGTGGCGGCGGTTTTGGTGGTGGATCTGTTGGTGGGGGTGATTTTGGTGGCGGTAGATCTGGCTTGGAGAGTGGCGTCAGGCGGCGAGCACGGGCGACAGCGATCGGCGGATGACAGCCCCTTTTTTTTTTTTTGGTTTTTTTGTTGAAAACCGGTGAAAACCAGCGGTTCACCGGTTCACGGTTTTCACGGGTTTTCAAACGATTTTTCCGGTTTTGAGGAGGGGGAGGGGTCCAATAGCGGTTCTATACACCTCTATTGGGCCGCTTTGGGGCGGTTCACCGGTCCGACCGGCCGGTCGGACCCAATTTTTAAAACAGAGCTTTCACCACCACTCCGCTGCTACCTGCCCCAGCCCTTTCAATTTCCACAAAATTAAAACGACGTTCCAGTCTAGAAATCAAAACAAATGTTCTGCAAAATTTAATTTAACTCTTGCAAATTTTGATTTCACTCTTCTGCAAAATTTTAATTCATACTGTCGCCGCTACAAATGCTCCGCCACAAATCTAGAGAGTGGCAAAAACATCAAATTTTTGGTCTTTTGATCGAAGAAAACTTCAGATTTCAGCCAAATTGATTGAGAAAAACAACAAATTTCGAGCCCAATAATCGAAAAAATTGTGTTTGAAGTTTGAACATTAGACGGTCAAAAGATTCAATATTTTTGCTTGTATATTATTCGCAATTACACATACTGTTACTGTGTTACCCGTCACTTACAATAATCCCCAACTAAAAAATGATACAGAGGAATTTAACAAGTGAAGAAGGACAAAAAATTCAAATCCCCAATTGAAAGCATACCATATTCCAAATTCAATTTGAGTCGCTCAATTTTCGTTGTCGGCCCAGAAAAGCAACTAGAAATACTAACACAATAAAGAGAACACAAAAAAAAAAAAAGAAGACAAAAGAAAAAGAGGCTCAGATCTGTGTTTGGACAAAGAGAAATCAGGTCACGCCATGGCTGCAAATTACCGATTGCATGCGATTAACGGGTCGAATCACATGCCATCCGGATCGCCCCGCCAAGATACGGACCTGTTTTTTCTCTGGCCCGATTCACCAGCTCAGAAAAGAATCAAGAAATCGCATCACAGCCCCACCATTTGTCATAGATAGATAGATAGATATGATAGCAATTAAAGAATCCATTATTGTCGTTGAAAAAGGTTATCCAAACTCCAAAGTCTGAAACAAACTGAAGGTCCGTGTTCGTAATACCAGAAATAAATAAACGTTTGGATTTCAGATTTTAAAATTTGAAATGAAGGGATTGTTGAATTTAGTGGAAATCATAGGGATTATTAAAGAGAGGGTCAACCACCCTGTGAGAAAACCCCAGTCTCTCTGTATCCCTCATTCTTCTGAGCTGGGAATGAATGAAGTGAAGTAATGATTTTTGAGCTTAAATGTTACAACCATGGTAATGATCTGGTTTCATTTCCTATTATGCCCTTCATGTTGCCACTAATTCACGGCATTGGGAAGAGGGAACAACAGGGGTTAATGGGTCAATCATCAATGGTCATATTCTGGAATCTAGTGAATATAAAAATTCCACTTCAAAAAAATCAAATCAACTTATAGCAACTTACAATTATTTATTGAAAAATTGTTGAACAAATCACACAATTTGAGTACATTGTAACTTGTTACTTCACTAAATTTGGTCAAATTATCGTGGAAATGTTGTCCAATAAGGATTCAAGTAAGCATTTAAGTAAAAATATATATATATATTTTTTAGTCCAATAAGTTATTGGAGTAAGTATTATAAATAAATGTGATTTACTCAAGTTATTTGATTAATTTCATCGGCTCTTCGTATAATCAATTATTCCATGGGCATGGAAATAGAATCCATGATTTGGATATTCACATAATGGAAATCCATATTTATGGAGAATAGGTTATTCAAGATATTAGGATAAAATGTTTAGAATAAATTATAATATAGGCGAATTAGTTGTTCAATCTAAGATTGATCACTTGAACGATATTTTAAGCTTTATAAACATAAAAATGATGAGAAAAAGGAAGAATTTTTTTAGCCATTTTAAAACAATTTCTCAAAAATATGTTGGCGTTCTTCTTAGAACGCATGGTCCAAATATAAGATGAGAAAACGAAAAAAATATATTTTCAAACATATGAAGTTACGGACTCAAAATATGATACTTAGATGCCTTCTGGATAAGATAATGACAATATTTTGATATTTTAGATGAAGATTCTCAAGTCCCAAATGTAATATCTCTAAAAATTTAAATATCCAATTGTCTTTTAATTTTTTTAAAAACTTTCTAATAGAGAAATTTAAAAATACGAAAAATCTCAATTTCAAGATAGATATCATTGCAACACATAATTTACCGATTTTACAAGAAATGAAGAAATGAATTGATTGACATGAAAGCTATCCATTGCCAAATAAGACATGATGAGAAGACAACAAAATGTGGCATCAATGACACAAAAAAATAATAGATAAACGGATGAATAGTATCTCCATCAAGAAATAGCATTTCTTTTGTTTTAATAAAGCAAAGTTTTTAATTTTCATTACAGTATCACATTACTCAAGTTATTTTATTAATTTGAACAATTTAAGGTTGTGGATTATCCTATGAATTAACATTAGATAAGGCCACTTGAACTTTATTTGTATTCCATAAAATCGTGACATGAATTAAATAGCCCATGAAACTATTATTAAAATCTAATTTCTCCAAAGAAAATCTCCAAAATTTCTCATTGACATTGTGAGTGCACATAAATAAAAATTATTTTTAAAATGTCTCATATTTTTTAAAAGAATTTGATGCTATTACTAAAAGGCAAAAACTTGGTGAACTCGCTTTTTTATAATTTTTATGGATAAAAAACTTTACATTTTCGTAAAAATTATCGAGAAATTTAAAAATAACGAAAATCTTTTATATTTTTAAACAGTAAAATTTTTATACATAAAATTTTTATACATAATAGTAATAGTTTTTACAAATAACAGTGATAGAATTCATGGATAGACAGGATTCTCTGTAGTGTTACTCTTACAAAATACAATCTTATCCACTAATTCCAATTATTTGCTGTTACTAGTAAAAGCTTACGAATATAATAGAAAAACCCACATGTGGAATTACCAGTTAAACAACAAAGAACAAATTAGACAGAAAAAAACAGAAAAAAAAATCCACAAATCGAAAAACGAATTTCAGGCTCAGATATATGGTGTAGATCAGGCAAGGATAAACCTACAACGCCATGGCTGCAAAATCACCGGTTGCAATCCGATTTCGGATGGCATCCGGGTCGCCCCGCCAAGATGTGGGTCGGTACGCTTCAATGCCCGATTAACAAGCTCTGAAAAAAAACCAACAATAAACAAATCATCGTCACAGCCCCTTAACAAGAGAGAGAGAGAGAGAGCATAGTGAGTGAAAGCGAAAGGATGGTATTATATGACAGAACAGGTAATACGCACAACTAATACTGTTCAGATCAAACAACTAATACCGTTATATTTTTCAGTTTACAAAAGGGTTGTTGATTATTTTTGTTCTCACAGAGAAATCATCGGGTTTGCAGAGAGGGGTAACCACCCTCGAGAATTCCTTATCCTCTCTGCAACCCTCATTCTACAATTTCTGAGCTTTCCACCATTATTTATTATTTGACCATTTTTCGTAGAGATATATATATCCCAAATTCTGGACATTTGCCTTCTCCAAAACCTAGCCAATCAACTAGCAGGGAAAAGGGTAATCTAGTAATTCGAAGATGGAGTTCATGGACTTGGGTTGGGCATAGTTTTAACTCATGCGGCCTTGAAAACATTATGGGTTGGCCCAATATATTTTTACGTTGACCAATATTAATTTTGGTTATTTTTGTATCGACCTCTTTAATATTTCTCGATGATTTGAGTGAATTAATTCAATGAAATGTGAGTGCATTATTGAATTGAATCTTTTGGCTAATAACGTGTGACAATATTGATACTTACCAACAGAAGAAATAGGCAAAATCACAATGAAGATAACAAGGGGGTGTTTGCAAAATTCATTCATTTAAGCATTCTCTTCTAAAATAAAAGTGTCAAGTATTGCTGTTTACTAATTAAATAATCATTTGCCATGGACATATGAATTAAATATTAAAGAATCAAAACCATATTTATCACATAGGTATTCAACACCCGCCATAACAGTTCATCTCCGTCCACGTGGACGGCTTGTGCCACCCCCCTCCGCCACTCCTCCTCGTCCCCCGGCCGGCACTCAATAACCACTACACCGGCACCATTTTCGGATGCAATTTCAACGAGGCGATCGAATTGATGACTACACTGAGTCGAGACGACGCGCCACATGGCGTCGTACGAGAGGTCGTTGAGCAATGTTGAGGCGGTGGCCGGTGATGCTTGGGTGAGAGCTTGTTGAATTCGGTATGTGGAATCGCGGAAATGATCCTTGTCGATTAAGGGGCGTTTTAGAGATTTGGCTATGGCGTTTGTCATTGTGCTCTTTCCTGCCCTTTCATTGCTATCAGAATTGGCCTTTCTGCTACTAAACGTTTATCCATTTGGTCTTTCTTTTGGAATTTGGTTTGTTACACGTTTCTTTTTATCAGAGTAAGATTGGTAGAGCTTATCCATAAGTAACATTTTTGTCTGTAGATAGACTTTTTCTCACAAAACAACGTTTGCCCAAGGGAGACAAGAAAACAGAAAAAAAAAAAAAAAAAAAGGAGTCAGTGAAAGACAAAATTGATCACTTGTGTTATCTTGAACACATCAAGTCCAAACATTATTTGCCAAAAACAAGATTGATAAAAAAATCTATTTGACGAAATTAAACTCAACTTGATATAGCCAAATGAATTAATTTTGATCAAGATTAAAACTTATTTCACACAAGAAATCCGATTAATTTTGCATAAAACTAAACTAAAAAACTCAAATCAATAAAAACTCGGAAACATGAGAGGATGAAAAAGGTGAAATTCGATTAATTTTGCATAAAATAAAACTAAACTAAAAACTCAAAAAACATACAGGATGAAAAGGGAAATAAGAAAGCGTTAAAAACAAGTTTATACAAAGAAAACCGGAAAGAAATGGAATTGTGTAGCATAAAGATTAAGGCTCAGATCTGTATCAAAATCGGGCATAGGGAAGCGACGCCGCCATGGCTGCAATTACCAGTTGCATTTGGGGGGAAAGGCCATAAAGCCATAGCCCACGCCATCTGGATTGCCACGCCAAGATACGGGTCGGGTTACACCAATGCCCGATTCTCCTGCCCTCAGAAAAAACATCATCACAGCCTTGTCAATTCCGAAAAGATGAGCACGAATTATATATAATCCAGCGGGAGGAGGAGGAGGAGGAGGATGGAAGATGTTAGGGAATTATATAAACAAATAAATTCCACAAGTTCGACTTTTAGATGATGAGATGGAATTCTTTCAGAAGGAACAGATGCACATACATGAGTTTTTGTCATATATATATATATATAAGTTTATTCAAACAGATCATAAAAGGGCTGTTGGTTAGGGGAGAGAATTGAAATCATCGGCGGATCGGAGATGGCCAACCACCCTTCACGAAATCCCTATCTCCGACGCCTCATTCTGGGGCAGGATACGGTTTAAAACGGGCAGATCGGTGAATTTCCATAAATAATAGTAATAATAATAACAATTGACATGGATTCATGGCGGTGTGAGGCTCAGTACAGCAGGGGAAGAGAGAGAAGCGCCGCCATGGCTGCAAACCTGGTTGCGATGTCGCCGTCCGGGCTTGCCCCGCCAAGATACGGGCCAGATCCGACCCAACATCGCCTCATATAGATCCGATCTACAGGTCACAAAGGTTTGTTTGTTTTCGGGAAATCAGAGTGGTAATTAATAATCAGAATCGCATGGCTTGCTCATGTATATCCATGATCGAAAATGCTCAGAGTCGCCTACGGGGCCAATTCGACCCGGGCGACAATGTGCAAAAACGGGTTGTTGATTTTTAGTGAAATCATTGGCAAAAGGAGAGGGCAACCACCCTTTGAAACATCTCATCTCTCTTTCCGCCTCATTCTTGAGTTGGAATCTGCCGCCGTCACTTTTATATCTTTTTTTCGACATAATAAATATGGAACGCCGGTCAAAAAATATATCGAAAATCATCATATATTTTTTTTGGCAAAAATCAGTTGAAATTAACAAATTTCGATTCTGGCGTCAAAAGGAGAAGGAGACCGTAACTTTACCAGAGATCTGAGGGAGATCGAGAGGGAACAGAGGTGGTCAGGTGGTGTGGAGGCGGCGGCGATTGAAGTAACTGGAAAATGAAGGAAGAGAGAGAAGATTAGGGTTTTTTAACCGGCCCCTTTTTGTTTTTTTCAGCCCAGCAAAGCCCATTTATCTTTCTTGTTGCTTTTAACAATTTTTTGGTTGTCTTGAATCCCGTTGAGGCTTTGCTTTTCATTTTAGTCTCTGAAGGGTTGTTGATTATTTTTTCTGGATAATCAATTCAAAGGAATCAATGGGTTTGCAGAGAGGGGCAACCACCCTTAAGAAATCCTATATCCTCACTGCAACCCTCATTCTTCCCTCTCCTCAGCTTTCTTCACTGCAACCAGGGTTCTTTCTCTCATTATATATTTCTTAAGTTTTCAATTTTTGCCCCCAACTTTTGCCCTTTTTTTGCAATCTTTCCCCTTAGTGACCCTTTAATAATATCAAAATAGAAAATGGACTTGGGCCTTGTCATTAATTAATATGGGTCTACAATTGTGAATTGTTTGGACCGGCTCAATATGGTTTTATGTTATTGGGTGTATATATTGAAAAAATATTGGTGGGCTAGTCAAGCGAGGTGATGCTATTTAAATAGAAATTAAATTGTCTATTGCAAACTATGTTTTAAAAATCGGAATCGAAAGTTGAGCCAAACGATTTAAAAAAAAAATTGGGTATGGGGTCGGATTGGTTGGGCCGAATTGGACGGAGGATTGGCGTCATAATAAATATTATATATATATATATATATATATATAAAACTTACTAGAGGCCCTATTCCATAAATTTCGTTCAGACCCAAAATATTAGGATTAATAGATTTAAACACTTATATTGGCCCATAAGTATATTTCTCCCCAACATAAATGCAAGCCCTAAAATTGTAATGTCTCATCCTTTCTTTCTATCTCCACATTCACATTTCATCTGCCGCCATCTCCACTTTCTTTCTCTCTCTCCATTCAGTTTTTTCATCCGCCATCTCCTTGAGCAAGCGATCCCGATTATATCTTCTCAATGGTTAACTTCTTCCTTGGTTTAAATATAATTTTATACATAGTTACAATGGAAGTTGGCAATGGAAATGAAATTTTGGCTCCTCCTCCTCCTCTTTTTTTTTTTAATTATTGAAAGAAAATCGGTTTCACCGGTTCGCCGATTTACCGTCTTCTTTCTCCACAGTGGGCAGAGAGAGCAGGGGGCGTCGCGAGGGGTTGCGTAGGCGAGTTCTTTTTTTTTTTTTGGTTTTTTTGGTCAAAATCGGTGAAAACCGCCCGGTTCACGGTTTTCACCGGTTTTGAGGGGGCGGTCCAATAGCGGTTCTATACACCTCCATTGAACCGCTGATGAGCGGCTCACCGGTCCGACCGGCCGGTCGGACCCGATTTTTAAAACAGAGATTGCAAATGATATTCCCTTAAATATATTTGATGTATCAATACGGATTACTAATAATGTCATTAATGTATACAATGTGTGATGTTACTTAAAATACAAGATGAACACAAATTAAAATCGAGTGGATCTCATGTGCACCCGGGTGCACTGTGCACTCATAGTGCATTTTAGAAGCGTGCAATTATACAAAATAGAAATGTGCAACTATTCCAAACAGAAACATGCAACTATGTTCCCATATTAATAGTAACACGCTTCTAAAATTTTGAAAAGATAACTACGGTGCACTTCTAAAATGCACTGCATACCAAAGCAACAAGACCTAACCATTAAAATCGATACTCTAATCATAAATTCACGAGGCCCACTTCCCTAATGGGGGCCGAATAGAAGGTTCGACTCGATAAAGCCAGAGAGTAAGTGTAATCCTGAAGAACGACTCTCGCCGAGCTCGCCTAGCAGTGAAGGAAGACAGATCGACATAACAAGCAACCTCAATAGAAATCCACCGAGAAACTTGCCAGAAAATCTGCTATAAAAGGAAAGGAAATCCGCTAAAAAGATATCGGAGAGTGTTTCAAGGGACAAACATGATAAAATATTGCTATTATCGGGAGATCTCAAAGAAGATCGCACTATTTTGAGAAAGAAATCCCTTGACAGGACTTGTAACAGAAATGCAGGTGATCATATAAGGAAAAAGAAGGAGCGAACAAGTTATCGCCCCCCAACAAAGGACAACGACAAGTTTAGAGGACGGGACGTCATCAAGCTCACCCCCAGACCCCGAGGCAAAATCGACGTCTAACTTGCACAACGTCTTTATCAAGCATTTAATGCTATTGTTGACTCTTCACTATGGTTAATAATAAAGGAATTATGGTTCCTATCTTTGTAATATAAATAGGACATTTAGACCCAGAAAAATGATTCAAAATTAATGAAAGGCAAAGTTATTTTGTATTATTCGTTTGCATTTACTATTTGCAGTGAATACTCAAGAACACATTTATTGTTCATCATTGGACAATTATTGTTTGATTAGCTAAAGATTCAAGCCACATCATATCCCAATTCCTCGATAACTTAGCTATCAACACGCTAATAGTTAGACCTCGTTGGTTCACATTCTGGATTGATTAGTTGTAATATGATTGATTAGGATTGAGTAAAATTTGATTGATTGAACTTGATTGTTTGCATCAAGATATGTGTTTGGGTTGTAGGATTGCAACTCTTATTCTTGTACTGAAAAATCAATATAAAAATTAAAATGCTAATCCCCCGACCAGTCTCACATTTTACACGGAATAGACATATTCCTCCATATAAGGTTAAAATACATTTATGTACTCGAGCTGGAAATATATTATGGGACATCATCTACAAACCAAACAATCGATTACGTGGGATTGAAATGTTAATCTCGGCCTATCCTGATCAGTCCCGCAAACCAAACGCGGCGTTCGGAGTTATGTTTGTTTCGAGATTTAGATGTGCGGGAAAATCATGACTTCGAAATCATATGAATTTTAAAATTCTGATGAATAGTAAAAATATGTGTTTGTTTTGTGATTTTGGTAGAGTGAAGTTTTTGTTTTATGTCAATCAATATGTAATAGTGATTGATGTTGAATTATAATATTGTATTGGGTGAGAGAAAAGTAGGAGGGATAATAAGTGTGTGGAAGAAAAATGGTGATATGATTGTATTGAATTTTGTAAAAATAGGTGTATAAATATATTTTATAAGAGTGAATTTGAAAACCGAATGTGAAAATCCTCAAATAGCATATGTCTTGAATTGTAAAGTTCTAAATTAATTTGGGTGTATTTCAAAACAAACATACCCTAACCATATTTCAGCTTTCTATTAATCTCGAGCTACTCTATCAATCTTCTACTTAGTTATAAATAACGAGGAATGGGTTTATGAGCAACAAAAATTATAAACTCAAAATTTTCCTCCTCATCTTTATATGGACAATTGTCGAGCTTTCTTCGCACATTTATATTGAGCTCATATTCAATGAGGGTGTTTGGTTCACGGGATGAATTGATTAGGTGTGATAGGATTGAGTGAAATTGAGTAAGATTGAATTAATTGGACTAAATTAGTTTAAATCAAGATATAAGTTTGGATTATAGGATTTGATTGAAGGATTAAATGGGATACCTATTGAAATGTCATAGATACCCTTAAATTGAACTGAAACAACCACACTTCATTCTTATGAATATATTCAAACAATAGAAGGACGATTTATAATATTGCATTTGAGATATGTTCTATCTCACCTTTCACATGAGAATGACATATCCCTCCATGGAGAATTTTATACATTTTCTACCCGGGCTTGAAGTATATCATGGGCCCTCATCCCACAATACAAACAGTAGATTAGTTGGAATTAAAATCCTAATCATGGCCTATCCCAATCAATCCCACGAATCAAACAGAGTTTGAATGTACTAAAATCTTTGCACATTTATATTGAGCTCAAATTCAATGAGTTAAAATCGGAGTAGGTCCATAATAAAATACACCAAGTTTTATATCTACATGTTGTAAAGATTCCTACACTAACCATATTTTTGTTATACTAAAATGCATGTTTCTTTCATATGCTTATGCTTGTACTTATTAATAAGTTACAATATCTGTAATGTATATATAGTAAGTCTCCAAAACACTTTCTACCCCTTGATTTTGTATTTACCTTTTGTTAGGTAAACAGCTTTCTTCTGTAATTTAGGTAAACAGATCGAAGCAGTTTTTGCCATTAATTTATGAATTGCACAAAATCAACAAACGGCAGATAGTCATAAATGTATATCACAAGGATTTCTAAACAAAGAGTTATATTAAACATATTTGAAAGTTAGTAATTATAATACAAAAAATCTCTCCTGTCAAGATTTTTCACTCAGTTGATAAACTCAAATACCTTGGCAAGCAGCTTATCAACTTTAACCGGAGCCGTGGTGTCCACCACAAGCTTAGGCAACTCACCCACATCATAATTCCAACACCCGCCATAACCGTCCAGCAACCGCTCCATCTCCGTCCACATGGACGGCTTGTGCCACCCCCCTCGACTCAACCTTAACCGGAGCCGTGGCTATGGCGTTTGCTACTGTGCTTTTTCCTGTGGCTTGATACCCTTTCATTGCTATAACAATAGCCCTTTCTGCAACAAATCGTGTATCCATTTGATCTTTCTTTTGGGATTTGGTTTGATACACGTTTCTGTTTCTTTTTATCAGTGTGTAATAAACATGGCTATGATTGGTAGAGCTTATCAATAAGTACATAGTCTTTTTCTTTCTCAAAAACAACAAGTTTGCACTTCTAGAACAAAGGGGAAGATGGAGAAAATAGCTCAAAACAGAAACAGGAAAAAAAAGACTGAAGAAAGAGTAAGTCGATGAAAGACAAAATTGATCAGTAAACATTATCTTGAGCACCATATATCACAAACAAGATGATAAAAAAAGAAATTAATAACACTAAATTCAACTTGATAGGTAAATGAATCAGTTTAGATCAATATTAAAACTAATTTCACACAAGAAATTCGATTAATTTTTAATAACACTAGCCAAAAACTCAAATCAACAAAAACTCATCGGAAGAATAAAATAAGAAAAACTCAGAAACATAGAGGATGAAAAGGGGAAAAAGAAGGGGTTAAAAACCAAGTTTATACAAATTAAAATTATAAAACAAAGAAAAAGAAGAAAGAAAAGGAATCATGGTTTACTAACGATTAAGGCTCAGATCTGTATCGAAATCGGGCAAAGGAAAGTGACGCCGCCATGGCTGCAATTACCCGTTGCGTTCGGGGGGAAAATAGCCGAAAGCCATAACCCCCAGAAGCAGGGTTGCCCCGCCAAGATACGGGTCGGTTCACAAAGCCCGATTCTCCTGCCCTCTAGAAAAAACATCATCACAGCCTTGTCAATTCCGAAAAGATGAGCACGAATGATATATAATCCAGCGTTAGGAGGAGGGAAGATGTTAGGGAATTATATAAACAAATTAATTCCACAAGTTCGACTTTTAGATGATGAGATGGAATTCTTTCATAAGGAACAGATGCACATACATTCAAACAGATTTTGTTTGCAAATAAAAAAAAATCATGCAAATTTTCATACTAACTTTGTCTCAAATAGATCATAGAAGGGCTGTTGGTTAGGGGAGAGAATTGAAATCACCGGCGGATCGGAGACGGCCAACCACCCTTCACGAAATCCCTATCTCCGGCGCCTCATTCTGGGGCAGGATACCGGATCCGGGCAGATCGGTGAATTTCAATAAATAATAATAATAATAATAACAATTACAATGGATTCATGGCGGTGTGAGGCTCAGTATAGCAGGGGAAGAGAGAGAAGCGCCGCCATGGCTGCAAACCTGGTTGCGATGTAACCACACGCCGTCCGGGTTTGCCCCGCCAAGATACGGGCCAGATCCGTCTCTATGCCCGATCCAACTTCGCAATCATCGCCTCATATAGATCCGATCTAGTTTCTCAAGGGTATGTTTGTTTTCGGGAGATTAAAGTAGTAATTAATAATCAGAATCGCATGGCATGCTGATAAATATCCATGATCGAAAATGCTCAGAGTCGCCTACGGGGCCAATTCGACCCGGGCGACAATGTGCTAAAACGGGTTGTTGATTTTTAGTGAAATCATTGGCAAAAGGAGAGGGCAACCACCCTTTGAAACATCTCATCTCTCTTTCCGCCTCATTCTTGAGTTGGGAATTTCAACTGATTTTTGCCAAAAAAAAATTTATGATGATTTTCGATATATTTTTTGACCGGAACAAATTTCGATTCTGGCGTAAAAAAGAGGAGAGCGTAACTTTACCAGATATCTGAGGGAGAAAGAGAGCGGGTGGCCTGAGATCGGAGAGAGGGAACAGAGGTGGTGTTGAGGCGGCGGCAGATTCAAGTATCCAAACAACCAAAAAATTGTTAAAAGCAAGAAGAAAGATAAATGGGCTGGGCTCTGAAAAAACCAAAAAAGGGCCGGTTAAAAACCCTAATCTTCTCTCTCCCTTCAATTTCTAACTTCTCTTTTAAGGGAAGTTTTTTTTTTAAAAGGTTGTCTATAATTAAAATTATTTAGAATGAACTGAGCTTAATAATAAAATTTTAAAGGTTTTCAAAGAACCAAAAGAAAAATAGTGAGCAAGTCGCAAGCAGTTCGTTAAGAAACTCAAACTCAATTAATAAAAATTAACATAAAAGTTTCAATGCTAAACAAAGTAATTTCCCAGGCTCCTAATTTAAAATCCAAAATGTGTAGCAGTCAACTTTCTAATATGAAATGCTAACATAAATGAATTTTTTTAATCATGAAATAGTAATTAAATGCTCGAGACATCCACCGACCCTCCACCGCACTCCTTCTTAATCTGAAAAATGTTAATGAGATTAGGGTGATCAAAATCACTAGCTCAATGAGGTTCTCTTACTTTATCACAATTAAACATAACATATAAATAAAATTATAAACTCACAAACATGCATACAATTTCATAAGCTTGTTAGCAAAGTCAATCATAGGCTGTTGGATAAACCAACCATAATAACATAGGCTGTAAGATGTAGCAAGCAATAATAACACTCACATGAATATTTAAAAGTGACAAAGCAATTAAAAAAACCCCACCTCAATTCGATGTCGATGATGCAAATGATGCAATGAAGTATTTTAATTCACGTCACCTATAATAATTAAACATAGAATCTTAGATTTATTATGACTTAATTACTTTTATCAAATTTAAAAGGTTATAAATAAAAGAAAATTTAAACAAAATAAGTCTTTAATAATGAATTTAGTTTCACGGTTTGGGAATGCCAAAATGGCTGTGCGTCCATCTATAAATGCTTATAGGTTTTGTTAGTACAATAATAAAAGTGAAGCAAAGGAAGCAAAGGTTATTCAAAAACAGTGGTGTTGAATCAGGCTGCACAGGAAAATTAAAGGTAGCGAACAATAGTTTGTATCTCGAAATAATATTGGGAATTTACAGTAGTGTTTTTACTTCTATAGGAATAATAGTAGACCTCAATAATATTAAATGAGTAGGTCTAGTGCGCAAATTTGTATAGATGAAAATTTATAAAATTGTCATAAATCAACCAACTACACCCTAAACACTAAATAATTAACCCTAAATTATGATCTATTTGAGTTTGGTGAACCATGAACTAGTCTGGCCGAGTGAACCATGAACCACTCAATTTTGTATTACATTCATCAATTATAGAATTTGTTTAAAAATTAAAATTTTTGTATCTATATAAATTTGCACAGTAGACTTTGTCATATTAAATTATGCAAGTATAAGGATTACCTCACACCAAAGGGAAAACTAGTTAGGAAGAAATTGGCTCCACACGTTTGAACGAGTGAGAAAGTTCTATGAATTTGCGTGAGGAATAAGAATTTATATATATATATATATATATATAAAAGCAAAAACCGCCCAAACTTTGAAAATTATTGAATTTTCCTGAAAAAAATTATTGTCAAATTGGGATACGAATATTTAGAAAAAATATTAACAAATAATAATAGATTGAATTTTTTTTTTAAATAATAATTCCAAATATTGAATTTGAGAAAAAAATTCCAAATATTGGATTTGAGAAAAAAATCTTTGAAATATCTTTGGAACTTTGAAATATCTTATTTCCTAATACATCTAATTCACAATGTATTAACCTTTCCAAAAAAAAAAAAAAATTCAAATCGTATTAAATCATTAGTAAATATCTTGAATCTGAATCAATTCTGTTAAAAACTTTTTTAAAAATCGTTACACTCCAAATATTGGATTTGAGACTAAATATACATATAATTAATCATATAATTTTTTATAAAAAATAATTATTAGATTATCAAATTTGTATATCCCTATATATATATATCGCCCCAAATTTGGAAATCATTGGATTTTTCCGCCAAAAAATTATTGCCAAATTGGGATACGAATATTTGGAAAAATTTAACAAATAAAAATTATTTTTTTTAAATAATAATTTCAAAAATATTTCAAAATCTTTTTCATTTCATATGACTTTGCGATAACTTGAGTTGAGTTATTCAGTTTTACTTCTTTGGTACTACTTTAATAATTGTTGTTCAAGTATTAGTTATTGTGATTTTTCACATTAATTTTCTGTTATATAGTTTGCCCAAGGAAAGAAAATAGTGAGTGAAAGTTGGGATATACATCATGATTATCTTTTTTTATTTAAATACTACCGGTTGCCCATTATCATAATAACAAGACAATGAATCTCGAATGTATTTTTTATGACAGTGAGGTACAATAAAAGCACAACATTTCATATTTTATAATATATACTTATATATTTAGTTTTTCTTCTATTGTTCATATTGACCTTCTTTAATTAAAGGCGACCCGAATTCATGCTACAATTCAAAGAGGTTAGATCAAAAGAAAATACAAAGATTCATTTGAGATCAATAACTTATAAATAATAATTCATAGACCTTCTTTAATTAAAATTTGAGTTTAAAGCACAAAGAGGTTGAGATCAACAAGAAAATAATAATAAATGTATTTAGTTTCAACAGGTTATAAACGATATAAATGTTATTTCTTGAATAAATTGAAGTTCTTGAATAGATTGAAGTGGTCCGGCGTCTCCAATCATGAATTGATTTTGAAAGTTGGTACTCCAATTATGTTGCTCAGAAATATAGATCATTGAGGGGACTGTGTAATGGGACTAGATTGGTCCTGACAAGAATGGGTGACCGTGTACTGGAAGGCAAGGTCATAACCGGAAGCAATTCAGGTGAGATGGTATTAATCCCCAAACTGTCTCTGACTCGTCAGACCCTGAGACTGTCGTTCAAGTTTGAGAGGAGACAGTTCCCGTTAATTGTCTCATATGCAATGTCCCGAGACTGTCGTTCAAGTTTTAGATGAGTCAGTTCATGTTAATTGTCTCATATGCAATGTCGATAAACAAGAGCCAAGGACAATCACTTGCAAATATTGGCATATTATTTAAGAAATCGATTTTCAGTCACGGTCGATTCTACGTGGCAGTTTCGTGAGTCACTAGTCGCAAGGGCTTGAAGATATTGGTGTGCGGCGATCATGAGCAATCAGAAAAAAAAAAAAAAAATTGGTTTTTAGAGAGATTTTTTGAAATATGTAGTCATTTTAAACTTCGGTTATTTTAACACTACGTTTTTTTCATGAACTTATAGTTATTATCTGTTTTCACTTACATTTCTACGTGTTTCGAGATTTTCAGTACTTAACGAATGAATTTAATTTAAAATTGTATATTAAATATGAATTAATTAAAACATTATTCTTAAAGAGTTTTGCGAAAATCATATTACTCACTATTAAAATAATTATTAACTACAGCCGTGCATCGCACGAGTTCAATTAGTAGTAGACTGAAGTATTGGCAAAATATATACCAGGAACGGTGTAGGTTTCAGTTGAGATATTCATGGAGATATGGGTCATTAAAATCTTAGACGTGGGTTTAATCCTTATCAAAACAAACTTTGAGTTAATTGGGGTTGAAGTTTTTTATTTTTCACGTGAAAAATCGGAAGGATACCCTTTTTTTTCCGTAAGGATATCCTTAAAAAAAGTATATTCATAATTATCTTTAAAATATTACATATATTTATTATAACCTCTAAAAAAATATATAATTAGTTTATACATACATTTTTTTTTTGAAAAGCATATTATTAAAAGAAAAAAATCATGGGCGTACAAAGGTAAATATAAATTCACTAGTGTAAATTTTAAAGTATATTAAAAAATTAATTATTCAACTTTTATATTTAAAAAATGTGTGTATGATCTATTTTATTTTTGTAGTTTTAAATGATTGTATATCGTAATTATATTTTGTTGTGTTCGATATAATTATTCAGCATTAATCGAACACGTAAGAGAGACACGTGTGATTTTTATTAAAATAATCATGTCCCGATGGACAAGTATGCTTTCATGGCTTCGCCGACCAAACAAGTTTGTTCGACCCAAATTTCGCCACTTGTCAATCAAGCTTAACATACTCGCCTATGAAGTAAGTTTTGTTCGCCAGCTTTCCATTTACCAACCAAAGTTGCTCAACCAGCCTACCGAGCAAATAGACATGTTCGCCACTCAGATCAGGAAAGAAGGAATCAAATAAGTTGAGTTAAGTGATCTGAGGACTCAGACAAACCTGAGGGCTCAGACAAGTTTGAGTACTCGGCCAACCTGAATGCTCAGACATCCTGAAGAGTCAGTATGCTCGATACTCAGATATCCTGAAGACTCAGACAATCTGAGGGGTCAGTATGCTCGGTGCTCAGACATCCTGAGGGTTAAGACATCCTGAAGGCTCAGACAAACCTGAGAGGTCAGTATGCTCGATGATCAGATATCCTGAGAGCTCAGACATCCTGAAGGGTCAGTATGCTCGATGATATTCCGACATAAAATTGATATGGTTTAATGGGGCGAACAAAGCTTTCAGTCGAGCAAAAGATTGATTTGGGCGACCAAAAGAGTGTCTTATAGACAAGCAAAAGCAAAGATCAATCTAGAAGACGAAGTTGGAAAGGTGGCAGCATTACATGAATTCTTGCATGGCCCGAAGTCTCCAACTCATGTTTGCCAAACCAGCTCATGCTTGTCGATGTACTATAAATAGAAGAAAAAACAACAAGATAAAGGTGGAGAAATTTCCCAGAGGTGTAAGGTTTACAAAAAATTCGAGAGATCATCCATGCACACAAAAACCCTGGCACTCATATACCAACTCTCCAAATCATCTTAGTCCATAGCGATTCATCTTCATGAGATGTATCATATATTGTACGTGTAAAACTCGCAATACTACATCCCTGGCTTGGTATGCCCCCAGAGTAGTCATTTCTTGACGAACTGGGTCAACAAATTCCTCTTATTTACAGTTTATTTTACACGTGCATATTTTGTTTGTGAGTTGTTACCGAATTAGCCACATAATATTCTCCATATAAAACGACTCGTAACAAATTGGTATTTAGAAGGAGGGTACCAAAAAACCAACCCATACACAAACAAAAGAGGTTAGCCGAGGCGAAAAAAAAGAAATATAATGCCTCAATCTAGGAACACACAAACAGAGAGGTCGGGGCAAAGTCGACCTCACGACCGGAAAAAGGCTCAGCGCCAGCCTCACAAAGATCAGACAGTGGAGACTATCAATCTTGAGGATATAGCCAATGATCTGGCGGCCACAACGAAGGTCATCGCTTTCTTGCTACGAGCACAGAAAGAGAGGGCCGAAAAAGAGTTGGCCAAGTTAAAAACTCAAGAAGATGAAGAACGACGCTCGCATACACCTGATAGCGAGCAAGTTAAAATGAAAACTGCGAAGCGGGCCAACAAAAAAGCTGATGATACGTCCCATGACGAACAGCCTCAAGGGTCCAGACCATCAGTGTTTGGACGTTTGAGGCTCTCCGCCAAAGACCGAATCGGCAATAATAGGCGACAGGATCCAGGGAAGGAACAACCGATAAATAAGCCCGCTCATTCAGATCCCCATGATCATCCGCATGCCGAACAAAAATCGGCTGGAACAAAATTGTCTATTCATCATCGATTGCGTAGTCAAGCACAAACTTGGAAAGGGGGACTGCCCCATCACGAGCATGACCCAGTGGGTCCTCATGATGGGAAATAGCCCCGATCCAAGTCTGTCAGTTCCACTAAATTTGCAGAAATGTAAAAAGCCATCGAGGGTTTACAGGCCGACCTGGCCGCGACCAAAGGACACCCTCGGGCGAGCACAGTACCTTGCTCGCCACTATCACCGGCGATCATGGAGGCCGAAATACAAGAGAAAGTGGCGAAGGCCCGACCACCAATCCTCATGTTCGATACTGAGTCAGACCCACATGTCCATCTCAGCAAATACTCAGACTTTATGATCGCCATGGGAGCCACAGACGCGACGCAATGCCGATCATTCCCCATGACTTTGGGTGATCGGGCACATAGATGGTTCTCTACTTTGCCCGCCGCGTCTATCACATCTTTCGCTCAGTTGGGGCGGCAATTCCTGTCCCATTTCTCATCCATGTGTGCTCGCCCAGCGCCAAAATAAAGGTTGGCGCATTTTTCCCAACTAAGAGGTGAGTCTGATCGAGCATACATCGAAAGATTTGATAAATGTTTGTATGATAGGGCCCCAGTTGAAGAGGATGCCAAGATCCTCGCGGTGGTCGGGGGCCTGACCCTGAATACTGACGTGTGAAAAGCCATGCATCAAGATTGGCCGAACACATATTCAGAATTCCAAGAGCGAGCAGCCAAGATCATAGCCATGCAGGATCTGCTCGCCCAGTCACGATTGGGTCAGGAAGAGCCAACTAAGAAAGTTTTTGGGAAGAAAGTGATAAATGAAGGGGGGTACAAACCCCCAGGCTCTTTCAAACCATTCGAAGAAAGAGCAGAAGCAAACGCCCTACGAAGTCTTTTGGGCGTTTCAGCAGAAACAATTTTCAACCAAATCAAAGATCGGGACATGTTAGATAGGCCTCGAAGAATCATAATGGACAAGCATCGGCTTAATGCTTCCAAATATTGTAATTATCACGAGTACATCGGGCACAATACAGAAGATTGTCGCGATTTACTTCGTCAACTTTGGAAGCTATACGAAGATAATCGTCTTACCCAGTTCCTAAAAAAGCCGGTGAGTAGAGACTCCCGAACATAAAAAACAGAAGACCGAAGGGGTAAGCGTAAAGCTAAACAAACATCTGACAGTGATCCCGAAGAATCACGTAAGAGGTCTGAATTACCCAAAAGAGGGCCTCCTACTGTGGGTAGAGGTCGAGAAAGTCAAGAGATCCACATGATACATCCTGAATATGGTCCAGTGGGTGGATGTTATCAGGCACCAACATTATCGAACAGATGAAAGAAGATGGAGATGCGTGTCATGCAAAGCATTCAACAGGTGAAGGTGGCGAGCACATCAGCTAGCACGCCACCCTCTCACCAAATCATGTTTTCAGAAGATGATCTCGATGGTATAATCACCCCCCCAATGACTCTCTAACCATCAGTGCTCTTCTCCTCGGGTTGAAGGTGCACCGACTCCTGGTCGATACCGGAGCGTATGCGAACATTTTGTTCGTCAACACTCTGCACCAAATGGAAAAGCAAGTTGGGGACTTGAGCAGTTATATTGAACCGTGTGATCACACCATTATGGGTTTTGGGGAATCTGTAACCCGATCCTATGGTATGATTAGGTTAGGAGTCTAGTTAGAATCAACTCTAAATCCGGAGATCCGACGAACTAGAATGCTAGATTTTGTAATCGTCGATGCTCCGTCTACTTATAACGGGTTCCTAGGTCGCTCGTTTATTCAGGAATTTAAAGCGGCCTATTCTACGTATTATTACTGTGTCAAATTTCCAACACAAGATGGAACAGGTAGCGTAAAAGGAGATCAGAAGAAAGCTCGAGACTATTTGCTATCATGTGCACCAGAAAAGCAAAATATCGTTAACATGATGGAGCAAACATGGGAGATTGGAGAGTCAAATCAGCAGGCAAATACGCTGCCAAAATATCCTTTGACGAGCACAAGTTTGACGAGCACACCTCCCTGTGCGAACACAGAACCTGCGAACACAGAGTCCAGGATGGTGACTCATGTCCCGGATCTCCCAGATCTAATGAATATTGATCCGCAAAGCGAGCTATCGGACCTAGAACCTCGCGTAGGTTTTGAACCTATGGAGGTTGATGACGAACACCGGGGATCGATCGAGGATCCTCGGTGGAAACAAAAAAGAAAGCGAGCAACACCTGTCGAACAACTGGAGTCCATCAATATCGACCCGAACAGACCTGAGTTAGAAGTGTTCATTGGTTCGGAATTACCTGAACCAATTCGAACAGAATTGATTGCTTATCTTCAAGCAAACTTGGATGTGTTCGCCTGGTCGCACGAGGACATGGTTGGCATTGATCCAAAACATGCATGCCACTCCCTCAACCTTGATCCAACACAGACTCCAGTAATCCAGAAGCGCAGAAAGTTCAGTCGAGAAATATGCGGCCATGAATAGTGAAATCAAAAAGTTGCTCGACAATAAACTGATTCGAGAAGTGAAGTGCCCAAGATGGCTTGCGAACCCTGTGCTCGTCCGCAAGACTAATGGATCTTGGAGACTATGTATTGATTTCACTGATTTAAACAAGGCATGCCCGAAAGATAATTTCCCAATGCCGCATATCGATTATTTGGTCGATAATACAGCAGGCCATGAGCTCATGACCTTCATGGATGCTTTTGCTGGCTATCACCAAATACCCATGCATCCGGACGATCAAAAGAATACGGCATTCTGCAATGAAAAGAATATGTACTGTTGGCAGCGCATGCCGTTCGGAGTGATGAATGCCGGAGCAACATATCAACGTTTGGTGAACAAAATATTCGACGAACACATCGGCCGAACAATTGAGGTATGTATTGATGATATTGTGGTAAAGAGCAAACACAAGGAATACCACATCACCCACCTCGCACAAACGTTTGATATACTCAGGGAGTAAAACATGAAGCTAAATCCGAAAAAATGCAGCTTTGGGGTTCACTCAGGAAAATTCCTCGGACATATGGTCAGTCAACGGGGGATTGAAGCAAACCCATCAAAGATTCAAGCCATTCTCGACATGCAGGCCCCCAGGAGTGTGAAAGAGGTCCAAAAGTTAACCGGACGTTTAGCTTCCGTAAGCCGGTTTATATCACGAACTGGGGACAAATGCAAACCTTTCTTTGATGCATTAAAGAAAGGGAAATTCCAATGGATAGAGCATTGCCAAAATGCATTTGAATCATTAAAACAGTACCTTGCAGATACTCAGACATTGTCTAAGCCTGTTCTAGGCGAACAACTTTATTTGTATCTGGCTGCATCCGAGCATGCAATCAGCGCCGTGCTCGTTCGGGTAGAGGGGACGACCCACCTGCCCGTTTATTATGTAATCCAAGTGCTCAAAGAAGTCGAGCTCCATACCCGCCACTGGAAAAATTGGCATATGCTCTCGTAATGAGTATTCGAAAACTGCGACCATACTTTTTCGATCACTCAGTCGAGGTACTGACCACATTCACATTGCGACAAGTCCTCCACCGGCCAGACACTACAGGCATATTACTCAAGTGGGCGGTGGAGTTAGGACAATTTGGCATTACGTTCGCCCCGCGAACAACAATGAAGGGCCAAGCTATGGCCGATTTTATGGTCGAGTTGACATATCCACAAATGCCCAAAAAAGCTGTCGACCAACCATGGCATATGTATGTTGATGGCTCATCAACGAGTTCAAGAGCCGGAGCAGGCGTAGTTCTCATCAGCCCAACTAGACAAACATTCACGACAGCCATCCGTTTTGATTTCCCAGCCACAAATAATGAAGCCGAGTACGAAGCTTTGATCGCTGGACTACAGATGGCTATGACAATGGGAATTCAAAGGCTGATGATTTACAGCGATTCTCAGATAATCGTTTATCAAGTAACAGGCGAGTACGAGGCCCGAGGCGAACAGATGGCACAATATCAGCAACTAGCAAAGGAGTTGCTTGAGCAATTCGAACAAGTTTTCATAGAACAATTACCACGATTGGGTAATTCGTTCACGATGCTGCTTGACGCGCTGGCAACAATAGAAGGAGTGACGAACACAACGGACATTGTGGTCGTCACAACTTGTTCGCCATCAGTTCCCAGAGTTATGGTCGCCCTTGTGACAGGCGAACAGGAAACCTGGATGACTCCAATCTTGGGTTACTTACAAAAGGGACTTCTCCCTAAGAATAAGGCGCAAGCTACTCGCCTCAGATTACAATCTGCTCGTTATACTATCTTAGACAAACATTTGTACAAAAGAGGTTTCTCACTTCCACTATTGAAGTGTATTACTCCTGAAGAAGGTCATGTGATTCTGGAGCAAATCCATGATGGAGTATGTGGAAACCATACAGGTGGGCTCGTCCTGGCACATAAAATAATCAGACAAGGTTATTATTGGCCGACCCTCAAAAAAGATTCGCTCGCATATGCTCGCGCGTGCCACAAGTGCCAGATACATGCCCCACTTATTCATAGCCCACCTGAAGAATTAGTGTCAGTTTATAGCCCATGGCCATTTGCTAAATGGGGGATCGATTTGATCGGCCCATTTCCTACTGGCACATCGGGAGTAAAATATGTTGTGGTCGCCGTTGATTACTATACTAAATGGGTGGAAGCCGAAGCCATTGTCAAAATCACCGAACAAAGAATGTGAAACTTTGTTTGGAAAAATATCATTTGTCGTTTTGGGCTTCCCCAATCATTAGTAACGGATAACGGCAAACAGTTCGATGGAAGTGAATTTCGACAAAATTGTGCTCGCTGGGGCATAAAAAAACATTACTCAACTCCAGATTATCCCGATCAAACGGACAAGTTGAAGCCGATTAATAAAATTATCAAGCATACCCTCAAGGCCGGACTTGATAATTCGAGGGGGAGGATGAAATTTGAAGAGTTGCCGAAATTTTATGGGCTTATCAAACAACTTTCGAACATCAATCGAGAAACCCCCGTTTGCCACGGCATTTGGTCGCGGAAGGTGTTGTACCCCGCAAAAATCAAGATTCGAGTCATCGAACAATGACTTTTGGAGAGCACATCAATGACCAAAGCGCCGCCTACGAAGTGCGGACTGTTAGAAGAAAAGAAGGACGGAGGTCGATTTCAAGAATGCCATGTACAAAAAGAGATCGGAAAAAGTTCTATAACTCCAAAGTCCAAACACGCAGTTCAACGGGCGAAATTTGGTTCTAAGACGAGCAACGGGGGTATCAAGTGGTGTATTCGACCGAGAGCATGGGAAGGTCCATTCAGAGTTCTGAGCGTTTGTTAAGCGGGGCATATGACTTGGAAGACCTGAATGGAGTCCCATTGTCCTACTCGTGGAATGCGTCAAATTTGAAAAAATATTATCAGTAATGACGAGCATAACTGGCCGAACATAATCAGCCACATAGCTGAAGCGAGCACAGTTGGCCGAACATAATCGGCCACATAGCTGAAACGAGCACAAATGGCCGAACATAATCAGCCATTCAGCTAAGACGAGCAGGACAATCCTGAAGGAAGAACACATCATGTTCGACATAAATCTTCTAGAAAGAAATGCTGGCCAACACTATTGAAAGATAGAAGATACGTGTCAAAACAAGTCGAGAAGTGGTGGCAACCAAAAAAGGTACGTGTCAATCCTTGAACAAGAGCTGGCAAAAAACCGAACATATGTCAAAGGGAGGATTCAAAGCGGACATATGTCAAAAGAAGGAGTAAAAGCAAGAAGGCCAGCACCAACTAGCTATGCCAGCACCAGCTTGGGATAGTTCTATAAATAGAGGCATATTGATAGCTGAAGAAAGCAGTGAAAAAACAGTTAAAAAAGAAAAAATACTACAGTTATCGGAAGAAAGTTGGTTCAGTATGCCTCCAGACGAAGAAAAATCCAACACTTGATTCAGCTATCATTCTGTTGAATCGAGCATCTGTCCTAGTACTAGCTTTGTACCCCATATGACACTCCGAGCACAGGTTGACGCTCGTTGCAGACTCAAGATGCTCGGCAAAGTCATGGTTGCCACTCCACGTTACTCATCGCTTATGCAGTAGTAAATCATTAGTCCTATGCATCCCCAAAATCTCCTCCCGAAGAGGGATGTCGTGGTGTCCTTTCGAAGCAAACATGCGGACGCTGATGCTCGAGCATCTCACCGGGGACGAGAATGGTGCGAGTTGAGATTTTGCTTTCGCGCTGATATAAGCGAAAGAGCGTGCTTCGCCACATGCTTCATGTCCATGATTTGCCCGCGATAATCACAACTTGTCCGGGAGGGACAAAAGTTTATCTTCTTCTTTGCTTGAGCATGTTACTAAAAGGGTAGACGAGGATGATGTGCCACATGCTTGTCAACATCAATTATGCGGACAAGGTGAGGCCAGTTCGTGTCTACTCAAGACAAGGTTTAAATTCAAAACCATAGTCTGATGTCTATAGTTGTGTAATAGATAGTCTTCTTCAAATGTAAAGGTTGTAATAGAATACGATGTGTTGTAAAAACATTTTTGTTTGCTAAGATTTTCTAGTTAAAGCCTATTTGAGGTCGCACCTAAGCCGGACGGCCCGAACAAAGACGAACGAGCCCAAGTCTATGTTCACCTGACGAACAAGTTCGTACTCTGATACCCGTAGCAAAAAGCGAGTAATGGGTACGCAGTCGCAAAAGACGACTCATACTTACAGATACCGTGAGCAAAAAGCGAGTGATGAGTGCGGGGTCGCAGCTAAATAAGATGGCCCTAGTACGAAGTGATCGCGCCTAAATAAGACGATCGCGAACCAAGAAAGGGGGGGTTCATAAAGTTAACCCATCTGGTCGCACCTAAATAAGACGATCAACTCATTGCAACATCAATAAGACAATCAAAAACGAAAGAAGTCAGGAGCGGGCATAGGCAAACACAATGTTCGAATTCATTCAGAAGAAAAAAGGCATAAACTAGAAAGCAACAAAGCAAACATCGAGCAACACAATCATCAATCAATCATCAGCAACCACATTCATCCTCAAAAATCAGGTTAGAGGAAAAAGTTCAAAATATGAATTCAACCATTCAGATTTGAATTGTTCGAACAAAAGAGAAGAAATCCAAAAATTACACAAGTTCAGAAGACATTGTTCGAGCAAAAAATGAAGAAGACAAAAATTACACAACATATGTTCGGCAAAGTAAGAATTATACTAAGGGACAAATTCATTGTTGGGGGTGGCCGGAAGTGAAATATCAAACAAATCATGCTCGGCCCCCTCAGGAACAGTTCCTCCAACATGGTCAGTCGGTCTGCTTTCGCCAGAGGTCCCTTTGTTCGACCGCTTTTGATCGAACCGGACTTCGGCTAGCCTAGGAAAGTTTGGTCAGCAACATCAGCAATATTCACATCCGAGCCGTCTTCCTCATCCAGGATAGGATCATCAATCTCGATTCCTTCAGAAAGATTGGAATCACACAGATCGTTCAAGTCAGACATCGGAAGGTTGCAATCTGGTGGGGTCGATCCGTCTTCTTTGGAAACTAGATAAGAGTGGGGCAATTTGTTCACCAGTGAGCGTGTGGCGAGCAGACCGGATGGCATCGGCAAAGGCACAAATGTAAGAGAAGTTTGACATGGAATCAACATACTTCTCATTGTGCAATCTTGAATTTTCGAGACCCAAACGAGTGTTGGTCTCTTCAGCAATGATGAGTTGTTGGCGAGCAAATTCTTCTCACTTTCCATGACCTCGGCGTCAAGACGGAGTTCTGGCTCAACGTTCATCTCATTTTGAACTCTCCGTATGCCGATCACCTCCTCTACGAGCAAGGTTTAGCTCTTCCCTTGCTCGGGCGCGAGCAACTTCCCGAGCTGGCGAGCATTCTCTTGAGCATTCTCTTGAGCATCCATCCTCCTGAGCCTTATGAGCATCTGCTTGAGCGAGGATATCTGTCCCTGAGCCAACCTCAATTCATCCTGAGTTTTGCTCAGCTCGTTCACCTTCTCTTCAAAACTTCTGATCAGAGCTAAGTAATTGGCATGAAGATTGGCGCACTCAGTATACACTTTCTCAAGGATGACCAAGGATTGGCCCTGATGTACCAGGCCAAGTCGCATATTTTCCAAGGGTGTTGGACCCGTGGTGGTCTCTTCCAGCTCGGTAGTCCATGCTCGAATAGGGGTCTCGCACGCCTTTTGAACATGCTCGGGAATGCCAGGAACCTTGCGAACACTTGACGAGCAGTAGTAGTTTTTCAAATTGGGCATCAAGGGCGCCAACCTGCTCAACCTATACATACACCCGAACAAACAAACTTGACAAGGCGAACAAAATTAATGAAAAAAGGAAATAAAGCGAACAAAATATACCTGTTCGCCCGAGCCGAATCCTATCCCAAAAATGATTTATCCTCAGGGGACCGAAGCTCAGGGTTCAAAGGGGTCCAAGATCGGGGCCCAGCAGGAGGTGGAGAAGACGTGCCAACCTCCATTTCAACAATCTGCGCGACCGGACCGACCACGGAGGCGGCCATTCTGATCGCTTCGGCGATGAGGGGTCCAGGTCACCCTAACAAAGATCGGTCTCATCTCGAGCCTGTTTCGCTGGCGTCTTTCGTCGAGCTTGTTCTCTCAGCCCCTTTCGTCGGTTTCCATCCTTGGTCTTTTTGGCGATGGAGCCTGTTCGCTCGCCCCCTGCTCGGCCGAACGAGTAGTCCTTTTTGGTCGGCTCGATTCCCCAGGGCCAGACGCAGATGCTCGGCTCGCCCTGCTCACCCTGCTCGCTTCTCCTCGATTTGCTCGCTGAGCCTCCCGCTCGACTTGAATTTGAGCGAGCTCCTGAGGTCTTTTTCTTCGAGCCATCTCGGTATGCTCGGATGTACTCACGGCAACAGTAACAGCAGGGAAAGCTATAGAAAAAACAATTCATTATATAAGAAAGAGAAATAGCGAGCAAAAGGTACAAAACATACAAATGCAAAAAAAGAGGCAATCCTTACTAGCGGGATTAACAGCTACAAGATGGTGAGGGGGCACGTACAAGCCTCCTTTCTTCCTCTGTTCGGGGGAATTTAGAGTCTTCACAGATCGTTCTGAGCGAGACTCGAGATCAATTTTCCAGACGCTGCTAAAATAGCCATCGTTGGTCTCCTTGTCCGACGCAAGCTAGAATTCCTGAAATGAAGAGTAAGTTAAAATCAGTTCAAGATGAAGAACAAAAGACACAAAAATACTTACTGTGATAAACCCCAAAATCAGTGGGGATGTCTAAACGAGCATCTAGTTCGCTTCCAGAAGCCGGGCTTTTCCAATCGCCCCCAACGAACCAGAACTTCTCCTTCCAATCACTGATTTTGTTCGGCATATCCTCAATGATTTTGCACTTGGCATTTGCTTGCATGAATTCGCCCTTCGGACGGGTCAAATGCACTAGTCGAGCAAGTTCAGCTGCTGTGGGATAATATATGGGCTTCATTTTGCCGAACAAAGTCAGGAAGCTCATAATCATGTGCCACCCATTCGGCTTCAGCTGCGTGATGGTGATGTTCCATTCCACGAGCAAACAAGTGATAGTCGGATGAAGTGGGAATTGAAGGTCAACTTCCATTGTGTCCAAATTCACGGCAACACAACCCTCAGGGGGCTGGTCTGCTCTCTCATCAGGATCCGGTGCCCAGAAAAAGACATCTTTGGGGGTTTCGTAGTTCTTATACAGCTGAGCGAGCATATCTACATCAATTATGCTCGCAATCTTGCTCGCTGGGTACTCATTCTCAACCCTAATTCTATGAGGTTGCTCGGGCCAATCAAAACTATAACGAGCATTATACTCGTTATATGTTGGGCTATGAGGGACACCAACAGGGATATCAAGTTCAGTATTTTGCTCGCCGCCTATCCCTATGTTCGATTCAGTTACATTCTCAACAACCAAAATTTCCCCCCTCACATTATCATCATCCCTATTCACATCAAAATTATCTACAGCCCTAGACCTAATTTGAGGTTGGGGCAAAGAATCCTCATCTGAATCATCAAAAAAATCACTACGGGCTAGGTCCCTATCCAATTTGTTTAAAGCATCGTCAGAATCGGAGGAAAGAACGGCAAACGGTTGCCGAACTTGCCAACGAGACCCTGAACCCGAGACATTCATCTCCGGCGCGTTAGCATCGCTACGGGGGATTCTACCGACAGAGGGGGAAGAGGAACTATGGTGGTCCGATTCTATTGAAGCAGAAGAATTTGAACAAGAAGCCATAATCGCAATGAGAGAAAGTATGCAATGGTTACCTGAGTAAAATCCTTCGCCGGAATAATGAAGCCCTCGCCGGAAGTTTTTAGACGCGAAAGAGATTGAAGACAGAAAGCAAGGAGAAGAAGAAAAGAAAGAAAAGAGATTGAGGCGGCGAAATGAGGTATTTATAGATGCGATTCAATTTAAAAAAAACCGCACGAATACAAAACAGCGTCTACTATGGCCCAATCAGATTATAACAGCCGGGCCCCATGATGAATACAAAGTGAACCGGTTGGGGGGTATTGTTGTGTTCGATATAATTATTCAGCATTAATCGAACACGTAAGAGAGACATGTGTGATTTTTATTAAAATAATCATGTCCGATGGACAAGTATGCTCGCCGACTAAACAAGTTTGTTCGACCAGCTCGCCACTTGTCAATCAAGCGAACATACTCGCCTATGAAGTAAGTTTTGTTCGCCAGCTTTCCATTTACCAACCAAAGTTGCTCAACCAGCCTACCGAGCAAATAGGCATGTTCGCCACTCAGATCAGGAAAGAAGGAATCAAATAAAATTTGAGTCAAGTGATCGAGGACTCGAGATAAACTCGAGGGCTCGGAAGTCAGTCGAGGACTCAAACAAGTCGAGTACTCGGCCAACCTGAATGCTCAGACATCCTGAAGAGTCACTATGCTCGATACTCAGATATCCTGAAGACTCAGACAATCTGAGGGGTCAGTATGCTCGGTGCTCAGACATCCTGAGGGTTCAGACATCTTGAAGGCTCAGACAAACCTGAGAGGTCAGTATGCTCGATGATTAGATATCCTGAGAGCTCAGACATCCTGAAGGTTCAGTATGCTCGATGATATTCCGACATAAAATTGATATGGTTTAATGGGGCGAACAAAGCTTTCAGTCGAGCAAAAGATTGATTTGGGCGACCAAAAGAGTGCCTTATAGACAAGCAAAAACAAAGATCAATCTAGAAGACGAAGTTGGAAAGGTGGCAGCATTACATGAATTCTTGCATGGCCCGAAGTCTCCAGCTCATGCTTGTCAAACCAACCCATGCTTGTCGATGTACTATAAATAGAAGAAAAAACAACAAGATAAAGGTGGAGAAATTTCCCAGAGGTGTAAGGTTCACAAAAAATTCGAGAGATCATCCATGCACACAAAAACCCTAGCACTCATATACCAACTCTCCAAATCATCTTCGTCCATAGCGATTCATCTTCATGAGATGTACCATATATTGTACGTGTAAAACTCGCAATACTACATCCCTGGCTTGGTATGCCCCCAGAGTAGTCATTTATTATTTATTTGGGTCAACAAATTCCTCTTATTTACAGTTTATTTTACACGTGCATATTTTGTTTGTGAATTGTTACCGAATTAGCCACATAATATTCTCCATATAAAACGACTCGCAACATATTTTTAATTGACTGAAATTAATACGTTAATAGCAAGTGTCGTAATTATTAAGAAAAGAAAAGTAATTGTTAGAAATTTCGAAAAATGTTGCGAGTCGTTTTATATGGAGAATATCATGTGGAGAATAATTTGACTGAAATTAAAAATGATTTTTAATTGACTGAAATTAAAATATGTCGTAATCATTAATACCTTAATTCGCAAATCATTGCAAAGTGACATGGAAATAATTTCATCGCAACATATTCTTCATGAAATAATTTATTTATTTTTAAAAGAAAAAAATGTTTTCCTACCATGAGAGCAAAATATGGGTTACATGTCACTTTGCAATGATTTGCGAATTACAAATACTTAATTAACAATGCAAAAAAGAAAAAAAGGAAAAATGATTGTACTTCTCTAATAAAATGTAATAACTCAATTTAGCATCCACAAATGTAGAACACCACACATCAGGTTCTCCTTCGAAGATTGAAACTAAACAAAATTCACAAAAGGATAAGCTGGTGTAAATAACTGACAAAATTGAGTATTGAAGCCTAAGTATAGAAATGTAAAATGGCTCAATGCACGTTTGCCCCTTTATAAAGCAAACACCAACCAAATAACAAATAGTAGAAACAATGTTTCTAATTACATAACCAATTGAAGATATAAAAATCATAAATTCAATCGAACATGACATTTAACAAATAACAAACACAAATAATACAGTTAAGATAAGTACAATATATTTAATAGTAAAAGTGTATGTAGTTTCAGAAATTCAATCGAAATAGGCAAAATCCTGACATGCTTCAATACTGGTTTCAATACTAGTAGAAGACAATTTCTCATCAAATCAGTTGCGCAACTCTCCTGCCGCTCGTATCACCAGAGACAAAGAAGTTAAGATGGATAAAATAAGAATAATGAGAAAGAGAGTAGTACAGATTAGCGTAGAGTTACGTAGGATTAAAAAAATTCTGAAATAGATAAAAAGATCGAAAAAATACTTATCATACCTATTATCGAAAATAGAGATTAAGTAGGCAATAACAATGGAGAAGATCAAAAGACATTCAAATTATCTAGAGAGTCGTGGTTGCAAAGCATACTGGCAACAATTATTCAAATATCCGTGATAATGGGCACATATAGAGACACATGCACGCTTATGGTAAAGACCAAAAGACGGCAATTCATAAAAAGATGAAGAGAAAAAGTATCATGAATTCTGGAGAAGATCGTAGAAAATTGAAACAAATTGCAGATTAAAAATTGGAGAGTATGGAACGGTTTATAGAGATAAAATATGAGACGGTTAAGATGTAGATAAAAATTAAGAAATTGATATAGATAAAAAAATTATGAAATAGATTGAAATAAAATATTAGGTGGTTAAGAAATTTGGGGTGGTTAATATTTGAAAAAAAACGTTAAAAATACAAAAAAAATTAGAAAATTAGAAATTAAAAAAAAAGAATGAGTAGTGAGACATAGGCGGAGGAAGATTGAGAATTAGATATAAGAAAGATTCCCAAAGTACAAGGGGAACTCTAATCCAAAAAAAAAAACAATAAAAAATACCTTAGTAATCCATTTATAATTTTATAATTTTATGATTTTGAAAAAAATACAATTTAACGAGAAAATTCTCAAAAAGTCTCTGAAGCAATGAACGAGAGTGGGTAATGAGACTGAATTCACTTCCAGGAGCTAAACTTTATGTCATCGATGCTCTCATCATAGTGTAATCACTCTCTTTGAAGATGATATTATTTGTGAAGAAGAGGAAATATACTCATTTTAATAACAAAAAAATGGATACCGAGTTTTAAAAAAATAACAAAAAAACAAATTATACCCATTCCATTAAAAAAATATATATACCCATTTTAGACTTTTCATCTAAAAATACCCCCACCCACCATTACACCACCCATAATGGAAGGAGATGGAAAAATAAAAGATATCTAAATCTTCATTTTAAATTATCTTAAAATTAAAATTAATTAATCAGGTAAATATGATGCTGTGTAAATACAACTCATCAAATTGGTATATAAGGAGCCCATTATGGGGCTGCATATCAAATATATATATATATATATATATCAAATATTTCATGTAAATGCATATTATAAATTTTAAAATTAAGGATATGAGGTTAATAAAATTAAATTACTATGTTTAGTAAAAATTATTATTAGAAAAAAATTATTCAATTTTAGAAGTGAAAATAATGGTATTTATAATAGTAAAGAATAAAAAAAAGATATATGGTCCACATTTTAAATTTATTTATCATTATTTTAATATTAAATAATTATTTATTTAATAATTCTATTGATTCAATACATTAAATATCTTTTTTTAAACCAACATTAAATATTTATTGTAATGAATTGTTTGATATTTTTTAATTTAATTTACAAAATTAAAATATATTAAAAATAAATATATCTTATAAAATTAAACCTATCATTTAATTAACTCTTAGGAAATAAGAGAGGGTGTAGGTCATGTGGGTATAATTTTTTTCTTAAAAATAGAGACATATGTGTATTTTCAGTAGCAAATGGGTAGATATCTTATTCCTTATATGAAAAGGGTAGATAACTTTAATTGTTAAAGAATGTGGGTATATATATTATTCTCCCATATTATTTCTTGATTTCCACATCTTCTAGACCGTATAGTATTTTTTTAAAGGCTTTTATTCACTTAAATATCATTATTTATCGAGTATAATCTAGTAAATATTGAGATTATACTGGAAAATATGCTTTTACTTTGTATAATCAGACTGAATTTCGGACTTATTTACTGAAATAAATTGTTTATCACTAATGCTTTAAATATCATCGATGTTACATATATTTACTGCATAACTGTTCAATAAATAGTACGTGTTACATTGTAGTTAATTTAGTGATACCAGATCACAGAAGATTAAATTAACAGTTCCTTGTAACCAAAAGTACACCATTCACGACCTAGATGGAAATGAACAATCCATCGTGAAAGGTTGAAGTGTAAGGCTCAGATTGGTTTGTCTTGATCAAGAGATTACACTAGTACATGTCTAGTGCACTGAAGAGGGCCTACAGGAGGACAAATTCTTCAGAACTGAACTAGGAAGAATTAGACCCCAGTGGTTCGTTATTTCTTAATCTTCGTCCCTTAAATAGGATTGCGTGTGGTTAGTAACTATTGCTTTGACTTATTACGGGTAGAGAATCAATGAGATTCAATACTTTATATCTTGGGCAATATTATTGGTCACATGCGATTGCTAAGATTTAATACGGAGAATCGTGTGCAAGTACGCTTGTTCGATTTGCCCCCTTGGGAGGTTCATAAGTTTTATCATATCAAATCTTGCAAGTGGAATTAGTTTCCGGTATGGATAATAATGTTGAACCCGTTCCTTTACCAAGGATGAAAGATATTAATTAATGGAAAGCTATTTCAGTGGCTTGAATTAATTAATGAGCTAGATAATCTTAAACACGAGAAATAATAACCGGGAGCCATATTAACTGTAATATGGGTTAAGATGGATAGTGCAATATTAATTATGTAGTGGGATTAATTAATATTTATGGGCTTGAATAATATTGTGGCTCAATATTGATAATTCAAGATCCATTGGAAGGTCTAATCTTAATTTTCCTAAAGGCACCTCAAGTAGCCCAACATAAAGTCCAATAACTGAAAAAGTGTTTAAAAATAAAATAAATTCTTGTTGCTATTTTTCCTAAGAATTTTGAAAAATATAAATAAAAAAGGGAGAAAGATTTTCTTTGAATTTTGTTATGGAATGAAGATATGTATTCTTGGAATACAAGATTATCTCATTAAATTCAAGAAATCTCCCACTTGGTTATTTATATGGAATTTTTCGAAAATTTTGAAATATAAATGGAAAGAAAGATTTTCTTGATTTTCTTGAAAATATATTATAGAAGATATGTATTTCTTGGAATACAAGTATATCTCATAAATTCAAGAAGATCCAAATCTTGGTTTCTTGTTCCTATTATTTTCGAAATATTCCCATAACAAGAGGAGTTGGGATTTTTATGGAATATTTTAATTATGGAGAAAAGAATATAGGAGATATATTCAAGATTTCTTGGAGATCAAGAAAAAGATTTTCTTCCCCCTATTCCATGCCAAAAAATCGTCCAACACCCCTCTATAAATAGGGGATGAATGTTTCATTCCCAAGTACAATTTCATGTGCTGGAAAAATTAGTAAATCCACAAAGGTGGTGCAACAAATTTTATTTTTCCTTTTGTTAATTGTTCGCGAGTATCCTTCCACCGGATTGACGAGCAAGGACTAGGGAATACTTGGGAAGGCTTTTTGGTGTGTTTTAATCGACGAGACCATTGCCACTCCAAGAGGTTAGTTTCACGAACTTCGTAGTAATTCGCGATGCATAGGTTTTATGTGAACTGTTTATATGCATGATTTGTTGTTGAATTATTATTTGAATTAATATAGGATTAATTCATGCTAGTAATAATTGTTAGAATTAAATTTGTATTTAAATATTCATCCCGAATAGATCCGGACAATTAATTCCCCAACAAATGGTATTAGAGCCTCGATTTCGGGCTCTGAATTTTAAATTGTAATTTAATTAGTTTTCATTAAATTTGAAATTGGATAGTAGAATTGTTAGATCTTTTTTGCAGGTATCCAATTGCCATGGAATTTAATGTGTTTATTTATGCATGCATATAAATTGTGATTTTTTAATTCGATTCGTTCGAATTCGTTTTTGCCTCGTGAGAAAATCCACGAGTAGATTAGAATTTGTTTGATTTGATCAATGTAATAGACTAGTCTAGATCTAGGTTTATTTATTTTTTGTAAATAAATTTAACCTTAGGATCGAAAAAAGCGAGGCGGAGACGAAGAATTAAAAGACGGATCGAATCGGGCATAGGTAAACGGTCACAAGAAAACGCGCTAAGAGAGGCATGCGCGCGACGCAGGACGCCGGCGATGCCAAGACGGTACGGGCGAGGCTGAGGGGCTTGAAGGCCAAGGCGGATCGGGGGCGACTTTGGGCGCGTATGGGCGACATTTGGCGGCGGCGGCAATGGCTGAGCGGCTGATGCTGGCGACGCGGGCGACGCTATCGAGATGCGCGGGGCTTATCTTTGCCGAGACGACGTGGGGCGACGGCGACGGGCTGCAAGACGACGACGGACGACACTTGACACGGACGGAGTGCTAAAGTAATTCGACCATGAAATGGTCGATGACACGGGCTTGACAAGGCATTTTTTAAGATGGTCAAGGGGAGCTTTTCGAGACTTAACGATGAAGGTTATGAAGACGATTTTCAAGATCAAGATATGACAAAAATTAACCATGACAATCGATAAATGTGCCCAATATGTTTAATTTTTTGTTTTGATGTTATGCATTATTTTATGCTTATTTAAATTGTGTTTAAATTTGCGATGCATGAGAAAACGTTTTGAAAAATCTCACTTTCGAAAATTACTAAGTATGCTTAAATAATTAATTGACAATTTTATTCCGGATAATAAAATTGAATTAATTTTGACTTCCATGATTTATTTATTTGTGAATTCTTTTGGAAAAATTCCCCTCACGGGACGGTCAAAAGATAGCTTTCATATGAATAAATTCCAAATGGATGATTGTGGATTATTACTAGTGGCGACAATGACCCTCCCCACGAGGCTCGATCAAAGCGAAATAATAATTATGTATTTAATCATGGTTATTACTTAGGTATAAAATTGATATGCATATACTTCCCCGGAGTCCCTGTCAATTTTATATTGGTCAAGTAGGAGCCAACTATTAATCTGGATATTAAAGGTTTGTAAATGTTCTTGTTTGTAACCTGCTTGAATGTGTTTAAATAATGACCCACCCCACGTGGCTTATTTAAACTGTTTTGAGATGTTGGCTGATGCATGTTCATATTTTTTTGAGATTTTAATATGAAACATGTGATCGAATTTTGTGATATATTTGTGCTTATGCATATTATTATTTATTTCAGTTCAGCATGTCGTAACCTTTTAATCCACTATTATTATATTTAAAGTCAATAGAATAAGTATGCAAACTATATTGATTGGAAACGAAAAATTATAATTGTCCTAACTGCACAAAAGCACAAGTGGATTCTTGACACACCAAAATCAGATGAGCCAACTGACGAGTAAAAAATGCGGGACTCGTCAGATCACCTTGCGAGAGATGTCGTCGCTGAAAATGGTGGAGGGTAAACCCGTAAGGGATTACGTCCTCAAAATTGATGGCCCATCTGAACAAACTTGAGGTTCTGAGTGCAGATTATAATCTGGAGACTCAGATGAATTTGGTACTTCACTCTCTGCCCAAAAGTTTTTGAGCATTTTGGCCTGTTGCAAGCTTTTGGTCTCGGCAGAGATGTTGATGGGGCACCAAACTCAAGCTTTGAACGGCAAGTGGTCCATCTTCATCTTCTAGGCCAAGGGTAGGCAAGAAGAAGAAGAGAACCAAAAGCCATAAGCAATAAAACTCAACTGTTGCCAAGGGCAATGGTAAGATGAGGAATGCTTGTGGTGTCAAGGAAAATCCAAAGAGGAAGTGCTTAAGCTGCGGTGAAAAAGGACAATGGAGGTTTGTCTGTTCCAACCCCAAAAGGGACGGAAAGAAAGGTAATTCTCACGCACTAGTTGTTGAAACTTGTTTAGCGGTGTATACTTCTCATTCGTGGGTAGTTGATACGGGATCTGCTGACCATGTATGTTTCACGTTACGGGGTCCCAGCTGACCCGACAACTTAAGTGGCAGTGAAATCCTCATCACACTGGGCGATGCTACGAGAGTGGCAGCTGAAGCAGTGGGAGAAGTGCACCTGTCTTTTGAAGACAAAGTTTTAATTTTAAGAGATTTTCTTTATGTTCCCAGTTTTTAGAAAGAATTCACTTTCAGTTTCCAAAATTCTGTTAATGGATACTTAGGTTCTTCTAATAAGAATGACATCATTTCTTGAAATGATGAGTGTATCTGTTATGGGACATTGGTCGAATAATCTCCATACAATTAACTGTGCACACCACTCACTAAACGCATCCTATAACACATCAACTATTTCCGATAAAAGAAAACGTTCATCAGACGTGAACGAGACACTTCTATGGAATCTAAGATTGGGACATATTAATCCAAAGAGGATCCAAAGGTTGGTAGAAGACGGTTCACTGGAGTCTCTCCAAGTTGAACCAATTCCAACCTGTGAATCATGTTTGGAGGGTAAAATGACCAAGAGGGCATTCAGAGCCAAGGGGAATAGAGCTAAAGAAGTGTTAGAAATCGTTCACACAGACGTATGTGGTCCAATGTCAACCAAAGCAAGAGGAGGTTATGAGTATTTTCGTCACTTTTATTGATGACTACTCAATGTACGGTTATATTTTTCTTATGAAGCATAAATCTGAGACCTTTGAGAAATTCAAAGAATTTAAGGCTCAAGCAGAGAATCATAGGGAAAAACGTATCAAGTCTCTACGATCTGATCGTGGAGGCGAGTACCTCAGCGATGAGTTTTTGAACTACTTGTCAGATGAAGGGATTGTATCCCAGCTAACTGCACCCGGAACCCCTCAACAAAATGGGGTTGCAGAGCGAAGAAACAGAACTCTTTTAGAAATGGTTAGATCAATGATGAGTTATTCGGATCTTCCCAAGTCGTTCTGGGGTCATGCCTTGGAAACAGCGGCTTACATTCTGAACTTGGTGCCATCCAAATCGGTTCCCAAAACTCCCAAGGAATTGTGGACCGGGCGCAAGCCCAGTTTGAGCACATGAGAATTTGGGGGTGTCCGACCTACGTGTTGGACAAGGAAGCCGGGAAATTGGATCCTCGATCAGAATTAAGGTTGTTTATAGGATACCCCGAGGGAACAAAAGGGTGTATGTTCTATGGTCCCGAAGATCAAAAGGTGGTAATAAGCACCCACTTTAGATTTTTGGAAGAAGACTATATGAACGAAAGAAGACCCAGAAGTGAGATTACCTTAAGTGAGCTAAGGGGGCTAACCTCATTGCCAACTGTACAAGATGACATACCAAACGACACACTTACAAAACCAGAACCTCGTCTTAGTGGGAGGGTTGTAAGACAGCCCGAGAGATTCATGGGGATAGGAGAGTCCTCGGACTTGATTCCCGATCAAGACGAATCAGACCCATGGACATACGATGAGGCAATCCAAGACAAGGATGCAGTTTCTTAGCAAAAGGCAATGAAAGCCGAAATGGGTTCTATGGATTATAACAGAGTGTGGGAGCTAGTCGAACCACTTAATGGGGTCAAACCCATTGGTTGCAAGTGGGTATACAAGAGAAAAAGGGGATCGGACGGGAAGGTGGAAACCTTCAAGGCAAGGCTTGTGGCGAAAGATTATACTCAGAAAAAAGGGATCGACTATGAGGAAACATTTTCACCTGTAGCAATGCTCAAGTCCATCTGGATTCTCTTGTCGATTGCTGCGCATCTCGATTTTGAAATCTGGCAAATGGATGTCAAGACAGCTTTCCTTAACGAAAGTCTTGATGAGGAAATCTATATGCAACAACCCCAAGGCTTCATTGAAAAGAGCCAAGAACACCTAGTTTGTAAGCTCATGAAATCCATTTACGGACTCAAATAGGCATCCAGAGCTTGGAACCAATGTTTTGATCATGTTATAAAGTCTTATGGGTTTGATCAAAACGAGTTCAAAAGTTGTGTGTACAAAAAACGTGTTGGAACTACATTGGTATTCTTAGTACTATACGTAGACGACATTCTGCTCATCGGGAACGATATAAAGGTGTTATCAGACGTAAGGACATGGCTTTCAAAACATTTTGATATGAAGGACTTAGGGGAAGCCGGGCACATCCTTGGGATCAAGATCACTCGAGATCGCAAGAAAATGATGATAGGCTTATCGCAAGCTTCATACATAGACACTGTCTTGAAACGATTGAAAGATGCAGGATTCCAAGAAAGGCCCAGACCTTTCAGGTATGGAATCCATCTATCCAAGGAAATGTGCCCTAAGACACAAAAGGAGATAGATGACATGAAAGACATTCCTTATGCTTCGGCTGTCAGAAGCCTTATGTATGCAATGCTGTGTACGAGACCGGATATCTGCTTTGTCGTTGGCATGGTGGCAAGATATCAAAGTAAGCCGGGGAAAGAACATTGGACGGCAGTTAAAAACATTCTGAAGTATCTAAAAAGAACTCGAGATAGAATGTTGGTTTATCAGTCAGATAGTCTAATCCCCATCGGCTACACGGACTTGGATTTCCAATCAGACTTAAATTCCAGAAAATCTACCTCCGTAGTGTGTTTTGCATGGGGGAGGAGCCATGACATGGAGAAGCGTTAAGCAGAAATGCATCGCAGATTCTACCATGGAAGGCGAATATGTAGGCTAACTATGGCAAATGAAAAAAAGCGGTTTGGCTCAAGAACTTCCTAGTGGACTTGGATGTAGTTAAATTTGCCCAAAGACAATCATTTGTTTATTGTGACAATGCGAAAGCGATTTGCAAATTCAAGGGAACCAAGAGCCCACAAGGCCAGCAAACACATTGAAAGGAAATACCATCTTATACGAGAAATCGTTAAGAGAGGAGATAGATCGCGTCAGAAGACAACCTAGCTGATCCATTCACAAAGGGTCTGCCTCAGAATACATTCGAGAGACATGTGGAAGGAATGGGTGTCAAGACCGTGGCCAATCTGCTTTGAGTATAAGTGGGAGACATTATTAGGCTCGTGTAGGTGACATTAGTTGTCACATACTACACGAGACATGTTGTAGTATACTTAAAAGCAGACTTTGAGTATAAGTGGAAGATTGTTGGGATTATACTGTAAAGTATGCTTTTACTTTGTATAATCAGACTGAATTTCGGACTTATTTACTGAAATAAATTGTTTATCACTGATGCTTTAAATATCATCGAATGTTACATATATTTACTGCATAACTGTTCAATAAATACTACGTGTTACATTGTAGTTAATTTAGTGATACTAGATCACAGAAGATTAAATTAACAGTTCCTTGTAACCAAAAGTACACCATTCACGACCTAGATGGAAATGAACAATCCATCGTGAAAGGTTGAAGTATAAGGCTCAGATTGGTTTGTCTTGACCAAGAGATTACACTAGTGCATGTTTAGTGCACTGAAGAGGACCTACAGGAGGACAAATTCTTCAGAACTGAACTAGGAAGAATTAGACCTCAATGGTTCGTTATTTCTTAATCTTCGTCCCTTAAATAGGATTGGGTGTGGTTAGTAACTATTGCTTTGACTTATTACGGGTAGAGAATCAATGAAATTCAATACTTTATATCTTGAGCAATATTATTGGTCACATGCGATTGCTAAGATTTAATACGGAGAATCGTGTGCAAGTACGCTTGTTCGATTTGCCCCCTTGGGAGGTTCATAAGTTTTATCATACCAAATCTTGCAAGTGGAATTAGTTTCCGGTATGTATAATAATGTTGAAATGTTCCTTTACCAAGGATGAAAGATATTAATTAATGGAAAACTATTTCAGTGGCTTGAATTAATTAATAGGCTAGATAATCTTAAACACGGGAAATAATAACCGGGAGCCATATTAACTGTAATATGGGTTAAGATGGATAGTGCAATATTAATTATGTAGTGGGATTAATTAATACTTATGGGCTTGAATAATATTGTGGCTCAATATTGATAATTCAAGATCCATTGAAAGGTCCAATCTTAATTCTCCTAAAGGCCCCTCAAGTAGCCCAACATAAATTCCAATAACTGAAAAAATGTTTAAAAATAAAATAAATTTTTGTTGCTATTTTTCCTAAGAATTTCAAAAAATATGAATAAAAAGGGGAGAAAGATTTTCTTTGAATTTTGTTATGGAATGAAGATATGTATTCTTGGAATACAAGATTATCTCATTAAATTCAAGAAATCTCCCACTTGGTTATTCATATGGAATTTTTCGAAAATTTTGAAATATAAAGGGAATGAAAGATTTTCTTGATTTTTTTGAAAAGATATTATGGAAGATATGTATTTCTTGGAATACAAGTATATCTCATAAATTCAAGAAGATCCAAATCTTGGTTTCTTGTTCCTATTATTTTCGAAATACAATAACAAGAGGAGTTGGAATTTTTATGGAATATTTTAATTATGGAGAAAAGAATATAGGAGATATATTCAAAATTTCTTGGAGATCAAGAAAAAGATTTTCTTCCCCCTATTCCATGCCAAAAAAATCGTCCAACACCCCTCTATAAATAGGGGATGAATGTTTCATTCCCAAGTACAATTCCATGTGCTGGAAAAATTAGTAAATCCACAAAGGTGGTGCAACAAATTTTATTTTCCCTTTTGTTAATTGTTTGCGAGTATCCTTTCACCGGATTGACGAGCAAGGACTAGGGAATATTTGGGAAGGCTTTTTTGTGTGTTTTAATCGACGAGACCATTGCCACTCCAAGAGGTTAGTTCAAGTAAACCCGTAGTAATTCCGCATGCTTAGACTTTATGTGAACTGTTTATATGCATGATTTGTTGTTGAATTATTATTTGAATTAATATAGGATTAATTCATGCTAGTAATAATTGTTAGAATTAAATTTGTATTTAAATATTCATCCCGAATAGATCCGGACAATTAATTCCCCAACAGTAAATATATAAAACACAATCCTAATTAAGAGTGAGTCTCTTGTGTATCTAAATGCACCGTGTACTCATGCAACTGAATGATCCATTTAAAAAAATATTTACCCATTCAATATATTAGACATGTTGAATACATAGGTAGGGTTGGGGCGAGTGCGCAGATCTCTTGTATGAACCCATAACGTTGATGGTGAAATGAAATTGATTTTTTTATTATCCGTAATATGTTTCACTAAATTGAACAATTTCGATCAATTTTATTTCATCATTTCGATCAATAATCTTATTATTATTATATAATAGGAGGATGTTTCTCACTAGCTTTCGACATGTGTCACGATTGGTACCTTCACAATCTGCCATTTGTCACCAGCTTTCGCCATGTGTCACAATTGACATTCTCCTGATCAGCCATGTGTCAAAATTTAGCAGCGTGACACAAATTTTTTTGCAATGCTGGAGAATGGTTGTTCGGCGGTTCGATTTCTCTGTTCCACTTTTTGTATTCCATTGGTGTTTCACCCTTCTGGATCTTTAACACATAGACCCAGGGTTATGAAAGCGTAAATTGATTAATTGATTTTCTAATGTGTACAACAAGTGCCTCATATAGAGGTAATTACAAGACTGAGTCAACGTATAATTAAATACAAAGATACAATCAAATCATTCCTAAATTAGAGGAAGACTAATTCCTAATAAGGGTATGGTGGTTCGTTAGATATTTTTTATTATTCCACGTGTCATTCATCCACACTATGGAATACAAAGTGAAACAGCAATTATGGAATAGGTGATCTCATTCCGGTTGTTCGGTACCATATGAAACATTGGATATATGAGTACTCTTTTGACGAAAGAAATTCAACACACCCCTCACCCTCGCTCTTTCACACACGCATACAATTTGAAGAGGCAGAAATTATGGATGTTGATGAAGAGAATCCTTCGCAATAATTTTCCTTATAGGCATTAGTTTTCCTTTCCTGTGATATTTTCAAAACTCACGAAGAGCTTAGACCCAAACAGAGAGGTGAAAATTGAAACTCTTTGTCGATATTCGCAAATAGTGTGAATAATTAATTGAAACTTAACACAAATTAGCATATTATTAGTAGTTTCTCAGAATGTTGATTATTTTTTGTATTGAGAAAGTAATGTGCATGATGATGTGAAATGAATGAAAGCTCTGATATTTTACAATTTTTCTTTTTTTAGTCCCTATAAGAAACGTAGAAACGTATCCCCTCTCCCTGCATCTGTTCGACCACCCAGCAGGTTTAGCTATTACTGGTTTGCCAAATTCATCATTTGCTTAATTTGCAGATTGAAACTTGATAGCATTTTCTCTTCTTCATTGCAGATTGAGCCAATACCAATAGGAAATCTACCCCTGGGTTTGATCCAAGTACATGTTGTCTTTTATTTTGTAATATTCGGGGAGATTATTTTACGTTCCTTGTAATCATGAAAATTGCAAGTATGTTGACAACATTCACAGACAGGTGACTGAAACACTTGTTCAAATTCAAATACTAATTTCTTTCTCTACTCGGGCATTAATTAAAGGTGTTGCATTTAGTTGGCTAAGAATTTTTTCTTCATTCATGAAAGACGTTTCAAGCATTACCCATGTCTTCGAGGGATACGACCAATGGAAAAGTTGAACTGGTTTTGAGCTGCCTCTGGGCATATAATTTTATACCCAAAGTTTTTTTTTTTTTTTTAACCTTTTTCAAGCATGTCACTCTAAATGAGGTTGAGTGCTGGAAGTCGAAAATTATGACAAAAGAGAGATTTTTAAAATCAATACTCCCTTCGTTCTGTCTTCTATTGCTCGAATCAAAATGACACCGCTTTAATAAGAGAATTATTTATTAATATTAATATGAATAAAGTTGCTTTTTGTTAAGGATGATTTGGTTTTTTTTATAGAGAATGACACAAAAAATATATATTTTTGTGTGTAATTATTATTGGCATGATATGTAATTTAGAGATATTTGTAGGGATTAGTTTAAGGGGTTAATGTTTTTTACCACTTATGAAATGAAAAATTATAAAATGATATCCATTTATAAATTTTAAGCAATAAAAACAAGAGGTACGGAGAGTATCTTTTAAGGCATTAGTTAAATTTTAATATTTTTGTTCACTTTTAACAAATGTATTTTTTATGCCTGTGAATTCATCTGGTGAGGATCTGGGGTTAGGAATGCAAATTTATCTCAACCCATTACATTAGAACCGGTGGAAATTTACTTTTACAACTAGTATTTCTCCCGTGCGATGCACGACTTAAATATTAATAAATTTTAATGTTAAATAGACTATAATAAAATATTTAATTTATTAGGTTAATGTACAAATTATATTAATCTTAATAATTTTTTAACAATTTATTAATTTTATAAGATTATGTATATATAATTATCTAACAATTATATATATAATTATCTAACAATTATTAAATTAATTATTTACCTACTAAACTCATCACAAACACTAAATTTTTAAATTTATTATTATATTGAATTTTACTAATGTTACTTTCTCTTGATATTTAATTTACAAATAGAATAATAATGTTGTATTTGATAAATGTTGAAAAATATTTTGCAAAAATGACAAAATTGAGCTATATATTTTGTATTAATATTTGTATTTGTGAATACCAATTTTTTTTATAACTCGATATCCGCAAAGTTGCAGAAGTCGGAAATCGCTAGGCGGACGGATTCTCGCCACCTAGAAATTCCAATTTTTTTTTTAATAATTCCTATAACAAAAATCTTGTGCAGTGGTTTGATGAAACATGGTGAGACTCAAACTGGTATGTTAAAAACTTAAAATACGTGGATAGTGGGGGGATGAAATCTGGGGCGTATATTGTAACAATATAACAACATCATATATATACCTGGCGGTAACAGTAGGCGAGCGGCGGTGTGCGGCTAGGGCATTCTGTTCTAACCTCTTAAATTTGGGGGGCGTGATTAATGTTATATTGTGAGTACTGATTAGGCCCATTAACTTAGGAGACTAGCGCCCGGGACAATTTTTCTGGCCGATTTTGATGAAATCAGGGCAACCGGCGGCCACCTAGCACCTAGGCGCCGCCTAGGCGATCGCCTAGCCTGATTTCGGCAACACTGGATATTCGTTCCAAAGACCGATTAATCCAGGGAGCAAAACCCACCGTTCACAAGTGGGTGGGGGGGCACTTCAAGTCAGAACATATCTCTTTATGGATTGATCAATCTCAAGAGGTGTTTGCACCTAAGGGATTTTGAACCTTATACCTAGAGAGGAATATACACTTAAGTCTAAATCCTACGACACTTGATCAACCCTTAATTATACATTAATAAAATTTTGAACCGTGCAACGTACGAACCAAGAGCAATACATCAATAATGTAATATAAAGACAAACTAGTTGTGAAGAGGGGTAACTCAATAGATTCGGCAGGAACATCAACGTTTTCCGGGCAAATTGAACGTTTAATGTGATGCCTTGGGCGCCTGCCCCTTTCCGTTGCTAGGGTATCGTATCCGGTAGGAACATTAACGCTTTCCGGGCAGATGACCGATGTTGGGATGTCTTGGGTGCTTGCCCAATATTGGTACTAGGGTTTCGGTTAGGCTTATTTATTGCTGTGATTCTTTTGTTCTTCTCCACTGTCGAGAGCTTGTTTTTCTCCATTCGTTGAGAGCCTGTTTTATTCATTTGTTTTGAGTTGTTACATAATGGATCGGTTGTTAGAAAATCTCCATATTTCCCATGATGAGGACGATGAACTGGTGGTTGAGGGAGAGAAGGAAGAGGAGGTTGTCGGATCTGATCTATGCTTGGTTGGCCGGTTTTTGACGGATCAAGTCATTAACACCAATATTATGAAGGGGCGTATAGCAGATCCCTGGAAACCAAAAAAGGGGGTCCAAATTCGTGACATAGGGGGGGTCGATTCCTGTTTCAACTTTTCCATCCTATCGATTTGCAGCGAATCCTGTCGAGTGGCCCGTGGTCTTTTGGGATCCACCCTTTGGTGCTTCACCATTTGCAGAAAGGAGAGATTCCGCATCAAGTTCCTCTGGACAGACTTCCTCTCTGGGTTCAAATTACTAAAATCCCTGTTGGTTTTTTCAAAGAGAGAATATGGGTTTCACTGGGCAACTTTATTGGTCGATTTATGGAGTATGACGAATATAATCGGACCGCGCCATGGTTACCTATCATGCGGATTCGGGTGGAAGTGAACGTGAAGGAGCCCTTGAAAAGGAAGAAGAGGTTGAATACTGGTAAAACATCTACAGTTGTCGAATTCGCATACGAACGCCTCATATTCAAGGCTGCTCGTATTCTGAAAACTTGTCCGAGCCCTCTTGGTTCGCCTGATAGATTAATATGGCACTTTGGAGAAAAGGGTATTTTTTATGTGAAATCGGCTTACCAACTAGCTATGCGGATTATTAATGAAAACGATGCATCCTATAGACCTGTATGGAAATCGATATGGGGTTGGCGGATTCCTCCAAAGATCCGTGCTTTTTATTGGCGTCTTTGCCGAGGGTTCCTAGCTGTTAAGGCGAAAGTTGGTACCTGGTATCCGGGGGCGGGGAGACACTTTCCGGTATGTGCAAAGCCTGGTATGATCGAGACATATGGCATCTGTTTGTTGACTGTGACTATGCTCGTAGTTGTTGGAGATTAGTTGGGATCTAGGATAAGGTGGATGCCTTGTGTTATACAGTAGATGATGCTTCAGCACTTTTTCTAAAGATTGCTGAAGACTTTGGGAAGGAGAATGTTGAAGTGGTAATGGCAACATCTTGGGCTATATGGCGGAACAAAAATCTAGCGGTTTGGGAGGGGAAGCAATATACTTGTGCCCAAACTTTACATAATGTTGCATGGTCTGTGTCCGAATGGAAAGAGGTACGAAGGCCGGTGGAACCTGGTACGAGATGTGCAATGTAAGAGATGGCACGCACCACCGATAAACACATTCAAAATTAATGTGGATGCCGGATTTCATGCGTCGACTTTTCAAAAGAGTTCGGGTATGGTGGTGCGCGATGAATTGGGGCATTGTATTGAATGTGGTTTGACCATTCGAGACGGGTTGTTACGTGTTGATGAAGAGGAAGCCTGGGGTTTGTTGGAAGCCATGAGAAGGGCGGTATTGAAAGGTTACCAGACTGTGATTTTTGAGATGGATGCGAAAAGGGTTGTTGATGCGATTTCTAGCAAAGATAGGGATGACACGACGTTTGGGGATTTCGTCGATGCTAGCAGAAAGATCCTTGGGGATCGCCCGGGGTTTTCTATTCGTTGGGTTAATCGAAATGTCAATTTAGTGGCACATTCTCTTGCCAGGGCCGTTAATCTTTTTAGTGGTTCTTATTATTGGATCGAGCCCCCGACCTTTGTGGAGGACCTTTCTGATATTTGTGATAGGTGCTTGTAATCCTATCTCCTTTCGAAAAAAAAAATGAAAAAAATAAAGTTAAAATCATATAATCAAAATTTCATATCTTAAATAAATTAAAATTCATATTCTAATCTGAATTTTATTTTCGCATATGTAATAAGTATGCCAAATTGATGGCCATAAAAGTTGATTAATTTGATGCATAATGCATTAAAAAATAGATTTTAAATGATTAAATTATCAAAAGTTAAAAGTGTGAATAAAAAGTAAAACATCTAAAATAATAATTAATTAATTGATATTGAATCATTCTGTTTGTTAGAGAGCTCATCCATTATTAAGCAAATATGACTACACTTTATATATTTATAAAATCATATTTACTGTTTATTTAATACCTGCAACATTATTGATATTAAAAATAGAGTCACACAAGTGTGAGACGGTCTCACGATGAAACGGAACATAAGTTGGACATTGACGCTTTAACATTTTGGGAGTAGTGGATGTGATTTGTGCTAAATTGTACCCCGTCTCATATATGAGATGAGAGCGTCTCATATGAGTTTTTGTTTTAAAAATATTGTATGTGTTTTCAAATACACATTTTACTATAATTTTTTTAAGTGCAGCATTATAATAATAAAATGATTAAATTACTATTTAATGGCATGTTTCTATGGGCTTAATAATTTTTAAATTAAGCCCATGATCTTATTAGTAGTAAGGTCCATGAGCAATCAAGCCCAAAGCAGCCTAGACACCAATAGCCCATGTCAAATTTAATTATGCGTACTCCTCAATCGGTGTTCGGTGCCAGGGGCGGATGCATACACACCACATACCCTCTCTTTTTTTTTAATATATAATTCTTATATATATATATGATATACTATAATTTACACACTTTTATTTATTTATTTATTTTTACACATTTTTATTTATACGAATGAGCCGAGCAGTGTGGAGGAGTGGGAATGTGGGAGGACCCACCACTTATTAACTCCATTAATAATTCAAATTATTAAAAAAATAAAGAGTTAAAAATATATTATTATTTAAAAAAGTTCAATTTTTCCGTTTCTCACGGCAACCTTTTCCTATTTTAACTCTTCAATTCCTCCATTTCCTCTATTCCAATTGGTTAATTTTCTCCCTATTTATTTTTTACTGCAATTAAAATTGTTATTATCTTTTAATTTTAGGAAATGATTATGATTGATATTGTATGAATAAAAAAACTATGTAGGCATCTAAAAATAGTGGGTCTCCTGTGCACCAGGTGGTGCACTTCATAGTATATTTTAAAAACATATAACTTATCGCATTGAAACATATAATTTATTACACTTAAATATGCAATATGTGTTAGTAAAACAAATTACACGTTTCAATATAAAAATTATATATTCCAATACAATAAATTGTATATTTTAAAATATATTATGTAGTGCATGGTGCATGCAATACCTAACCATCATAAAAATAAGGGTTTTGGTGCAAGTTTTTTTACCTTTTTTATTTTTGAATTTTTATTAATATACTATAATTGTGCATGCCCTTCTTAAAATTTATGGATCCGTCACTGTTCGGTGCAATACAATAAGATAAATGGTTGGTCTAGATCTAAGATGTTATTCAACGAACCGAGCCGATCTAGAACTTTCTTTTAATTGGATAATTTTAATTTTCTTGCTGCAGTAATCTTCGATGATGATCCTAATCTGTGAAACTGTGTTTGGAGTAATTGATTTTTGTTTGCAAGAGCCTCCAATAAGAGAGCTCTGGCTAGGATTAGTAGTTATTTAAGGGCTTTGTTTGTTTATGGTTTTGTTTTAATCAACTTTATTTCCATCTTTGCATTCATTATTACAAAAATAACAGGTATATAATGTACTTACATATGGATAGATGTTGTACTGCACACCTCTACATTTTGAAAACGCTTTACACGTCCTAAGCAGTTCTTTGTTTTCATATGCAGACTGATCCAGGAAGATTCATGAAGATCGATGCAATATCTGCAATATGAAAGAAAAATTAAGTAATTAATATGGAATAAAGTTTGAAACACTATCGGAAATTCGAAATTATCCTAAATGGTAACACGTTAAAAAACTAATGCTCTGTCATGCCATAAACAAAGAAGAAGATGAGTTTGAGAATAGGTCTCTGAGTTTTATACTATTCACCGAGTATGTGAAAGGTCAATTTTGAGTGGTTTCACGAAGAAGTTGAGACTGAGTTTAAATTTTAAAAAGTTCACACGTATCTAGAAGTATTATTTTATTTTTAGCATGGGAACTAATGAAATGAACGGCCAATTTGTAACCTTCAAATCTAGAGACTGCAAAAAGTACTGATAAACCTGATGTGATTTTGATTAAAGAATAAGAAAGTATTAACTTTAAATTTAATATATTAAATGCCAGTGTTCACATGCTTTTACAGCGTGTTTACTTCACTAATTCACAGCTGGGCGAGTTACTGTTCACTCGCCCAGTAAATATCTTATAACTTTACTTCTACTTCTGTTTTTATATATTTATAGATTTGAAGAGTTGACAGAATACCAAGCTCAAAGTTATATATTTTATTAATGGGAAAAATATTGTATTCATTTAGTGATTGAGTAATACTCTTGTGAATTAGACTATGCATGAACTCTATCATTTTTATGGGTAAAATTTATCAATGTTTACACAAAAAAATTCACTGTTTAAAAATACAAAACATTTTCTAAATAGTGTTTGATTTTGTGTATAACAGTGATAATTTTTATGCGTAACAGTGAGAGATTTTTGTACATAACAGTAATACTAAAAAAATTAAGTTCACGGTGAACTCGGGTTCATACACATTTTTATCTTAGCGATTTTACCATTTTTTTTTGTTTTGATTTTATTTACTTTTAAATTAAACCATATACTCTTTATCCAATTGCCACATTAAAATCATACAAAGATGACAAAAACTCATATAAGACGGTCTCATGTATAAGACGAAATATAAATTAGCACAGATCAATATCCACCCCTTTCAAAGTGTTAAAACGTCAATACCCAAATTATACTCCGTCTCACAGTGAGACCGTGTGCCTCTACAAAGATCAATGGACGACAGAACCGTAAATGCGCTTAGTATAATATTCAAGAAATGTTATGTCAAACAAGCTTAGGCTAATATTCAAGAAATGGCAAATGCACTTGAGTTAATATTCTAAGCTTCCATTTGGATGGATGAATTTGAAAATTCATGAATTTCATATACAAATCATCACTCTCCAATAGATTTACAAATACTTAGGAGAGAGAAGGGAAGAGAGTGAAGGGGGGAGAGGGGGGGAAGAGGCAGAGAGGATGGACTTCACAAATGATATTGTTTTGGTGAAAATTTGAAATCCCTCTATTTTAAATTAGACTATTAAATTTAAATATTTGTAAATCTATTGGAGGGTGGTGATTTGTATGTGAAATTTATGAATTTTAAATCCACTCATCCAAATGAAGCCTAAGAGTTATTCAATATTTTATATTATAATTCCAAGAGATTGTGAATTATGAAGAAGATAGTGAATGATTATTTATTAATATATGATTCAATTATTGATCACAAGATGATTTGGTCTCTATTGAAGCTCATTGGTAATCAATTACCCCCAATGATCACTAAAGTTATGCTTGATGTTTTGGGTATAAATATTAAAAAAATAGTAAATAAAGTAGATAAAGTAGGGGTATTATGGAGTATTATTGTGTCCATTTATAATTAATTTGATGACCGACTACAAAGTAAAATAAAACTGGAGACGGGGAATGCTGTCCACGTCCTAGCATATTACTAGAATAATAGATGACAGAAGGAAAATAATTTTGAGTGAATTAGGTGTTCATCTTTCTCGAGAGAAGTTTTTCCAACAGTAAAGACCTCTTTTCTTTGATTGCATCAACGAATTCAATTTGCTCAACAAAAGTCTGCAAGTAATCCATCAATCATCTATCATGAATTCTGATTCCAACGTAAACCCCCAACCCCACTCTGACGCTCCGAAATCGGGAACCGAAGATTCCAAAGGAATTGCGTCGACTGAAACGCTAACCCACCCCAAAGATTCCAAATCGGCAGCCGCCGGAGGCAGCCAACAAGCTGACTACGCTCCATATCCGAAACTGGAGCCGGACGACGTCGCTCCGGTTGCTGATACTTGGAGCTCCAATCCCGCTGTTGGTGGCACCGCCTCCACCACCTCCATGCCCACCGACTCAAATCCCTATGTCTCCGGCGATCCCGTCTCCCCGTCGAAGAGTATTATAACTTTTCTATTTATCAAGTTTTTATTATCCATAAATTGTAGTCATTTAATTTCTCATGAAATTTTATTTTGTGGGTGGGGTGATAGATAACGTGGACAAGGTTAAGGAAGTTTTGGGTAAATGGGGGAAGAAGGCTGCAGAGGCTACTAAGAAGGCTGAAGACTTGGCCGGAAACATGTTGCAGCACTGTGAGTCATTTCCCCTCTTCTTCTATATCCCTGTTTAAAGTCCACTAATTGCATAAATATCAAAATTTAGGGCAAAAACTAAATAGAGTCGTGTATATTGTATAAACTATTTCACTGAGAACAGAAAACTACTACTCCACTATATAAGTGACTAAGTGTTGCGAGACCAGAGAGAAACGTGAAGAGTGGTGAGATGGGTACGAAAAGAGAGTTAAAATCAGGGTTTCCTTCGTCAGTGGGAAACCTGAATGAGGAACCTGAGACTCAGGATCCACCTGAGCCAAGGGAACTGAATGAAGAAACTGAGGCTCGGGATCCACCGAGCCAAGGAAACTGAATGAAGAAACTGAGGCTCAGGATCCACCTGAGCCAAACTATCTCGGAAAAGAACCGAGGCTCAAGGTTATACCGAGCCAAATCATCCGAGTGGTTTATCCGAATGAAGAAGAAAAGGTTTGGGCTTCTCGTAAATGGGCCCAAACATTTAGAATAATCTAGAAGATCCATTATCTATTTTAGATTCTGTTTTTAAAATACCTAAGGAATATCCACTGGTGTGTGGACCTCAATGTTAGTTACAAATATGGCTCTGACCGATGAATGAAAATATCAGAAAATTTGCATCACTCTCTCTCTTCTAACTACCTCTCCTCCTATCTAATTCTCTCTCCCTATTTCTTCATATCTTCAAATCTTCATATCTTGTTCTTCAAGCAATTTATATTATTAGCAATATTATCCAGAAAATATAAAAAACGTAACATTTGGTATCAGAGCCAAGTTTTGATCATGGCCGAGGGAACGCGCTCCAAGGATCTGCAAGAATCACACGGAAAGTTGAAATTATTAATCCAAACGGAAGCCATGAAGCTGGAAGCAGTAGAGGGGAAGCTAACAGACAATATGCAAGGTTTAACAACCAAGATGGAGGAGAAATTTGAGCTTATGACTAACACTTTGGCGGTATATGCGATTACAACCGTTGAATATGGAAAAAAACAAGTGGTCACAAATGAAGGGCTTTTTATTTTGGGGAGTCCTAGCTTTGGATCGGTGGTGGAAGGCCTAACTACTTTAGGCTATTTGGTGGGGGATCATCCTATCAGTATCAGGAATCTCAAAGGAGGTTAACTGATGGTACCCAATTTCACAACCCAGTGCCTAAGATTGAATTCCCTAGGTTTGATGGCTCTAAACCTAGTTTATGGGTACTGAGATCCAATGGATATTTTAAACTTATGCCCAGTATGACTGATCAACAAAAAATCACTTTGGCTACTATCCATTTTTGAGGGTAAAGAAAGATTATGGGTTCGTAATTTCAATCAAAAGAAATGTGGAATTAACTTGGGCACAATTTTTGGTTATTCTCTCAACTAGATTTGAGGAGATTAAAGACTCTACAGTGATTTCTGAGTTTAACAAACTCAAACAAACTGATAGCTATGAAGATTATGTTGATAAGTATGAGGATTTGAAAAGCTTGTATCTTTGGTAATTCTTGGGGATGTATTATCGTAAACCTACTTTGTGGCAAGTTTCATTGGAGGACTTAATGAAGAGCTACAAGCAACAATAGCTATGTTTGAACCTACCACACTTCAACATGCTATTAAATTGGGTAGGAAGCAAGATCGATCATCTGCAAGACTAACTAAAAAACTTAAGCCCTATTCAAGGGTTTCTAAATAACCCTAACCCCTAACCCTAACCCTAACCCTAACCCTAACCTAACTCTAACTCTAATTTTATGCAATGGAAGAAGGGTGATGCTCTCTTGGGGGCCCTACCAAGAAAGGAAACCACATTTCAAAGTTTTATCTCCTGAGAGAGAGATGGCAATTAGGGAGGAGAAGGGGTTATGTTACAACTGTGATGAACCTTTTGTGCATGGGCACAAATGCAAACAGAGAATCTCATACATGATTCCGCGGAAAAGAGGAAGATACTCAAACCTTTCTTTCTCCTACCACCGAAAGGGAAGAACAGTCATTTATGGGGGCCGATATCATGGAAGAGGTCCGGATGTCACTAAATGCTCTAAGTGGTGAAGATGGAGTTCTTACCATGAGGCTTTTTGGGGAGTTTGAACACCACAAACTCCACATTCTCATAACTTCAGTAGCACCTCGAGTTTTATACAAAAGACTATCGCTAAAAGGCTCAAATGCCCTTTGAGTGATGCTAAACCCATATCTTGGTGAAGGTTGCTTAATGGGCAAAGGTTGGTCGACTCACAACAAGTGAATCCTTTCACTTGGAACACGCAGGACATCAATTCACCTACCCACCGAGGTGTTGGAGAATGAGGGTTGTGATCCGATCCTAGGAGGGATTGGTTAAAATTTTGCACATCTATTGAGCTTGACTATGAAAAGATGACTTTCACAAATCCAACTTGCTTGGGAAGAGGGTGAAACTACAAGCACTTACTTCATCAATTTGAATGTAAGTTGATTTCGATGTGGAATTATATCGGATGATCCACACAGAGGCCTTTAAGAAAGTTAATGAGATGTATTTAATTACATCAGCACCTCCTACCCACACTGAAGATGATCCTGAGTTACATAAGCTACTACTAACTTACAAAGATGTATTTGAGGAACCAATAGAATTACCACCAGGGAGGGGGGTGGAACACCAGATTATACTCAAACCAGGGAGCATCCCTATACAGCAGTATCCATATAGAACTTCTCACAACCATAAGGAGGAGATTGAGAAGATTGTAAAGGATTTGTTGACTCTGGGGAGTAATTCAACACAAAGAAGAGCCCTTTTTGCTTCACCTGTGATTTGGTGAGAAAAAAAGATGGCACTTTGGAGGCTATGTGTGGATTACAGGTACCTTAATGAGCTCACAATCAAACACAACAACCCTATTCCTATCATTGATGAGTTACTAGATGAGCTTAAAGGTGCTAAGATCTTTTCAAAGATAGATTTGAGGTCAGGGTACTTTCAAATCCTAATGAAGAAAGAGCATAAGCAGTTGACTGCTTTCAGGACCCATAATGGTCATTATGAATTCCTAGTGATGCCATTTGGGTTGTGCAACGCACCGCTTTACATTTCAATTACTAATGAATCGGTGTTTGGGGATCACTTGAGAAAATTTGTGTTGGTCTTTTTTGATGATATCCTCATTTACAAAGACCGGCAGAAACACAACATTTAATTAACTTGGAAGCGCTTTTTACAACTTTTGAGGGCGATAAGTTGTTTGCTAAGAGAAGCAAATGTAGTTTTGACCAGACTAGTGTGGAGTATTTGGGCCACATAATTTCTAAAGATGGAGTTGCCACTGATCCAGGAAAGATTGAGTGTATGGTTTAATGGCCAAAACCACAAACCATTAAACAACTAAGGGGTTTCTTTGTGCTTAATTGAGGGTATTACAGAAATTTGTGAAGGGATATGGTTTCATCGACAAACCACTCACTTTTCTTTACTCAAGAAGGGCAGTTTCAAATGGAACCCCGGCGCAGACCTAGCTTTTCGAGAAATTGAAGGAAGCCATGGTGAGTGTCCAGTGCTAGCATTACGATTTCACAAAGAGATTTGTGGTGAAACCCGATCTAGTGGGAAGGGAATTGAAATTTACATGCTACGCAAGAAGGAAAGCCCATTGCTTACATGAGTAAGTCCTTGTGTCCAAGGAATCGAGCACTCTCTCTGTCTATGAGAGGGAGTTTTTGGCGAAGATTAATGGCCATTGAGAAGTGGAAACACTATTTTTACGGGCGTAAATTCACTATAAAGACCGACCAACAATCTTAAAACACCTACGGACGGAAGGTGGTAACTCCTCTACAACAAAGATGGATTACTAAGTTCTTTGGGTCTTGACTATGAGATTACGTATAAAAAGGAAGTGAAAAAGTCACGGTGATGCATTATCCGAAAAGGAAAAGGTTATTCGCTATATCTACAATGGTCCCAACTTGGTTGGATCAGTCCGCTAAGTTACAGCGATGATGGTTACATTAAGGAAATCATCAAAGCCAAAAGTCTCGATCCTAATACTTATCTCTTATTTCGGTTCACTAATGGCATTACGAGATATAAAAAAGAGTTTGGTTGTGGGTAGCAATAGTGGATTAAGAGATTTAATCCTTTCTGAAATGCACTCCACACCTTATGGAGGGCATTATGGGGTTACAGGAACTTATCAGAGGCTTAAGAGGATGTTTTTTTGACCTAATATGAAAGATGATGTGTTGATGTGGGTCAAGAAGTGTGAAGTATGTACAAAAAATAAGTCAAGCCTGTGTTTATACCCCCGCCTCCTACAACCCTTACCCATTCCAGACCAAGCATGGTCACATATCTCTATGAATTTCATAGAGGGGCTTCCTAATTCTTGGGGAAAGAATGTGATATGGGTGATAGTGGACAGATTCACTAAATACTCACATTTCATAGCCCTATCACATCCATATACTGCTACATCTTTAGCTAAGGTGTTTTTGGATGTTATCTATAAGCTGCATGGGTTACCAGCTAGTATAGTGAGTGACAGGGACAAAATATTTACTAGCTGTTTTTGGAAAGAACTATTTAAGTTGGTGAGAACTCAATTACACCTAAGTTCATCTTATCACCCTCAATCTGATGGACAGACTGAAAGGGTAAATCAATGTTTGGAGCAGTACTTGAGGTGTTTAGTAAGTGACAACCCTAAGCAGTGGTTGAAGTGGCTACCCATGGCAGAGTACTGGTACAACACAAATTATCATTCAAGTCTTAAGATGACACCTTTTGAGGCTCTCTACGGGTATACTCTTACAAGATTCACTTATGAGCCATATTTGGATTCAACAAATGAGGAGGTTACAGATCTGCTTACTCACAGACAGCACATCATACAGCAAGTCAAGGCTAATCTAGTCAAAGCACAGAATCGCATGAAGGTACAAACAGACAAGCATAGACAAGAAAGGGTTTTCGAGGTAGGAGACCAAATTTTTCTCAAACTTCAACCCTTTCGGCAGAATTCCATTCAATACCGAAAGAATTTGAAGTTGTCATCAAAATACTTTGGCCCCTATACAATCCTGCAAAAGGTAGGGAGTGTGGCTTACAAATTAGATCTACCGATTGGGTCAAAGATTCATCCCGTCTTCCATGTTTCTTTACTCAAGAAACACATAGGGGTTAAGTATGTACCTTCACAGAGTCTTCCAGATGTTGATAGCAATGACCTTTTCGCGATCCAACCTTACTATGTCACAGAACGACGTCGATACCTGGAAAGCGGAAAAGAGAAAGATCAGGTTCGTGTCTATTGGGTTACCGAAGATTGGAGAATCGATTCATGGGAAGATACCGCCTTTGTTCTGCGAAATTTTCCTACATTCCATCCTTGGGGACAAGGATCTTTCGTTGGAGGGAGTATTGTTGCGAGACCAGAGAGAAACGTGAAGAGTGGTGAGATGGGTACGAAAAGAGAGTTAAAATCAGGGTTTCCTTCGTCAGTGGGAAACCTGAATGAAGAACCTGAGGCTCAGGATCCACCTGAGCCAAGGGAACTGAATGAAGAAACTGAGGCTCAGGATCCACCTGAGCCAAGGAAACTGAATGAAGAAACTGAGGCTCAGGATCCACCTGAGCCAAACTATCTGATCGAGAAAACTGAGGCTCAGGTTATACCTGAGCCAAATCATCTGAGTGGTTTATCTGAATGAAGAAAGGTTTGGGCTTCTCGTAAATGGGCCCAAACATTTAGAATAATCTAGAAGATCCATTATCTATTTTAGATTCTGTTTTTAAAATACCTAAGGAATATCTACTGGTGTGTGGACTCCAATGTTAGTTACAAATACGGCTCTGGCCGATGAATGAGAATATCAGAAAATTTGCATCACTCTCTCTCTTCTAACTACCTCTCCTCCTATCTAATTCTCTCTCTCCCTATTTCTTCATATCTTCAAATCTTCATATCTTGTTCTTCAAGCAATTTATATTATTAGCAATATTATCCAGAAAATATAAAAAAGGTAACACTAAGGAATGAATTCTAAAATGGCCATACTTCTTTGTATTGATATAATGATACCCCTTCATAGTATTTCAACTCTAATGGCTCGTTAGTGCGGGCATTCCACTAATTGCAGTCTAGCTTGGTCATTGGTTTTGTCGTCTTGTGACATGTAAATGGTAAATGAAGAGCTAAATTAATGATAAATGCGTATATGCTTCTCTTTTTATAAGAATCTGTGTTATGTGATTATGTGGATCCGGTGCTTATAACTTTGTATATGTTTGCCGTAACTGAAGGCTAGCACAGTTTTCAATAGTGTTCGAGAGAAATATTGAAGATTTTTTAAATTATAATGAACATAGAAAGAATGACACTGATTCTCCAACTTCCCTACAAATTACAAAGTTCTTTCATGAATGAAGTTTTACTTGACTCTCATTAGAAAAAAGACTTCCAGTCCTCGTATAGTTTTTCACAAATTTAATTATGTTAAAGATGCTTAAAGATACTTTCTTCTGTTAAATTATTAGAAACCAGATAATTGACCCTGCATATAAATGGACTTTACTAAATGTATATTTCTCTTTTATAAATTACTAATACTAGATCCAATAGTCAATTCTCTTCAATTCTTAATTGTATGTCAAACTGAGCATGGGCGTTTTAAACATTAGTACCTGGCCTTTATGAACCTTAGCAGTTACAATGTTGTTCATCTGTAAACATATTTTATTTGTACTCTACATCAGTTTTATTTAGTCCTGCTAATGTTACAAGTTTTTGCCTATGAATTTCCTTCAAGAATAGCTATTGCTTGTGCCAATATTAGTATGTTACTCTCAGCATCAGTGAGCAAAACTTGAAATCTTTAGATGTTTGTTGGCCTACATATACCCTACTAGTATTCTTCAATGTCAGTCGTACATTACATGACGCTACTTATCTGTCTTATTTTAAGCTATCTTCATATATTTCCCACGAAGGAGGTATTAACCAACGCTGGACAAGTTTCATCACTATTTCTTTAGTTTACTCGCGTAATCATCATATGAAGTGCTTTTGGATATTGATTAAAGATAAAACACGTAAAGTATGTGTATCATTTAATTCAAGATTCTTGATATAAGTAGCTATGTTGTTTGGACATCTATTGAAATACTGCTTTCTGATATTTGTTTACATGCTTTCATCAGTGAGAACAGCCCCAAGCCTGGCAGATGCTGCTGTAGGGAAAATAGCACAAGGTACCAGGGTTTTAGCGGAAGGCGGATATGAAAAGGTCTTTCAAAATAAATTTGAAAATGCCCCAGAGGAAAAACTTCTCAAGTCTTATGGGTGCTACTTGTCTACTTCTGCGGGCCCCGTCGTAGGAGTCCTGTATTTATCAACTGCAAAAGTAGCATTTTGCAGTGATGATCCTCTTTCGTACAAAGTTGCTGAGGAGGTTCGCTGGAGTTTTTACAAGGTTTGACCTATATTTGCCTTGTGCTCGTATTTGTTAAGCTTTTTGAACATGCACTATTTGTTATTATCGTGAATTGTTTTTTGTTGTTTGTTTTTAATGGTGAAGGGAATTGTTAAGCGTGATATCTATCCAGTTCCATTCTTATGTTTGTAACCACACGAAACAAAACTGCCCTAATATATATCATCCTTCACTTTAATTTTCACAAACGGCACTGATTGTACATTATGTTTTTCAATTAACTATAGATCTTGACATAATGTATCATCAGGTCCCTAAATGATCATCTCTAGATGAATATTAATGGTTCCGCTAAATTATATGCACATTAATTTTATTAATATCCATATGTGTTTTGTGCAACCAGTTTTAACCCGAATACTTCGGGTGATGGGTACCTAAATTGCTCGTGGAAGATACTCTTGTATATAAAGAAAACTAAATAAAGCTGTGATGTACATTATTTAAAAAAACCATTAACGCCAATCGAGAAAATGTCAATTATTGTTTATGCCTATAGATCTTGTATGTAGTAAGTACATTTTGTTTTGCTCTGTACCAAATCCTAGTGCTGATAAATTTGGTTAGAGCTTCATTTTATTAGTAATACTTTGTTCGCAACATGAGTTTTAGAAGACACAATACATATCATTGTGACATCACTAGAGTGGCAAAGATTATATCGATCTCAAGAATGTTTTTTTTTACCTGGTCTTGGTCCTTGAGGAGAATTTTGTACAAAATCATGTGCCCAAGTGAAATCATATAAACCGCAGCATATTAAGTTTAGCATGTTAACAAAGTTTGTTGTTCTTATCAAAGATTGGTACTTGCCTTTTCATTTGTGCCAAAGTGTTATCAGATTAACTTTATAAAAATCAGTATGTTTAGAATGTATTTGGCACGAATTTAGGATTTGTGGGCTTGATTTCTTTGAACTCTTCTGTATATGAATTTGCATGTTGCCATATCGGCATCACCTGCTTGATCTTGTTTTGTTCACAAATTGATCTTGTTTTACCCTTTCTGAAACGGTGTACAGTTTCATATAAATACTATCGGTTATTTATGTTTGCAGGTGCTTATCCCACTGAATCAGCTGAAAGCAGTTAATCCTTCAACAAGCAAAACAAATCCAGCTGAAAAATACCTCCAGATTATATCTGTTGACAATCACGAATTCTGGTTTATGGGATTTGTGAACTATGATAGTGCGGTGAAAAATCTACAAGGTGCATTGCAGGCTCCTCATCATTTGTAACTATTATTCGTATACACACCATTCACTTTTATATCATGTGTTATGTTCGAGTCTGAAAGGGTATAATATGCTTGAATGTGGTTGAAGATGTGTTGTATTCGTGTGCAGTGTGTATCAACATTTTTTTATTTTTGTGATTAAAAAGAAAGAGAGAATAGCAAAATGTGATGCTCTATGATGCAGCATATAAATCAAGTTATGTATTGAATGAATTATATTTGCTGATTATTAATACTTTATTTTCACTTGAGATGTATGATGTGTTTATTGCAAACTTAGTGAAAATCAGACAGGTTGATGCGTCCTTTTTGTTTTTTTAACAGCCAACAAAAAATTTTATTAGATAAGCAATTGGAGTACAAGGGGTACTCCCTCCCTTCAATTTAAGAAAAACTGCGTAACATTGACATCGACATAAAAAGTACAGAAATTTGCTAACACTAGGTGGTATTGCTGATGGGAATGCTCAAATCACTCGCTCGGGGGATGTTTGCCACTTCAAAAATGATAGGTTTATTGCCTTTGGGTTCTTCGCCACGATCCATGACCAAGTTTTCGCTTTGATTTCATCCACAATTTTGTTTGCCTCTAGTTTGATGTTTTCAAAAATCAGTTCATTCCGTGCCTTCCAAATCGACCAAATAGTGCATATCCAAATAGTCATTTGGTTGATGCCTTTTGGTGGTGACTCGAATAATGCTCAATGTTGAAGAAAGTGAAGAAAAAGGTTAGAGTGAGGTACCGTTTGAACTCATATCCAGCTGTGAATTCCGTGCCATATTTTGGATGTGAAGTTGCAGTTGACGAAAAGGTGGGCAGTATTTTCAGGTTCGTCTCCACATAACGGACATTTTAATTCTTCATTGTTTGTGATGATCTCTCTCTTTACTAGATTATCCTTTGTTGGAAGTCTTTGTTTTAGCATTTTCCATATTATGGATTGGACTCGCCTGGGGGCGAAGTTGCCCCATAGTATTTTGAATGTCGTCTTTGCTGCTTGCTCTTCATCTTCCTCTCCTCTCCCGAACATGCTGGAATATGCATCTTTTGTTTAAAAAACGCCTTTGTTTGTGCCGTTCCAGCTCCATATGTCCTCCTTTCAGGCTTCAATTTTGAACTTGTTGATAGATTGAAAAAGAGTATTTAGACTTGACTCCGCTCTTGCTCTCAAACTACAACACCATTTTAAATCCCAAATCCAACCCTCAATTTCCCAATAACCCATCTCACTTATCTTCCCCTGTTTTTGTATACTCTTCTTAAATAGCCTATTAAAACTCACGCACAAAAGATTTTCCCTAGCCTTTTAGTTGTTCTCTTCCCACTTTCAATATATACTTCTCTATAGAGCAGGCATGTCTCACATTTTGTACGATATATTTGTCATAAAAGTGGGCAGTGAGTAGATTTTTGTATATTTTTTTAAATGGAAAAGTGAATTTTTTTTTATCAAAACAGGTATCATACCCAATTATAATTTTTTTTAATAAAAAAGGGTACCACTTTTTAGAGTTTATGAATCTCTGTTGTCTATGGCCCCACTTAGATTATGGGGGTGTTTAAGAAAAAATATAAATACTATTAAATTTTTTTATAAATACAATTAATATTTTAAAAAAAAATTATACACATTATTGACTTCAGATGTTAATCAATTTTTTCATAATTATTAATTTTAATCAAATTTTTTAAAAGTTTGTGTGCCATATCAAGCCAAAGTCTTTGGATCTATAATTAAACACTTGACTTGACCCTACCCAGTTAGTATTTTTTGGATTCTTATAAATAGGAATGAAATTCACCATCGTGTCAAGCTCTTCGACAACAGGGAATTGTTCTGCGGAATATCAAACAAAATTATTTCTTCAACATCTGATTCAGGAAATCACGAATAATTTAACAAGATTCAAGAAAAATCAAAATGGATATTTTTTAAATTGATATTGACGAAATGAGATGCACTCAATTTCATAATTAGGGATCGAAGCACAAAATCATACAAACACAAAATTGAATAGAAAGTGACTATAGATGGTAAAGATTAAAGAAGAAGATGAATTGGAGAAAATTTACCAGAAATGTGATTCCATTGAGTGCAAACATGGTGGCAGAGTTGTCAAAGCAGAGAATGAGAAAGATGATACGTATGAGAGTATGGTAAAGGTAGTTTATCTTCTTATGAGATCTCTCTCTTGTTTCTCTCTACTAATTGTAGTCCTGAGATTGCTTTATATTAGGGGAGTTATCATCCATTTGGTCATAGGAATTTAGATTTTTATTTTAAATCTGACTCAAAAATGTATTAGTTCATAAAAATAATCAAATAGTAGGTTTTGTTGTTTTCTATTGCATGCTTTTTTATATGTTATTCCATTTGGACGAATTTAGATTTTTATTTTAATTGGTTGTATGTTTATAAAAAATAATCAAATAGTAGGTTTTGTTGTTTTCTATTGCATGTTTCTATGTCATTCAGTTGGACGTTTCAGTATTAGTTGGTTGTATGTTTATATGTAATCTAATTGCATGGTTTATCATTATAGTTATGTTTTTTTTTTAGTTAAGTTGAAGTTTACGTATTTTTTAGACGTGTTTTATATTAACTAATTTGACGGTTCAAGATAGTCGATCGCGACGCTTCGTTTTGTGTTGTATAGTTGTCAGAGATTATTATTTGGTTGCATATGTCTATGTATTCTAATTGCATGATTTATCATTAACTAGTTGCACTCTTCAGTATAAATGCACTCTCAATTTTGCCAAAATTTTGGCATTTGACAAAATTTGAGTTTAAAAAAGGGGGAGCGACTCTCCACTACAAAGTCACTCCGAAAAAAACTCTAAGATATAAACTATTTTTATTGTGACTATAAGGTACAAAATTATAGCATGAAAGACACAATTACCTTTATATATAAAAAAACCTATTTGACCACAAACAAAAATTTCTTGCGGACCCCACCACAACCTCCCCAAATTTATTTAGGCAATGTCAGGTGTTATTCTTGCTGGCCCACACCACTCATAGCCTATTTTCATTAAATCAGCCCCCTTCCCTGACATAAGAAACAAAACCCACTGTCCTCCTCATTTTTATTGAAAATCTGTCAACTATTTTCTATTTTTTAATTAATTCATATTTTTTTAATTGCTGATTTTAAATTTATTTCATATTTCATAATTTATGTCAACCCAAATTGCACATTTTTTTAGATTTCTGCACTTTTAGCCAATTTTGAAGTGTTTTTTCAAAAAAAAAAAAATATATTTTGGGTCAAGTCCAAAGTGCATATTTTTTAGATTTCTGCACTTTTAAGCCAATTTTGGAATGTATTTTTTTTTAAAAAAAATTGTATTTTAGTCTAAGCCCAGAAGTGTATATTAATTGAATCCAATTTTGGAGTGCAATTTAAAAAAAAATACATTTTAGTTCATAATTTGGAGTGCATTTTTTTAGAAAAATTATATTTTGGATCAATTTTGGAGTGCATTTTCTTTTAAAAAAAAATTGTATTTTAAAGTGCATTATTTTCAAAAAAAAATGTATTTTGATCAATTTTAGAGTGCATCTTTTTTTTAAAAAAATTGTATTTAGATCAATTTTGGATTGCATTTTTTTAATTGTATTTTAGGCCAATTTTAAAAAAATTAAACAAATTAATTAGAAAAATACTTAAAAAAATTCTAGAGAAATTCTAAATTACAAATTACACAAATTTGCAATAATAAATCTCTAAAAATTACACAAATTTACAAATTTGATGGAAACCCTAAAGAATTTTAAAAAAAAATACAAAAATTACCTAAACAAAAAAAATATAGAAATTAAAAAAATACAAAGAAATAAAGAAAAATTACAAAAAATCCAAAAATCACGGATGACCACCGCCTTCCCCAGCCGTATCGCCGCCTTCTTTTCCGAAGAACCACCTAGACCACTTTTGACAGTGTTAACCAAATAATTACATTCCCAAAGGCTTTTCTTTGTCTACAACTCTCAACATAAAAAAAGTGAAAAAAGCAACACAAATCCAGTAAAAAAAAAATAAAAAGCAAAAAAGAAAAAAAAAATATGTAGTTTTTGTGATAATTTGTTCATCACCATCAAACACCACTACCGCCGCTTCGGCCCCCACCACCACCGAACACCACCGCCACGGTCCCCCCTGCACAAACCAGTTCTGTCCGCAACCCCACAAAACCACAACCCATTTACCCCAAAATCACAACAACACCGAGCGGAGGAAGAGAGACAAATCGATTTTTTGGTGGGGGTAGGGGGCGGCGCCGATAGAAGGAGGGAGAGAGAGAAGTGGGTGTGATAATTTTTTTAGAGAGAGAGTGTGAGAGGAAGAGAGATAATGAGGTAATTGAGATGGGGCCCGGTTTAATTGGGGATAGAGATTGGGTGGTGGGATCAATTCCTATATTGTATAATTGATGTTTGCATTTAATGTGACTGCAAAAAAAAAATGTGAATAAATTAAAATTAGGGGTAAAATGGATACATTTTGTAGTGGAGAGTTCTTAGTTTTTTTCTTTTGTATTTTAGAGTACTTTTGACTCAAATTTTGTATCTTAGAGTCTTTATTTTAATAAAGAAAAAAAAGAGCCAAGCTGGAAGTCGAACCTCAAACCTTTTCATTGAATAGAAGATGTCAAACCGCTGGGCTGCATACAAATTTTGTAATTTAAGCGACACTAGAATAATTTTATTAATAGGAGCAACCTGTTTTTTTTTTTTTTTAATTGATCATCTATACCCGAGTGCACGATACACTTGATACACAAAAGACTCCACTCATTTTTTAAAAGCATAAATTTTCTACTATGAATCTCTCTTGGATGAACATTCTACTATTCTAGGTATCATTCAAATGAAGGGATTTAAATCTAAAAAACTTTGCATAGGGTAACAATATATACCAAAATTTGTGTGGGGCTCATTCTCCGAGTGTCATTCCTTGAAATAGATTTAATTAAAATTCTGACTCGAGTGAAATGTTTTAGTACTTTTTTTTTTTTAATAAATACTCGAGTGAAATGTAAAGGTGTTTCAAATTTCAAAGCTTTGATTCAAATTTCAAAGCTTTAGAAGTAACACATTGATGGTATTAAATACTTGTATATCCGTTTGTGGTTCGTTAGTTTGCATCCCAATAGGTTGTGAGTTTTTTTTTCTTGCGCTATCTCTTGATGTACTCTTTCGAATTTTGAGCCTTCCTCGTGCTCTCTGTTCAATATATTTTATTTTTATCTAAAAAAAAAAAGCTTTAGAAGTACATGAAAATGTTAACATAAAGTGTAATTAATTAATCCAGAAGGCATTCTCCATTGCCCTTGTAATAAATAGGTAAGAACCAAAAGGCAGATGCATTACCTTTTAAGTAAATGCATTGTACTATTTAAATTACCAAATGTTAGTTAAATAACTTATATCACAACATCCTTGGAATTGCCCACATTATATAAAGAAAACAATAACTTGATGAAAATTGAATAGCAATTAAAAATCAGGAAATACTAAATTACTATTTTACAAAATGACTAGCAATTAGAAGGTAAAACCCAGCAAATGCTTAAAAATAATAATTTGGAAATTGAAATAACCAAAATGATGAATTATTGATTGGGATTAATGTGAGGCTCAGCCCATCAGACGGAGAGAGAGAAAACACCGCCATGGCTGCAAAACCGGGTTTGCCCTGCCAAGATACGGGTCGAATCTTTCTCAACGCCCGACCCAACTCCGTTAGCTTCGCCATCATCGCCTCAAATAGATCAGGACCAACTATTCAACATCTCATCAAACCAGTCAAAAGTAGCAGAGTATAAATAAAGAGGTTGTGTTTGGATAATAACAGCAAGGATGGCCGATTATCGATAAAGCAGATGCAGTTGATAGAAAGCCATGGATTACAGAGCATGCCCATCTAATTAATTAATTAATTAATTCCTCGACAAATGCTCTCTCACACCGGGTCAATCCGACCCGGGCGACAAATATGGGTTGTTAGATTTCGATTTCAATGGAAGCTGAAATCATCGGCGACAAGAGAGGGGCAACCACCCTTGAAACATCCCATCTCCCTCATCACCTCATTCTTTAGTTGGGAATGAGATCACACAGGATTCAATCTTTGAATTTTAATGAAACCCCTATTGAAAGGATCAATTTCGAGTCAATTTTTTTTTTTTGGGTAAAAAATTGATTCGATGATTAAGGCTCAGATCTGTATTTAGATTTTAGATCTGGGAATTTGGGGAAGCGACGCCGCCATGGCTGCAAAATTACCCAGTTGAATTCGGGGAAGAAACGCCATCTGGGTAATGCCTCGCCAAGATACGGGTCGGGTCGCACAAATGCCCATTTTTTTCCTGCTCTCTAGAAAAATTATCATCACAGCCTTATTGATAGTGAAAAGAGGAGATGAAATGCGTTGAAGGCTCAGGTTATTAGCACCCACAACTTTGGAAAAGATGAATGTAAGGTTGGCGTAGCAGAAAACAGAGAAATACGTGTATATATATATATATATACACATAAAATCGATATCTTTTCTTTCAAAAGAAAGGGTTGTTGATTTGGAGAGGAAAGTGAAATCATTGGCGGAAGAGAGAAGGGCAACCACCCTTGAAAAAATTCCCATTTCTCTCTCTAGGCCTCGTTCGAGAGCAGGATGTTAATTGTGAACTCGTCTTGTGTTTTTGAATGGTAGCTCCGAAACCCTGTTTTGGCTTAAGGGTAAAGTGGTAAATTCATCTTACAACCAAATATAGTTTTAAAATACTCATTCGTCCCGTGATTACTGCAAATCTTATATATTTTGACGTCTCAACATTACTACAACACTCTCAAAATAAAAATAACACATAATATTAACATCCTCACAACATCACTTTATTTTTAAAATTGTCACTCAAATATCTTCTTTATTTCAACTCAAACCCACTAAAAATCAACATATCCACCTTTAAATTACCCACACTACCCCTTTTTTATTACACTCAAACCAACTTTTTACTTTTTTTCTTGATTTGCGTGTCATTTTCAATGTTGCGGCCTTCTTGGAACAAAGGGAGTAAATAATTTGTCTTGTTCAACATGAATTAGTGGATTATCAATTTTCATAAATATAATAAAAAATAACAAAACCTTGTATGATACAGTCTAATACAGAAAAAAAGTATAACTTAATATAAATCAACACACATTTATTTCAAAGTGTTTCATAAAAAAATTAATTGTCCTTATCTTTAGATTGTCCTTGTTGCCGTTCACATTCTTTCTCATTACATATTTCCCGTTCTTTCTCTAATTCTATTGTCAGTGGTTCTTATATATACTCAGGTGCACCGTGTATTCATAATGTATTTTAAAAACGTGCAATTATATAAAATAGAAACGTGTAACTATTCCAAAGAGAAGCATGCAACTATGTTCTTATATTAATAGTTGCACTTTTCTGTGTAAATAAATCACACTTTTCAACATAACAACAGACGTTTTAAAATCTTATTTATGAGTGGGACGGCCAAGACCAAGCATGCATACAAGATCTAATCTTCTATTGTTGTTTGTTCTCAATTAAAATTAAATTCTAACAGCATTAAAAATTAATATTTTAAAGATTTTGTATTACTTCAAATTCAGCTTTAACATTATTATTCAAGCGAGTCTTGTTCGAGACAATTACACATATGGGTCATTATAAACCCATGAGTCATGTAAACAAATACTCACTCCGTCCCATTTGAAGTTGCACACTTTGATCGGCATATATATTAAGAAAAAATGAGTTTTTTGTGTGTTTTGTTGACTTTTCAAAGGGGATGGAGGGTGGAGATTGTAGGGTGGAGATTATAAAATTCTTTTCTATATTTGAGGTGTGCAACTTCAAATGAGACGAATCGAAATGGAAAGTGTGCAACTTCAAATGGGACGAATGGAGTAATACACATCCCATATATAAATCGATTGATACAAGTTTTTGTTTCGGTGGCCGCAGTTTCTTGATAAACCCTTGTTTCAACAGATTATGAGATAAATTCAAGTCATGCTTATTTTTCTTTCATCACTCATACTTATATTTTCATTTATTTTAATAAATTTTGAGACGGTCTCAACTGAGAAGATGCTTTGGTAAAATGATGATGAAAGATATGGATATAAAAATAAAAAGAGGGTGGAGTTATATTCTCATCTCTCAAATATGAGAGATATTATTTAATTTTAAAGAATTAAAGTCATAGTGATATATTTATAAAGGTAAATTCTTATGGCACCATATTCATCAATAAAATTGGTGCAATTTTGTTGTGTTCGATATAATAATTCAGGATTAATCGAACACGTAAGAGCGACACGTGTAATATTTATTAAAATAATCATGCCCAATGGACAATTATGCTCGTCGCTCGCCGACCAACCAAAGTTGTTCAACCAGCCTACCGAGCAAACATGCATATTTGCTACTCAGATCAGGAAAGAGGAATTAGATGAGCTAAGTCAAAAAGACTCAGACGACCAAGAGGCTCAGATATCCTGAGGGTCAGTATGCTCGCAACTCAGATATCTTGAGGGTCAATATGCTCGCAACTCAGATATCCTGAAAGACTCAGATATCCTGAGGGTCAGTATGCTCGCAACTCAGATATCCTGAGAGGCTCAGATATCCTGAGGCTCAGTATGCTCGCAGCACAACATATTGAAGACTCGGGCATCCTGAGGGTCAGAGTGCTCGACACTCGAGATATCTCAAGACCAACATCCCGAGGGCTCAAGTGTGCTCGGGAGGAGGACAAAGATTTCAAAGATAAACCGATATGGTTAAAAGGGCTTAACAAAACATCCAACCTAGCAAAAGATTAATTTGGACGACCAAAAGAGTGTCTTACAGACAAGCAAGCTCCAAGATCAATCTAGAAGACGAAGTTGGGAACGTGGTAATATCACCTGGATTCTTGCATGACCCGAAGTCTCCAGCTCATGCTTGCCAACCCAGCTCATGCTTGTCGGAGTGCTATAAAAGGAAGAAAAAAGAAGAAGAGAAGGGTTCAGAAAAATTCCCCAGAAAAAGTTACACCCACGCAAGAAATTCCCGAGAGAGGCGAGGTACAGAAAAATTCGAGTGATTATCCACACATACAGAAACCCTAGCACTCATATGCTAACTCTCCAAATTATCTTCATCTGTAACGATTCATCTTCATAAGGTGTATCAATTATTGTACGTGTAAAGCTCGTAATACCACATCCTGGCTTGGTATGCCCCAGAGTAGTCATTTTCATTTAACCGGGTCAACAAACTCATCTTATTTACAGTTTATTTTACACGTGCATGTTTTGTGCATGAGTCATTTCTGAATTAGCCACATCATATTCCTCAAATAAAACGACTCGCGACAATTGGCGCTAGAAGGAGGGTGCTTCACCAAAAAAATCAACCCATACACAAACCCTTAGTTAGCCGAGGCAAAAAAAAGAAATATAATGCCTCAATCTAGGAACACACAAACAGAGAGGTCGGGACAAAGTCGACCTCATGACCGGAAAGAGGCTCAGCGTCAGCCTCATAAAGATTAGGCAGTGGAGACCATCAATCTTGAGGATATTGCCAATGATCCGGCGGCCACAACAAAGGCCATCACTTTCTTGTTGCGAGCACATAAAGAGAGGGCCGAAAAAGAGTTGGCTAAGTTAGAAACTCAAGAACATGAAGAGCGACACTCAGATACACCGAGCAAGCGAGCAAGTTAAAAAAAAGAAAAGAAAATGGCGGGCGAATAAAAAAAGCCGATGATACGTCGATGACGAACAACCTGGGCGGGTCTAGACCATCGGCGTTGACGCGTTTGAGGCTCTTCGCCAAAGACCGAATCGCAATAATAAGCGGCAGGATCCGTGAAAGGAACAACCAATAAAAATGCCCGCACATTCGGATCTTCATGATCATTCGCGATGCCGTAACAAAAAATCGGGCGGAACAAAATTGTCTATCCATCATCGATTGGGTAGTCAAGCACTAACTTGAAAGGGATCGCCCTATCACGAGCATGACCCATGGGTCCTCATGATGGGAAACAACCCCGATAAGTCTGTGGGCCCACAAAATTTATGAAATGCAAAAAGCCATCGAGGGTTTACAGCCGACTCGCCGCGAATTAAAGGCCACCTCGAGCGAGCACAATACCTTGCTCGCCATTGTCACCGGCGATCATGGCAGCTGAAATACAAGAGAAAGTGGCGAAGTCCCGACCGCCAATTCCCATGTTCGATGCTGAGTCTGACCTTCATGTCCATCTCAGCAAATACTCAGACTTTATGATCGCGATGGGGGCCACAGACGCAACGCAGTGCCGATCATTCCCCATGACTTTGGGTGATCGGGCACATAGATGGTTTTCTACTTTTCCCGCTGCGTCTATCACATCTTTCGCCCAATTGGGACAACAATTTTTGTCCCACTTTTCATCCATGTGTGCTCGCCAAGCGCCAAAACAAAGGTTGGCGCATTTTTCCCAACTAAAAGGTGAGTCTGATCGAGCATACATAAAAAGATTTGATAAATATTTGTATGATGGAGCCCCAGTTGAAGAGGATGTCAAGATCCTCACGGTGGTCGGGGGCCTGACTCTAAACACTGACATGTGGAAGGCCATGCATCAAGACTGGCCGAACACATATTCAGAGTTCTGAGAGCGAGGCCAAAATCATAGCTATGCAAGATTTGCTCGCCCAGTCACGATTGGGTCAGGAACCTACAGCTAAGAAAGTTTTTGGGAAGAAAGTGATGAATGAAGGGGGGTACAAACCCCCAGGCTCTTTCAAACCATTCGAAGAAAGAGCAGAGGCAAACGCCCTACGAAGTCTTCTGGGCATTTCAGCGGAAACAATCTTTAACCAAATCAAAGATCGGGATATGTTGGATAGGCCGAGAAGAATCATAATGGACAAGCATCGGCTTAATGCTTCCAAATATTGTAACTACCACGAGTACATCGGGCACAATACAGAAGATTGTCGCGATTTACTCCGCCAACTTTGGAAGCTATACGAAGATAATCGTCTTACCCAGTTCCTAAAAAAGCTGGCGAGCAGAGACTCCCGAACTGAAAAAACAGAAGACCGAAGGGGTAAGCGAAAAGCCGAACAAACATCTGACAGTGATCCCGAAGAATCACTTAAGAGGTCTGAAATACCCAAAAGAGGGCCTCCTACTGTGGGAAGAGGTCGAGAAAGTCAAGAGATTCACATGATACGTCCTGAATATGGTCCAGTGGGTGGATGTTACCAGGCACCAACATTATCGAACAGACGAAAAAAGATGGAGATGCGTGCCATGCAAAGCATCCATCAAGTGAAGGTGGCGAGCACATCAGCTAGCACGCCACCCTCTCACCAAATTATGTTTTCAGAAGACGATCTCGACGGAATAATAACTCCCCACAATGACTCCTTAACCATCAGAGCTCGTCTCCTTGGGTTGAAGGTGCACCGCCTCCTGATTGACACCGGAGCTTATGCGAACATTTTGTTCATCAACACCCTTCGCCAGATGGAAAAGCAAGTTGGAGATTTGAGCAGTTATATTGAACCGTGTGATCATACCATAATGGGTTTTGGGGAATCTGTAACCCGACCCTATGGTATGATTAGGTTAGGAGTCGAGTTAGAATCAACTCTGAATCCGGAGATTCGACGAACTAGAATGCTAGATTTTGTAATCGTCGATGCTCCGTCTACTTATAACGGGTTCCTAGGTCGCCCGTTTATTCAGGAATTTAAAGCGGCCTGTTCTACGTATTACTACTGTGTTAAATTCCCAACACAAGATGGAACATGTAGCGTAAAAGGAGATCAGAAGAAAGCTCGAGATTGTTTGCTATCATGTGCACCAGAAAAACAAAATATCGTCAACATGATGGAGCAAACATGGGAGATTGGTGAGTCAAGCCAGCGAGCAAATGCCTTGCCTAAATATCTTCCGACGAACATAAGTTTGACCAGCACAGCTCCCCGCGCGAACACAGAATTCGGGATGACAACTCATGCCCCAGATCTCCTAGATCAAATGAATGTTGATCCGCCGAACGAGCAAACAGACCTAGAACCTCGCATAGGTTTTGAACCCATTGAGGTTGATGACGAGCACCGGGGGTCCATTCAAGATCCTCGGTGGAAGCAAAAAAGAAAGCGAGCAACACCTGTCGAACAACTGGAGCCTATCAACATCGACCCGAACAGACCAGAGTTAGAAGTGTTCATTGGTTCAGAATTACCTGAACCAATTCGAACAGAAATGATTGCTTATATTCAAGCAAACTTGAATGTGTTCGCATGGTCGCACGAGGACATGGTTGGAATTGATCCAAAACATGCATGACATTCCCTCAACCTTGATCCAATACAAACTCCAGTTATCCAGAAGCACAGAAAGTTCAGTCCGGAGAAATATGCGGCCATGAATAGTGAAATCAAAAAGTTGCTCTACAACAAACTGATTCAAGAGGTGAAGAGTCCAAGATGGCTTGCAAACCCTGCGCTCATTCGCAAGTCGAATGGATCTTGGAGATTGTGTATTGACTTCACTGATTTAAACAAGGCATGCCCGAAAGATAATTTCCCGATGCCGCATATCGATTATTTGGTCGATAATACAGCAGCCCATGAGCTCATGACCTTCATGGATGCTTTTGCTGGTTATCACCAAATACCCATGCATCCGGACGATCAAAAGAATACGGCATTCTGCAGTGAAAAGAATATGTACTGTTGGCAACGCATGCCGTTCTGATTAAAGAATACCGGAGCAACATATCAACGTTTGGTGAACAAAATGTTTGATGAACACATCGGCCGAACAATTGAGGTATATATTGATGATATTGTGGTAAAGAGCGAACACAAGGAAGACCACATCACCCACCTCGTACAAACGTTCGATATACTCAGGAACTACAATATGAAGCTAAATCCGAAGAAATGCAGCTTTGGGGTTCACTCAGGAAAATTCCTCGGACATATGGTCGGTCGGCGGGGATCGGGTTAACCCATCAAAGATTCAAGCCATGCTCGATATGCAGAGCCCCTGAGAGTGTGAAAGAGGTCCAAAAGTTAACAGGATGTTTAGCTTCCGTAAAAGTTTGGTTTATATCACTTAGGCGGGGACAAATGCAAACCTTTCTTTGATGCATTAAAGAAAGGGAAATTCCAGTGGACCGAGCATTGCCAAAATGCATTCGAATCATTGAAGCAGTACCTTGCAGATACTCAGACACTGTCTAAGCCTGTCCCAGGCGAACAACTCTATTTGTATCTTGCTGCATCCGAACATGCAATCAAAGTCGGTCTTTCGTGACGAAGCGTAAGGGATAACAAATTTGCCCATTTACTATGTAAGCCAAGTGCTTAAAAAGCCGAAGCTCCGCACCCTCCATTGGAAAAATTAGCATATGCTCTCGTAATGAGTGTTCGAAAATTGCGACCATACTTTTTCGATCACTCAGTCGAGGTACTGACCACGTTCCCATTGCGCCAAGTCCTTCACCGACCAGATACTACAGGCAGATTACTCAAATGGGCGGTGGAGTTAGGATAATTTGGCATTACGTTCGCTCCGCGAACAACAATAAAGGGCCAAGCTATGGCCGATTTCATGGTCGAGTTGACATATCCACAAATACACGAAAAAGCTATCGACCAACCATGGCATATGTATGTTGATGGCTCATCAACAAGTTCAAGAGCCGGAGCAGGCGTAGTTCTCATCAGCCCAATTAGACAAACATTCACAACAGCCATCCGTTTTGATTTCCCAGCTACAAATAATGAAGCCGAATATGAAGCTTTGATCGCTGGACTACAGATGGCGATGACAATGGGAATTCAGAGGCTGATGATTTATAGCGATTCTCAGATAATCGTTTATCAAGTGACAGACGAGTACGAAGCCCGAGGCGAACAAATGGTACAGTATCAGCAACTAGCAAAAGAGTTGCTCGAGCATTTCGAACAAGTTTTCATAGAATAATTACCACGATTGGGTAATTCATTCGCTGATGCTTTGGCACGCCTGGCAACAGCAGAAAGAGTGACGAACACAACGGACATTGTGGTCGTCATAACTTGTTCGCCATCAGTTCCCAGAGCTATGATCGCTCAAGTAACAAGCGAACAAGAAACTTGGATGACTCCAATCCTGAGTTACTTACAAAAGGGACTTCTCCCTGAGAATAAAGAACAAGCTACTCGCCTCAGATTACAATCTGCTCGTTATACTATCATAGACGAGCATTTGTACAAAAGAAGCTTCTCACTTCCACTGTTGAAATGTATTACTCCTGAAGATGGTCGTGTACTTCTGGAACAAATCCATGATGGAGTATGCGGAAATCATACAGGTGGGCTCGTCCTGGCACATAAAATAATCAGACAAGGTTATTATTGGCCAACCCTCAAAAAAGATTCGCTCGCGTATGCTCGCGCGTGCCACAAGTGTCAGGTACATGCTCCACTTATTCATAGCCCACCTGAAGAATTAGTGTCAGTTTATAGCCCATGGCCATTCGCTAAATGGGGGATCGATCTGATCGGCCCATTTCCTACTGGCACGTCGGGAGTAAAATTTGTTGTGGTCGCCGTTGATTACTATACTAAATGGGCAGAAGCCGAGGCTATTGTCAAAATCACCGAACAAAGAATGTGGAACTTTGTTTGGAAAAATATCATTTGTCGATTTGGGCTTCCCCAATCATTAGTAACTGATAACGGCAAACAGTTTGATGGAAGTGAATTGCATAATTGTGCTTTCATTTGGGGGCATAAAAAGCATTACTCAACTCCGTAATATCCCAGTCAAACGGACAAGTTGAAGCCGTTAATAAAATTATCAAGCATACCCTCAAGGCTAGACTTGATAATTCCAAGGGGGGGATGGGCTGAAGAGTTGCCTGAAATATTATGGGCCTATCGAACAACTTTCAGAACATCAACTGCGGAGACCCCGTTTGCCTTGGCATTTGGTACGGAGGCTGTTATACCCGTAGAAATCAAGATTCCAAGTCATCTAACAATGACATTTGGAGAGCACATCAATGACCAGACGCTCGCCCTGACAGACCTGTTGGAAGAAAGAAGGACGGAGGCTGATTTCAAGAATGTTATGTACAAAAAGAGATCAGAGAAGTTCTATAACTCCAAAGTCCGAACACGCAGGTTCAATGTGGGCGAGCTGGTTTTAAGACGAGCAACGGGGGTATCAAGTGGTGTGTTCGGCCGAGCATGGGAAGGTCCGTTCAGAGTTACAGAACGTTTGCTAAACGGGGCATATGACTTGGAAGACCAGAATGGAGTCCCATTGTCCTACTCGTGGAATGCATCAAATTTGAAAAAATATTATCAATAATAGCGAGCATAGTTGGCCGAACAAAGTCATCCACACAGCTGAAGCGATTTTAGTTGGCCGAACATAATGGCCGATGTAGCTGAAACGAACGCAAATGGCCGAACATAATCAGCCATTCAGTTCAAACGAGTAGGACAATCCTGAAAGAAGAACACATTATGTTCGATGCATATCTTCAGGAAAGAAATGTTGGCCAGCACTATCGAAAGACAGAAGATACGTGTCAGAACGAGTTGTCAACAGAAGATACGTATCAGAACGAGTTGACAAGTGGTGGCAACCAAGCAGGGACGAGTCAATCTTTGAACAAGAGCTGGCAAAAAGCTGAACAGATGTCAAAAGGGGGAGCAAAAGTAAGAGAGCCAGCACCAGCTAGCTATGACAGCACTAGCTTGGGATAGTTCTATAAATAGGGGCATACTGATAGCTGAAAAAAGCAGAGAAAAAAAATAAAGATGAAGAAGAAAAAAGGAAAAATATTACAAGTCTCAGAAGGAAGTTGGTTTAGTATGCCCCCAGACGTAGAAGAGTTCAGCTCTCGGTTCAGCAATCATTCAGTTGAATCGAGCATCTGTCATGATACGAGTCTTTTACCCCATATGACATTACGAGCACAGGTTGAAGCTCGTTGTCGGACTCAAGATGCTCGGCAGAGTCATGGTTGCCACTCCACGTTACTCACTGCTTATGCAGTAGTAAGTCACTAGTCCCCTATGCATCCCCAAAATCTCCTCCGAAGGGGAGGGATGTCATAGTGTCTGCTCGAAGCAATATGCGGACGCTGATGCTCAGGCATCTACTGGAGGGGACAGAATGGTGCAAGCTGAAAATTTTGCTCGCACCTGCTTTAGGTGAGCAGGTATGCGCGCCACATGCTCATGTCTGCAGCAGCCCGCATAATCACGGCTTGTCCAGGAGGGACAAAAGCTTATGTTGCTGCTGCTTGAGCATGTTACTAAAGAAAGAAGGGTAAACAGGATGATGTGCCACATCCTTGTCAACATCAATTCCGCGGACAAGGTGAGGCCAGTTCGTGTCTACTCAAGACAAGGTTTAAATTCAAAACCCTAGTCTGATATCTAGATATCCATAGTTGTGTAATAGATAGTCTCCTTCAAATATGAAGGTTGTAATAGAACATAAAGTGTTGCAAAAAGAAAAAAATATATGTATTTTTGTTCGCTAAGATTTTCTAGTTCAAGACTATTTGAGGTCGCACCTAAGCCGAACGGCCCGAACAAAGACGAACGAGCCCAAGTCTATGTTCACCGATTTAACGAAGTTAGTACTTTGATTCCATGAAAGAAAAAGCGAGTAATGGGTACGCAATCAAGAAAAAGACGACTTCGACTTACAGATACTCGTGAAAGTAAAGTGGGTGATGAGTCTTGGGTCGCGTGACTAAATAAGACGGCCCTAGTACGAAGTGATCGCACCTAAATAAGACGATCGCGAACCAAGAAAGGGGGGTTCATAAAGTAACCCATCTAGTCGCACCTAAATAAGACGATCAACCGATTGCAACGTCAATAAGACAATCAAAACTGAAAAAAGTCAGGAGCGAGCATAGGCAAACCCAATGTTTGAATTCATTCAGAAGAAAAGGGGCGAAAACTAGAAGGCAACAAAGCAAACATCAAGCAACACAATTATCAACATTCATCCTCAACAATCAGGTTAGAGGAAACAGTTCAATATGCAATTCAACCATTCAGTTTCAAAAATGTTCGAACAAAAGAGAAGAAATCAACAAAAAGTTACAAGTCTGGAAGACACTGTTCGAACACAAAATAAAAAAGACAAAAAATTACACAACATATGTTCGACAAAACAGAAACTATACTAAGGAGCAAACTCATAATTGGGGGTGGACGGGAGAGAGATGTTGAACAAATCATTCTCAGCCCCCTCTGCAACAACTCCTTCAATATGGCCAGGTACAATATGTTCGCCAGGAGGTACATTTTGCTCGGTCACAGGGGGTTCCCTTTGCTCGGCCCAAGACCGATCGGACCCAGACTCGATTCAGAGATTTTTATTAAGAACACCACCGGAAAGATTCACATCTGAGCCATCTTCCTCATCCAGGATAGGATCATCAACTTCGATCCCTCCAGGAAGAATGGAGAAATCACACAGATCGTTCAAATCTGACATTGGAAGGTTGCGATCTGGTGGATTATCGATCAGGTACTGCTGGAAACTCGATATGAGAGGGGCAATTTGTTCGCCAGTAAGTGCATGGCGAACAGACCGGATAGCATCGCCGAAGGCACAAATATAGGAGAAGTTGGACATGGAATCAACATACTCATCATTGTGAAGCCTTGAATTTTCGAGACCCAAACGAGTGTTGGTCTCCTCAGCAATGATGAGTTGCTGGCCGAGCACATTCCTCTCACTTTCCATGGCCTCGACGCCAGCTCGGAGTCTGCGAAGTTCGACATTCATCTCGCCCTGAGCTCTCCGAATGCTGATCACCTCCTCCCAGAGTGATTTGGCCTCCTTCGGGCGAGCATCTTCCTCGAACTTTGGCAAGCATCCTCCCGAGCCGACGAGAGCATCTTGAGCTGAGGATGCCTGTCCCTGAGCCGACCTTAGTTCATCCTGAGTCCTGTTCAGCTCGCCCACCTTTTCTTCAAAATTCCTGATCAGAGCCAAGTAGTTGGCATGAAGGTTGGCAGACTCAACATAAGCTTTTTCAAGGACGACCATAGATTGGCCCTGAAGTACCAAGCCGAGACGCATGTTTTCCAGAGGAGTGGGACCCATGGTGGACTCTTCAAGATCAGTAGTCCATGCTTGAACAGGGGTCTGACACGCCTTTTGGACATGCTCGGGAATACCCGGAACCTTGCGAACACTTGGTGAGCAGAAGTAATTTTTCAAATTGGGCATCAAGGGCGCCAACCTGCTCAACCTACACATACACCCGAGCAAATAAATATGAAAAAAACGAACAGAATTAACCAAAGCAAAAGCAAAGCGAACAAAATGTACCTGTTCACACGAGCCGGATCCCATCCCAAGAATGATTTATCCTCGGGGGACCGAAGCTCAGGGTTCAAAGGAGTCCATGATCGAGGTCCAGCAGGAGGCGGAGAAGATGTGCCAACCTCCATTTCAACGATTTGCAAAACTGGACCGACCACGGAGGCGGCCGCTCTGATCGCCTCGGCAGTAGGGGTCTGAGTCACCCTAACTGCATCCGTGCTCGTTTGAGCCTGTTTGCTCGGCGCACTAGTTCGAGTTTGTTCGCTCGGCCCCTGCTCGCCGATTTCCACCCTCGGTCTCTTCGGCGACGGAGCATGTTCGCTAGCCCCTTGCTCGGTCGAACTAGTACTTTGCGGTCGGATCGATTCCCCAGGGCCGGACGCGGTTGCTCGACTTGCCCTGCTCGCCCTGCTCGTCTCTCCTCTGTTTGTTCGCTGAGCCTCCCGCTCAGCTTGAATTCAAGCAAGCTCCTGTGGTCTTTTTCTCCGAGCCATCTCAGTATGTTCGGATGTACTCAAGGCAACGGTCACAGTGGGGAAATCTATAAACAAAATAATTCATTATGCACAAAAGGATAACAACGAGCAAAATGGCACAAAGCATATACAAATAAAAGAGGTAATCCTTACCAGCGGGATTAACAGCAACAAGATGATGATGGGGTATGAAAAAACCTCATTTCTTCCTCTGATCGGCAGTATTTAGAGTTCTCACAGATCGTTCCGACCGAGACTCCAGATCAATTTGCCAAACGCTGCTAAAATAGCCGTCGTTGGTCTCCTTATCCGTCGCATCTGGAATCCCTGAAATAAAGAGTAAGTTAAAATCAGTTCAAATTGAAGAATGAAAGACACAAAATCACTTACTTCGGTACACCCCGAAGTCAGTGGTGATGTCTAAACGAGCATTTGGTTCGCTTCCAGAAGCCGGGCTCTTCCAATCGCCCCCAACGAACCAAAATTTTTCCTTCCAATCACTGATTTTGTTCGGAACATCCTCAATAATTTTGCACTTGGCATTAGCTTGCATGAACAGCCACCCATGTTCGCCCTTCGGACGGGTCAAGTGCACCAATCGAGCAAGTTCAGCTGCTGAGGGATAGTATCTTGGCTTCATTTTACCGAACAAAGTCAGGAAACTTATAATCATGTGCCACCCATTCGGCTTCAATTGCGTGATGGTAATGTTCCATTCCACGAGCAAACGGGTGATGGCCGGATGGAGGGGGAATCGAAGGCCAGCTTCCATTGTGTCCAAATTCACAGCGACACAACCCTCAGGGGGTTGGTCACCCATTTCATCGAGGACCCGGTGCCCGAAAAAAGACATCCTTGGGGGTTTCAGAATTTTCTATCTGGTGGCGAGCATATCTACATCAATTATGCTCGCTATCTTGCTTGCTAGGTACTCATTCTCAACCCTAATCCTATAAGGTTGCTCGGGCCAATCGAAACTATAACGAGCATTATACTCGTTATATGTTGGACTATGAGGGACACCAACAGGTATATCAAGCTCAGAATTTTGCTCACCACCTACCCCTATGTTCGATTCGGTTACATTTACAGCCATCAAAATTTCCCCCCTCACAACATCGCCATTCCTATCTACATCAACATTATCAACAGCCCTAGACCTAATTTGAATTTGGGGCAAAGAATCATCACTTGAATCGTCCGAAAAATCATTACGGACCAAGTCCCTATCCAATTCATTTAGGGATTTGTCGGAATCGGAGGAAAGAACGGCAAACGGTTGCCGAACTTGCCAACGAAATTCTGAATCCGAGACATTCGTCTCCGACGCATTTGTATCGCTACGGGGGATTCTACTAACAGAGGGGGAAGAAGAGGAACTATATTGGTCTGATTCTAGGGGAACATAAGAGTTTGAGCAAGAGACCATAATCGCAATAAGAGAAAGAATGCAATCGTTTTTTACCGAGTAAGATTCTTCACGGAATGATGAAGCCCTCATAGGAAATTTTTGAGACATTTTAAAAGATTGAAAGACAGAGGCAAAAAGAAGAAGGAAGGAGAAAAGGGTTTAAGGCGGAGAAATGAGGTATATATAAATACCGGATTTAATTTTAAAAATCTAGCACAGAATACGAAATGGCATCGACTATGGCCCAATAAGATTTTTTTAATAGGGCCCATGTTGAATACAAAGCGACTTACGGGGGGTATTGTTGTGTTTCGATATAATAATTCAGATTAATCGAACACGTAAGAGCTTATTAATGTAATATTTATTAAAATAATCATGCCCAATGGACAAGTATGCTCGTCGCTCGCCGACAAACCAAAGTTGCTCAACCAGCCTACCAAGCAAATAGGCATATTTGCCACTCAGATCAGGAAAGAGGAATTAGATGAGCTAAGTCAAAAAGACTCAGACGACCAAGAGGCTCAGATATCCTGAGGGTCAGTATGCTCGCAACTCAGATATCCTGAGAGGCTCAAATATCTTGAGGGTCAATATGCTCGCAACTCAGATATCCTGAGAGGCTCAGATATCCTGAGGCTCAGTATGCTCGCAGCACAACATATTGAAGACTCAGGCATCCTGAGGGTCAGAGTGCTCGACACTCAGATATCCCGAAGACCCGAACATCCTGAGGGCTCAGTGTGCTCGAGGAGGACAGTATTCCAGCATAAAACTGACATGGTTAAAGGGGCGAACAAAACATCCAACCGAGCAAAAGATTAATTTGGACGACCAAAAGAGTGCCTTACAGACAAGCAAGTTCCAAGATCAATCTAGAAGACGAAGTTGGGAACGTGGCAATATCACCTGGATTCTTGCATGACCCGAAGTCTCCAGCTCATGCTTGCCAACCCAGCTCATGCTTGTCGGAGTGTTATAAAAGGAAGAAAAAAGAAGAAGAGAAGGGTTCAGAAAAATTCCCCAGAAAAAGTTACACCCAGGCAAGAAATTCCCGAGAGAGGCGAGGTACAGAAAAATTCGAGTGATTATCCACACATACAGAAACCCTAGCACTCATATGCTAACTCTCCAAATTATCTTCATCTGTAACGATTCATCTTCATAAGGTGTATCAATTATTGTACGTGTAAAGCTCGTAATACCACATCCTGGCTTGGTATGCCCCTAGAGTAGTCATTTCCTGACGAAGTGGGTCAACAAACTCATCTTATTTACAGTTTATTTTACACGTGCATGTTTTGTTCGTGAGTCGTTTCTGAATTAGCCACATCATATTCCTCAAATAAAACGACTCACGACAAATTTAATTTTAGAAGTTTTTATTTTTTATTTTTTTCAATTTTAGTTTTTTTTTTCAATTTCAGTTTTATTTTAATTTTAATTTTATTTTTAGGTTTGAATGGTTCATGGTTCACTCGACCCAAGACTCAAGTGATTAATTGTTCAACTGACCAGAATGATTCATATATAATTTAGGATTCATTGTTTAGAGGTTAGAGTTTAGAGTGCATAGTTCATCCAAATTAAAATTGAATCCAATTGCATCTTGTGCAATTAATACACAAGAAAGTAACTAATTTATAAAATAGACACTATTACTTTGATTCTCATTCCACGCCCCTCCAACCTTCTAACCATGCAAATTGTCTCTAATTTCTTCGAAGCTATGGAGTCTCATTAATCACTTGAGAAATTCTATACAAGATAAACATTTATTTTGTTTCGCCAAACGAGATAATTAATCATTATTTTAAATTAATAAATGCCTTATTTAAAATTTTGTGTAGTTAAAATTTAATTTTATTGAATCTGAAAAGCATTCTTTAAAATAATAAAATACTTACTTATCAATTAAGATATTAACTATACAAAATAAAAATATCATTTTTTATTTTTTTTAGGGACAAAATAATAATATCTACTCGTGAGGCATGTTTGTTTTTTATTGGGGATCCGAAAGGGGATGGACTTCCTCTTACTGGTAATTTTTTGAATTTGCACATCTTATTTTTCATCTAAAATTCTAAATACACATTCCCCATTGTTATGCATTTATTCTTTAAAACTATCACATTATTACTTTTTTTTTATATCAATTCATTTTCTCTCATACATTTTCTTACAATAATTTATTATATCTCCTATTTTTATTACACTTTTCTTTCATATAATCAGTATCACACTAACTAACAGTAATAAAATAATATATCGTCATAATTAAAAAATATTTATTTGACATAAAATCACACTCATTTCTACCACATTCAACCCAAAATAAACACATATTATTATTCATAAGATTTGCTACATTCAACTCTATTCCTTATCCGATTTTTTTTTCTTTAAATTGCGAGTCCGAATTCCTCTTTTGCATGAATAAAGTCCTGTAATAAAAGAAACATAAGACTATATTTATCAACAAACACTCACAAACCAATCTCTTAATAAATTATTCATTTATCTCTCATCCACATATACAATCTACAACTCAATCAATCCTCATCTTTTTTCATACTTTATCAACAAACACCCACAACCCAATCTTTTAGGTCTCGATTGGTAGCCCCTTATAGGGGATAAAAGAGCTGGACCACTAATTTTGTCAACCGATTGGTAGTCACTATAACACATGTCGACCCGGTTTTAATCGGCCGACCCGCCAATATTTATCACATGAATCACTGTTCACTTCATAGTACATAATACCACAAAAGCGGTGGTATTATTTTAAGGGTATGTTCGTTTTGAGCTTATAGTGGGCGTAAAAAATCCTGGATTTCAAAATCCTATTAAAAAAGTTGAGTATATGTTTATTAGAGATTTTATAGGATATGATAGTTTCGTCTATGCTGGGTGCCCAGCACCCCCCTCCTGCTGACACGTCCCCACCCCCTTCTTTCTTGTTTTTTTTTTCTCTTTCTAATTTCTATTTTTCTTATTCTTAATATTTTATTTGTAACTCAATTAAATCATACTACTCCTATTACATTTGCATGAACAAACTTTTTTTCGATTAATATTTTTTAAATTGCAGCCTTCTTAATTAACAAAAATTATTATTCATTCATTTTTAGGTGTTAATTTAATTTAAATATTAAGAAGGTTGCAATTTAAAAAAAATGAGTAGGTCTAGTGTGAAAATTTTCATGTATGAAAATCTATAAAATTGTCATAAATCAACTATTTATACCTTAAACACTAATTAATGAACCCTAAATTATGACATATTCGGGCCGGATGAACCATGAACCACTTGGGCCGAGTGAACCCTAAATTTGGTTGTAAATTAAAGTTTTTTCATGTATGAAAATTTTCATACTAAACTTTGTCTTAAAAAATATTAATCGAAATATGTAATTGGAGTAGTATGATTTAATTGAGTTACAAATAAAACATTAAGAATAAGAAAAATAGAAATTAGAAAGAGAAAAAAAAAGGCAAGAATGGAGGGGGTGGGGACGTGTCAGTAGTGTTGGGATTATACTGGAAAGTATGCTTTTACTTTGTATAATCAGACTGAATTTCAGACTTATCTACTGAAATAAATTTTTTATCACTGATACTTTAAATATCATAGAATGTTACATATATTTACTGCATAACTGTTCATTAAATAGTACGTGTTACATTGTAGTTAATTTAGTGATACTAGATCACAGAAGATTAAATTAACAGTCCCTTGTAACTAAAAGTACACCATAACCTAGATGGAAATGAACAATCCATCGTGAAAGGTTGAAGTGTAAGGCTCAGATTGGTTTGTCTTGACCAAGAGATTACACTAGTGCATGACTGATGCATTGAAGAGGACCTACAGGAGGACAAATTCTTCAGAACTGAACTAGGAAGAATTAGACCTCAGTGGTTAGTTATTTCTTAATCTTCGTCCCTTAAATAGGATTGCGTGTGGTTAGTAACTATTGCTTTGACTTATTACGGGTAGAGAATCAAGGAGATTCAATACTTTATATCTTGGGCAATATTATTGGTCACATGCGATTGCTAAGATTTAATACGGAGAATCGTGTGCAAGTACGCTTGTTCGATTTGCCCCCTTGGGAGGTTCATAAGTTTTATCATACCAAATCTTGCAAGTGGAACTAGTTTCCGGTATGGATAATAATGTTGAACCGTTCCTTTACCAAGGATAAAAGATATTAATTAATGGAAAGCTATTTCAGTGGCTTGAATTAATTAATGGGCTAGATAATCTTAAACACGAGAAATAATAACCGGGAGCCATATTAACTGTAATATAGGTTAAGATGGATAGTGCAATATTAATTATGTAGTGGGATTAATTAATATTTATGGGCTTGAATAATATTGTGGCTCAATATTGATAATTCAAGGTTCATTGGAAGGTCCAATCTTAATTCTCCTAAAGGCCCCCCAAGTAGCCCAACATAAAGTCCAATAACTGAAAAAATGTTTAAAAATAAAATAAATTTTGTTGACTATTTTTCCTCATTTTTCGAAAAATATGAATAAAAAGGGGAGAAAGATTTTCTTTGAATTTTGTTATGAAATGAAGATATGTATTCTTGGAATACAAGATTATCTCATTACATTCAAGAAATCTCCCACTTGGTTATTTATATTGAAAATTTTGAAATTTTGAAGAAGAAGGAAAATAAAGATTTTCTTGATTTTCTTGAAAAGATATTATGGAAGATATGTATTTCTTGAAATACAAGTATATCTCATAAATTCAAGAAGATCCAAATCTTGGAATCTTTATCCTCTTTTTCGAAAATTCCATAACAAGAGAGAGTGAGATTTTTATGGAATATTTTAATTATGGAGAAAAAGAATATATGAGATATATTCAAGATTTCTTGAAGATCAAGAAAATATTTTTTCCCCCTATTCCATATGCAAAAAATCGGCCACTACACCTCTACAAATAGGGGATGAATGTTTCATTCAAAGATTCATGTCTTTGGAAAAATTAGTAAATCCACATGAAAGGTGGTGCAACAAATTTTATTTTCCCTTTAGTTAATTGTTCGCGAGCTTCCTTCCACCGGATTGTCGAGAAAGAACTAGGGAATACTTGGGAAGGTCTTTTGGTGTGTTTTCATCGACAAGACCATTACCATTCCAAGAGGTAAGTTCACGTAAACTCGTAGTAATTCGCATCGTAGGATTTCGTGTTGTTTATATGCATGATTTGTTGTTGAATTATTATTTGAATTAATATAGGATTAATTCATGCTAGTAATAATTGTTAGAATTAAATTTGTATTTAAATATTCATAGAATAGATCCAGGACAATTAATTCCCCAACAAGCGGCGAGGGGTCTTTGGGCAAAGAGGGCAAAATCGGATAGGATTGTGTAGGATGGAGAAAAAGTTGATTGATTTGTATTATTATATTATTATTGTAATGATTGAATGAATGTAATGTTTTGAAAATTGTGTAAAAGTGAGGGTAGTGTAGGGTGCAGTAATAATATTAGAGATGAATGTTGTAGGATTTCAAAATACTTTGTTTGAGTATTGAAGAAAAGAGTATTTAGGATTGTATAGTCAAAGTCCGTCCGTGGTAGTAACAAAACGAACATACCCTTAGGGACTTCTACAGTTTTTTTTGTGTTCCAAAATTACAAATTTGCCCTTATTTATTTTGCTCTTTACACTCAAATTGACGAAGACTCTTCAGTCTTCACCAAATTGACTCTTCACCCATCATTCATCAACACCTTCGTCGCCTCCCTTCTGCGAACTCCTCCCCCGTTCTCCGCCTCCTCCCTTCCGGCGACCTCCACGAAGCCGGCCAGGAGGATGGCGGCGGGGACCAGGACGGGGCAGCAAATCACGAACACCGGGGTGGCGAGGGCGAGCCCGATGAGGGTTCCGTCAACGTGATTCCGGCGAGGCCGAGTAGGGCACCGCCGATGGGGATGAGGGTTATTAGGGCTAGGATTTGGCCGGTGGTGCGGACCTCTTGGGGGAGGAGGCATTTGACGCCGCCGTGGGGCTGCGTGGGGTGTATTTGGACCTGGTGGGGCTGGGGAATGGGGGATGGGAATGGGATCGTATTCTTCAATTTATTAAATCAGATTCTTCAATTTTTTTGCATATTTTCCGCCAACTCTGTTGGAGATTGTAGTAAACTTTTTTACAACATAGATGACTGAAAATTAAAACAAGGTAAACAACAAACAAAATAACTTGAGGATCGTGAAACCACGATTTCCTTAAAACGAAATGCGTCCCTCACTGTCGGTGCTAGTGACTCTTGGAACGTCCGCTTTCCAGAATACAACAAGTATAACAGAATATGTAGCACTGATATTCGTGTTTTTCTCAACAAGTATAACAGAATATGTAGCACTGATATTCGTGTTTTTCTCACAATGCTTGGACTGCTCTTTATATAGAGCTCCAAGGATCGAAACTGCTGGATGGTATTGAAGGGCCATAAACGTGGCTGACCAAAACTGCCACAATTCAATTCAGATTTTGAATTAGTTGTAACTCTCTTGCAGGCACCGCCACCAAATCGGTGCGACATTCATGTACGCAGGTCGCGCTCGCACACAAGTTCACGTCCCGAAGGCAAATTCGTCCATGATTTGCACCTACCCCTGCGCACCCGCGTGGAGGTTGGAGCATAATCAAGACAAGTATTTACAACCCCAACATGAGTTGCTAGCTTTATACTCTTTCATTTCCTTTTCATTTTCCAATGTGAGATGAGAATTTCACCTTTTCCCTCTTCCTCTTTTCCTAAATAATTTCCAAGTTACAATTAACCCATTTTTCCATTCAAATTTCCAACAGAGATGACATTAAAATGAGGGTATGTTTGGAGAAATTGAATGTGTGCGTTTGCGCGTTGGGGAAGAAACAGAGAGAGATTGAAATTTGGTATGAAGAAAAAAGGCGACATTTACTTTTCTTTGAAAAGTTGGAGATTACATTAAAATGAGGGTATGTTTGGGGAAATTTTCTGCGTATTTTCCACTGACTCTGTTCAATTTGCGTATTCTTCAATTTACTTGTTTGATGTGTATGATTAAGGATATAAGTTTGAGGTTTAGCTAAAATTATGGTTGTAATTTGGGGCAGAATCTGTTTCCATTGATTTGATCAATATGTTGAAGAAAATGAGGACAAAATAGTAATTTGTTAATGTTTTTAATTTTTTATTTTATTTTATTCATTTTTAATACATCCTACCAATCAAGTATAACATTTAATATTCTCTTTTTAATAATTCTTACCAATCAATTTAATAGCACCTTTTCTCATTAAAATAGTCACGAGACTAATATTTAAGAGATTCCTATGTAGCCTATCAATCGGGGCTTTAATAAAATAATCTTAAATATTGGAAATTTTGATTCAAAATGTATAAGAAATTTTAAGAAATGATCTTAAATATAAGAAATAATCTTAAATACTCAACCAATCATCATTTTTAAATTTAAGAAATTTTAAATATATATTGAAATTAGACGAAAAAATAATGAATATAAAATTATGATTCAAAATGTATTAATATTGATCCCTATTTATAAAAAAAATAAAAAATTGTAATATTATTTTTTTATTTAGATAATATGTTGAAATTAAAAATTTAATAATTATTTAATAAATATTATAAAACCCATTATAATATGAAAAGTGGTGCAATAAAAGTATTGAAAACTGTGAACGAACCAGCGATAAAAGGTAGTCTAATGTGTTTGAAAGTGGAGTTTATCAGTTTATGTTACCAATAAAGCCATGCATCTGCATTTACGAGAACTGCCTCCAACAAGCCCAATGGACAATGCGTTCACATCAATGTGGTGCACTGCACTGTTTTCAACATATGCATATTTTTATTTAGAAACTTGAATCGCCTTAAAAATATTAAATTGTCTGCCTGCATAGATATGTTAAAAGGGACATGATTGGTAGAGCTCGTCTATTTAATTTTAAACTGAAAAAAAAATTAAAGTTTAAGGTTTTTTTTTTGCGAACCGATAAAACTGTAAGGTTGTTTTTTTTTTTTTTTTGGATTTAAGTGTTTTGAGATTTAAGTGTAAGAGCAAGATTATGCCAAGTTTATAAAAGTTATTTATGTAGAATAACATAAAATTAAAGAGTTAGTACTATATAAAATAAAAACGTGCAAATATTCCAAACAGAAGCATTCAATTATATTCCCACATTAACAATTACACTTTTATGTGTAAATTAATGTGACTTTTTTCAAAGATAATAAATAAAGTTAAATCTTTTAAAATCTTTTTATGAATGTGCGGTCAAGACCAGTGCATTAATACCTAGCCAAAATTAAAAGCGTTTGAAAATAAAATGTTTAGGATAATAATTTCCAGAGTATGACAAAATCTAATTTATCCCTAAAATAAAAAGGAATTTTAAGAAAAAAAACAAAAGTGAGGCTCAGATCAGGAAATAAGCAGGCAAGATACGGATTCACCGCCATGGCTGCAAAACCCGGTTGCACGATATGCCATCCGGGTTCGCCCCGCCAAGATACGGGTCGGATCCGTCTCATGCCCGACCCAAGTAAAAGAAACTCGTCATCACAGCCTTAATTCACAATTAGATCCATATATAGCTAATAGCTGTAGTCGTAGAGCGCAAGCATGCTTATATATATAAAGCAGAGTGATGAAAGCAGTTGAAAGTATAGTAGTTTTGATCTTAGACAATGAATAATTATTTTTCCAGCAATACACACAGTCTCACAGCCACAGGATTCAGCTTAATTATTGACTGTGGTGTAAAAAAGGGGTTGTTGTTAACGACTTTATTTAGGAAAGAAATCATTGAGGAACAAAGAGGGGTAACAACCCATTCCAGCCTCTTTGCTCACCTCATTCTCACTTGGGATTTTAGTGCAACTGTTGGAACCTTCTTGCATATATAATCTATCCAAAAGGGCATTTTGGTAAGAAGACAGCACAATCTGGACTTGAAAGCCTTCTGCTATATTTTTCTTGTACACTTGGTGATATAATATCGCAGGTACACGTGACTCATAAATTACTAATACTACTCCGTCCCGAAATAATGTACTATATAAACCGCTTTTATTATCGAGTTTTAGTGGAACGAGTTGTTAATTAATATTTTAAATAATAAAGTATTTTTTTAAGGAGGAGTATTATAGATCAATCTCTCATCTATTATATGTATTTTTAAAAATTACTTTATCATTTTAAATACTAATAAAAAAACTCGCTCACTATACACGTGAAAACAGTAAACGTGCACGTTACGGGGCGGAGGGAGTACGTATTTATTACTCTATCTTATCACGTTAAGGAAAGACAAAGTCTAGTATGCAAATTTGTATAGATACAAAAACTTTAATTTTCAACCAAATTTTATAATTTGATGAATGTAATACAAAATTGAGTGGTTTATGGTTCACTCGGCCCAACTAGTTCATGGTTAACCCAACTCAAATAAGTTAAAATTTAGGATTAATTATTTAGTGTTTAGGGTGTAGTTGGTTGATTTATGACAATTTTATAAATTTTCACCTATACAAATTTGCACACTAGACTTACTCATAAGGAAATAGTGTAATTGCTTTATAGATTTTAAAGGAAAATGACAAACAAGTTTGAAACGAACCATTTAAAAAATAAAAAAATTGGGATGAGGGAGAACTATTTTATTAAGAGTGACTCTTCTGTGCATCATTTACACGAGATGCAATTGGTGCACTTGAATTTAATTTCAATTTGGATGAAGCATCTATACCCTAAATACTAAATAATGAATCCTAAATCATGACTTATTCGAGCCGGGTAAATCATGAATCACTCGGACCAAATGGACCATGAATCACTCGGGCCAGATTTCAGTCCAGGTCGAGAAAAAAAAAAACTTAAAACTGAAATTAAAATTAAAAGAAAATTGAAATTGAAAAAAAAAATAAGAAAAAAAACTCATAAAATTAAATTACACCAAATTAATTTAGTGCAAATGATGTCTATGAAGAATTTGCCTTTTATTAATAGTCCTATGCTCCTGTTATTTTCATTAAAGAAATATTGTAACGTTACAAATTTTACAACGTTGGTGGTTCAATCGAATATTTTTGCTTATTTTATGTATTATTAATCTAGATTATAAAAAATAATCAAGATTATAAAAAATAAAGTGTAAGATATTTTTGAAACGCAATAGATTGTTACCGTAATTTTCGTCCGAAATTTTGGCGAGCTAGTCTCACCACTGTATGAGTTCGTCTTCGAAAATAAAGACATTTTTATTTGTAAAAATATTTTACTATTTTAGAATAACATAAAATATGAACAGCTATTTCTGGATGATTAACTCATTAACATACTCTTTTAAAATTATTTTATAAATTAAATAAAAAAAACAGTGTGAAGAAATAAAAGGTGAGGCTCAGATGTAGAAAGTGCAGGCAAGAGACGAAGCCACCGCCATGGCTGCAAAACCCAGTTGCAGCAAACAGATGCCATCCGGGTTTGCCCCGCCAAGATACGGGTCAGATCCGTCTCGTACCCGACCCAAATCAAAGAAACCCATCTTCACAGCCTTCAGATCTCAACAAGGGGAATTAGCTCAGCTGGATATATATGAATATGATAGATCATAGATTGATGATAACATGCATTATCAACGGAAAATTGAGTGTGGCATGTAAAGGGTTGTTGATTTGGGCCCAGAAATCACAGGCAAACACAGAGGGGCAACTACCCTTTACCAAAATATCCTGCCTCTTTGTTTGCCTCATCCTTCTCTTGGGATTTTCGAAATTGTTATAAGATGTTGCTAGCTTGGGTCCTTTTATTCATACAAGTGATGGGGCATTTCTGTAAAATAGGCGTGTCATATTGAATATGTTATTTTTAATTGGTAACGAAATTGAACATTTATAAAAAAGTGTTGTAATTAAATGTTGAGTGGAGATGAATAATTGGGTATAAATGCATTCATGTCGATTTTAAAAAGCGTCTGAATTATACAAAAATAGAAGCGTGCAATTATTTCTAAATAAAACGCAATTATATTTTCGTATTAACAATGCGATTTTTTACGTATAAATAAATCGCACTTTTCAACATAACAAATTGCACACTTCTAAAATGCACTATGAATACACTTACAAGACTCAGCCGAGATTAAATATTTTATTTTTTTCGAAAGACAAGATAAGTATTTATTTTAAACTAAAGGATCTGGGTCGAATTGTTTAAGTTCCACAATAATAAATCCATCAAGCTCATGTCTATGTACACTTTTGATTTAGAACTTGGACTCTTATCATTGTTGTTTTTTTTTTTCCAAACAAAACTAGTACTACTATTTGTTTTAAACTAAATTTGACCAACCCATAATCACTGCATCAGTTTATTTGTTATAAAATTTCCAAATTCATTGAAAACATTAGCGTAAATAAAGGCGATTTACATTAATTTTATTAAAAATGAACTTAAAATAATTTGTTAATGGAAGCAAAAATCCCCAATCCCGACTGGACTCGCCATTTAGGCATTTACAATAAAAACGGATAAAGAAAAATGAATATAACAAGGGATGATGATTAAGGCTCAGATCTGTATTTAAATCTGGGAATTGGGAAGTGACACCGCCATGGCTGCAAAATTACCCAGTTGCATTTGGGGAAGAAACACCATCTGGGTAATGCCTCGCCAAGATACGGGTCGGGTCACACCAATGCCCGATTTTCCTGCTCTCTAGAATAAATTATCATCACATTCAGCCTTATGGATACCGAAGAGATCTAGGAGCAACAAAGGGTCCGGTTATACACACCGCCAAAATTAGTAAATACACCCCAAGATTAGAAAGATACATGGATATACATACACACATACATATACGTACGCGAAAAACTCAAAAGAGATTATCCTGAAAAGGGCTGTTGGTTTGGAGAGGAAAGTGAAATCATTGGCGGAAGAAAGAAGGGCAACCACCCTTGAAAAAATTCCCATTTCTCTCTCTAGGCCTCGTTCGAGAGCAGGATATGTCAATTGTGAACTCGTTTTGTCTTTTTGAAGGCTAGGCCCAAAACACTGTCTTTGGCTTATGGGTAAATTGGTAAATTACTCTTATAAAAGAAAATAGCACACACTACGGCTTCATTTGTTTACCGTTTTGAGGGAATTTGAAATCCTGTAAAAGGGATTATACGGCTTGTTTTGTTTATAATTTTGAGGGAATTTGAAATCCTTTAGAAAGAATTTAGAATGATTTGATATAAAGTAAAAAATGTATTTTTATATATTTGAGAGTGTGCATTTTGAAAGATCATATAAAATAGAATTTTAAAAAAGTAGATAATATAAATAATATTATATTATAAAAAGTAATATAAAAACAATTGAATGATTATGTAATGATTGATGTATTTGTATATATAATGATGATAAATTAAAAAAGTAGCATAAATAATATTGAGTTGGATAGATAATAATAATTGAAAAGTGTGTTATAGATGATTGATAGTGTATTGAAAATTTAGTTTGAAAAATGTAAAATATATATATTATCGATATTATAGAGTAGAAATTTGGAGGACTTAAAATCCTATATCAAAATCAAATAAACGGAGATTTGAAATTTGAAATTCCAAAAAAGGTTTCTCAAATCATAAACAAACATACCCCTACGGGTCTTTGAATTTAATAAATCAAAATGACTTACCATTTTTTTAATCTCCATTTGTTTTGATCTCCGATTTGATTATGAAAACATTGTTTAAAAGAAACATCATCTGAGGAATTTGCCGAACCTCATCTGTTTGAGAAGTACAACATTTTAGATTATTATACTACTCCTTACTATTTTAACAAATACCCTTTAAATTTTAAGAGATTTCTCGCCGAATATAAATCCAGGGGCCAAGTCTAGTATGCATTAAGTGCACTAAGTGTTTTATAGTGTATTTTAAAATTATACAACTTGTTGTTTTGAAATGTGCAATTTATCTAAACTAAATCGTATAACTTATTTCTCATATTAATAGTTGCACGGTTCATTATATATAAATTGCACATTTCAGTGCAACGAAAAGTTACATGGTTCTAAATACATTGAGGAGTGCACGAGTGCAGTGTGTACTCATGAGACCCACTTAAATTAAGGAGAAGTGGATATAATGTGCTCACTCAAGATTTAGATTTTTCATTATCTTTAATAGGTTAAAAATTTTGCGCATAAATTGTATCGTATAAGTGATGCAATTTTAATTTAATTTTAACATATTTAATGAATTATAGGAAAAATATTGAAATGAGAGTATTAGTTCATATAAAAAAATTACTAATTTATACTCCATCCGTCCCATAAAAACGTGCACATTTTCCTTTTTGGGACATCCCAAAGAAACGTGCATGTTTCTTAAAATGACAATGCACTCAAAACTTCACTCTCACAATATCATTATAATTGATTTAAATAATATCAATAAAGCAAGTTTTCTTATTTTGTGTGTCCGACTTGGGGTGCACGTTTTTTTGGGACGGAGGGAGTATGTTACATGAGATTAAAAAATAATTTTCAATATACAAACTACTTAAAAAAAAAACACATAAAGAGATCATAGAAAATTTGTGAATTATTGAATTAAAATTGAATGGTGGAACTGGTACATAATATATACTATGCCTAATGCATTATTGATACTTCTAATATTGAACTTTTACTTTAAACGGAATAAATGACTCTAAGGTACAAAAAATAGGAAGTAGTAACTCTAAGGTACAAATGCAATTTTTATTTACTCTAAGGTAAAAAAAATTTGTATTTTGTTTGAAAAAAAAATTGTACTTTGTACCAAAAAGTTGCATTTTATCTTTGTAGATTTTTTTTCAGACTTTCAGACCTTAAAAACTTTTCCCCCTAAACTTATAGGAACAAGTTCACTCCATCAAAAGTTTGTGATCACGCTTGGCGATTTCTATGGGACCATCTACCGACCAAATGCAATCTTAGAAGTGAAACATCCTCAGTCAAGGCACCAATTTGAAATGCTACCTCCGCGGCCGTCATGATGAATCTGGAAACCACGGGTTCTTCGAGGGCGAATTTTCTCACAAGGTATGGATGGAATGCTTCAAGTGGTTGGGGATACATGCAGTGCTTCACTTTCGATCACTCACCAACTTTCTTGCTCATAGCCAATCTTTCAGTGGGCCTATCGGTATGAAAGTTGTTGTCTCCATTTGTTTTTGTGTGGTATGGATGCTTTGAAAATGACGTAACACCTTGATATTTGAAGGTACCAAGTTTTCTATGGTTAAAATCGTTGATGATATGTTTAGACTTTGGAGCTGACTTTATGTAAAAGGCTTTAAGATGTTCTAGTTTTTTTTATCTTGATTGACTTCACAATTGTAGAATGATTTTAGGTTGTTGATTATGTAAATTTGTGCAACTGTTTCTAGGTATGCCTTATACACTGTTTTTAATAAAAGAACTTGCTTTGCTGATTAAAAAAATAAATTGAACTTTTGCTAGACTATGGAATCAGTTTAATCAGTAATGATATGAAGTCAATTGTTGGATTTTCCTATAGAACCAAGTATTTAAATTTTAATACTATCACTTTACGAGTAATTTGTATCAAAATGTAGTAACTAGAGTTGAGTTAGCTCTATAAAATAACTCAACAGTGGACCAATCAGTTAGATTTCATAAAATTTTTTACGTATAGAAAGAAAGCTCATCAATTGAGTGGGAGACTCAGGTTCGATTCCCTTTGGGAACAAATTGAAGTATGGAGTTATAAGGTGGCTTGGTGAATTTGTGGAGTGTTTGGGTGCTTGGTGTACTAACTACTAATATCTAACAACTAACTTTGTCCCAAAAAAAAAAAAAAAAAGTGTTGAACTCAAATATTCTTGTCAAAATTACAGTAGAGCCCCAAATTCTTGTGCTCACCAAAAAGAAATGAATAAAGTATACAGAAAAGATGGATTGGATTAAGACAAAACCTATTAGACGGGATACAACCTATCACAAATCAACACCCACCCCTCCCAAAGTGTTAAAACTCCAATGCTAAACTATGTCCCGTCTCACGCAAGTATGCCTCTTGGATTATACTTACATAGAGGCCCTACCCCTCTGTTGAAACGTCAATATGTGTTCAACTTCTCCTATCAGCTTAACCCCCAATGTAACCTATGCATGCATAAAAAAAAAATAGCACAATAAAAATGCCAATTTTAATTAATAAAATCCAAAAATAATAATAATAATAACATACCATCTCCAATGAGCTGATCCGATGTAGGAGGAAACCATCCACTGTTTCCCTGAAAAAACACATCATATACAAAAGGCTTTAGTGTTACCAGAAAGGCTATTCATAAAAACTAGTGTTGCAAACAGCTGGTGGGGTGTGAGTGGAAAGTACTCACTCTTTAGGAACCAAATTGTGATTAATGGAAGTAATATAAGGGCCTTTATCCATTGCACATCCTAGAATATTAGTTTGCATACTCATATATGCATCCTAAAAAAAACCAGAAAGTTGACCTCAATAAAGTGGTTGCTTTGCCATTTTTAAATTTTCAGGGGTAACAATGAAACGCACATATTTAAAACTGAAGTTAAGACAATTTTTGCTCACCACTCCATATTGCAGTAGTATGTTGTGTAAATGCTCAATTGAGATCAGTTGGTGTAACCCAACTACAATTTTCCTGCAATGATTCAATAAAAAGAAAAGAAAAAATTATGCTTATTCCTACCTTACAAAAGTTACTACTTTTTTGTATTTCATTGAAATAAATCCTCTTTAATTTTCCAAGTATCTTTTTTCTACCTTCCCTGAGAATAAAAGAAAACTAATAACATTGAACACTTACCAATCACTCTTGCTTTCATTTAGTGTCTTCCTCAACCACACAGTCTGATCATTTCCATGCCCACTTGATTGATCCTAAAATCATTGTTTCAATAAACATCTAGAAATCATTTTACTAACAAAATGTCACTAATTAACTAAAATCACAACTAAGGCATCTGAATTAGACAAGAAACAAATAAGAGGATGCATGTAACTACAAAATATTCAACGCTAAGTTATATATCTATTTTAAGTAAATTCTTCCACCGGTTTACATCTCCATTTGTCTGTAGAACATCATATCAGTAACCATACACCTTTCAAAGTGTGCATATCTTTTTGGTTGTGATTATTTCACTCGAATAGGTCAATGTGAATATTCAGAAATATTTATGTCGAGCAGAAGCTCAAGCTCGTATTATAAGAGAAAAACACATACCAGACCTGTAATGAGACAGTATCTAAGACAATAACATCTAGACTTTGTCCAAAAGGAGCCTCGATTGTCTTTAAGAAGTATGTTTGGTCTTGTCCTTCCAAAGCCCCAACGGCGTACCTACAGTTTGGGAATGAAATCTGAGAAAGTTGGTCATCGAAGCAGCATAACATTGACCTAATATAATCGACGTGATTTGGGAAATGCATACCAGGGCATATTCCGCAAGGCAGGAAATTTTGTTGCCTGTTAACAAAGACAAGGAAAGAATGTTATGCAATTCTGGACATGATTGAAGCAAAGTAACAAAATATTGTTTAAAGTTTAAACTTTAAACTAGGTTTTGTCACATAGGTTACACATAAATATCAAGAATACTAAAAACTTGTTCCATCACTGTATCTCATTATCAAAATATATAGGACTTGTATTCTATGATATGTATCATAAAAGTGAATGGAAAAAGGGAAAAAACAACATAAGTAGTAGTAACACTTGCAATGTCCAAAAACAAAATACAACTATCTTAAAACCAGATCACAATGAAACATAAACTCTGCATAAAATAGATCTGAGCTAGCATTTTTAAAGTTGAAACAATGACATAAAAAATAAGTTAGAATGGATCTCACATTCTGAATGAGTGGATCAGATTCCCCAAGTTCACTAAACCCGACTACAAATCGCGCCTTGTAGATCTTCTTCGCCTTCACCATCTTCAACAACATCAAGATTAAAGTTAACATAAAACATTACAAATGAAGATTAAACCATTTCATCAATTCAGCAGTAAAATCAAGAATCTTGGTTATTCAGATGAGCAAATTAGATCTAATTCACAATAAAACGATCAACCGATTCACATCTCTCCCAATTACAAAAAAAAAAAGATAAAAGAGGAATCTTGTATCTTTAGCCATACGTATGGGACCAATTAAAGAAAAATCCAATCTTTTTCCAAGAAAAAAAAAAATCCAACCTGTTGAAGCAAAAGGGTCTGTTGTTCAAGAGGCCTAAAACCTCCTGCAACACTTATGAAGTAGAAACCATTTAAGCTGCTTTCATCACGAGTAAGCTTCTGCGGTTCACCAATATTGATAGCAACATATGCTAGCATGCACAGACAAAGCTGCGTAATGAGAGTGCAACCCCACGATTTTTCCTTCATTTTTATGTCAGACTTACCTATTTTAGTTAAAGGGTTACTAAAATGGACCTGCACGTATTTCACTCTCTATTTTTCTGCTTCTATGGTCCAGTTTCATATGGGAGCTGTATATAAGGGGTATATAAAAAATTTATACTATATTTATCCTTTAATTTGTAGCTCCTATTAATTGTATTGGGCCCTGTAAATAATTGAGCCCCTTCTTAAAAAATTACTCTTCTCTTCACCGATTTGTAAATCTGTACTATTTTTCTTTTTCATGTTCTGCGACTTGTGGATTTATCTCTTCTTTGTTTGGCCTTTTTGCGATTTTGAATTTTTAAGGCTGGGGTGTAAATTCAGTATCTCAGTTCAGAGGTAGCTTATTGGCCATTGATTGAATTCGAGTTTACCAACAATTCATCTTCATTTTGGTTGGGTTCTAAAATTAGTTTCCTACCTTTTGATTTAGTTCCATCTTGTTCTAAAATTTATTTCATCAATTTAACATAAATGTAAAAGAAAATGATTTTCCTAATTATTTTATACAGTGTATTTTACCATTTGTTAACAAATTTTATACTAATACATTTCCTCATACAACCGTATCAGATGCCTCATCTCATACCCCCAAACTCATACCTTTTATATTTGAGGCAGTATTTCATTTTATTATCTAAATAAAATTTACTTCAAAATATAGTTGTGTTGGAAGTTGAAATCTCGTAAACTAATGAATCACATAATGTACAAAATTAAATTCATGTCAGGCGAGGATAACTGTAAGTGTTGGATGAAATTTATTTATAATATAAAATTTATATTATTATATTTATAAATTAATATTATTATACTTATCAATTAATATCATCATATTTTTAAATTAAAATTTATCATTAAATGTTATTAATATTAATTTATAAAAATAGTAATATTAATTTATAATAATTTTATAATTTGAATCAATTTCACATGAAAGTTTATGTTATTTTTTTATCATATTTTATTTACTTTTATATCTCATGTCCCCTACAATATCCCGTAATGATGATGAGCTCATCAAACATAAATTTGCAGTATCGTGCGGAAAGTGATTAAAAATGGCGCTTGGAACTTGAAAACGAGATTCCATGTTATTAATTAGATTAAATTAAATTACATTTCATCCCTCATCTATTTTATGTACATTTGTTTTATTCATCCGTCCATCAATTTTATGCACACTTATCTTATTCTTCTGTTCACTAATGTTATGCGGTTAGGTCTTGTATGCACCCAGGTGCACCGTGTACTTATAGTGTATTTTAGAAGTGTGCAACTTATTATGCTGAAAAATGTGACTTATTTAAACAGAAAAATGCAATTGTTAATATGGGAACATAGTTGCATGCTTCTATTTGGAATAGTTGCACATTTCTGTTTTGTATAGTTGCACGTTTCTAAAATGCACTATGAGAGCACGATGCACCTGGGTGCACATGAGACCCACTCATATTATTTACTCTCTTTTTATAGAAAAAATTACTTCATCTTTATCCCCTAATCATCACTTAATTACTTTAAATGTCATTATTTCACTCACAAACAATTATTTTATTTATAAATGAATCCCACAAAATATTATAATACTCTTATTTTATTTACTTTATCTATTTATTTCTTAATATATTAGTCCACCATATTAAGCACAAAATTGATGGAGTATATAAAAATAACGAGGGATAGAATTTGAAGGACCAACCTCGTACTTCAACCTTCCAAGTCCATGTTTATCATATGATCCAACAGAAAAATATTCACAAAATAATTATTGGGCATTTGAAATAAAATATAAGTAATGATTGAAGAACTGGAAACCAAGCCCCATTAGAGTAATATTGTTTCTTATAATATTTATTTAAAATAAAATACATGGAATAATTGGAGTACTGAGAAAGCAAGGCACGTTACCAACTTACCATATTAATCAAACTTTTTTTTGAAAAAGAAACAAATAATAGACTTTTACACGCAATGTCTCATACTCTCATCAGAGAGCGATGTGTTGCAAATATTTTTTTTATCGTGTACATTAGTGTTAGTATTATTAGTGGATTTAATGTCACATGAGTGATTTATAGAGCTTCAACTTAATTATTATTATAAATAGTCTCCTCATTGTAACGCCGTGAAATAGCAAAGAAGACGGAGATCATAGTGAAAACCCTCCTGACTTGGTCGTACCCAGATGTAGTTCTTCTGAACGAATTGATTAAATAAATAGGTATTCTTGCTCTTTTCTTTACGTTTATTCAATATTTTACAACACGTTATCAGCATGAACGTTCTACCAACTAGATTTCAGAATTTCGCATCCTCCCGTTGAAGCGCAGATCGAGAAGACATATGAACAAAAATCTGCGAACAAGCTAAGTTTTTTTAATGATTATTAGGTGTATTTTATAATGAGTTTACATTTATTACAATTCGAGTTACATTCTGATACATTTGATAACTATTTCAATTTGATTTATAAACGTGAGATAGGCTCACAATTTGACAAGATTTGGGCGTATTATTGTGTTAAATAATAAAAAAAAATAAAAAAAAATAACTCTATCTTTTATCACAGCCATGAATATGTATTGCATTGCAATTGCAACCACATACTTGTCAAAGGTTCACGTATGTTGTAATTTTTGTTTTCTAATCTAATATGAGGGAATAGGCAGAACCCATTGTTTATTTAAATTGGTTGTGTTTTTCTGTTCATTGCCAAATTGTGTGTTTATGGGCGTTTTGTTTTAATTTGTTTATATGGCCGATTAAAAGGGTTTTTCGGAACTTCCGTGTATTGGACGATTGTTGATATCTGCCTGAAGCATGTCAAATTTATTGATTAAGTTGTTTGTGTATTTAACTAAATTGGAATTAATTGAAATTCTTCCTTGATTCGAATACTGATAGTGAACTTTGGAGTATGAAACTTGACCAATTGTGGTTAGTCACTTTTTGTGTATTTCGTATAATTATTCATAAACACAAGTGCACATATATGTTACTGACTTGCTGTGTTTCTTATAAAGTCGAATGCTTTAAAATTTTGATTTTGAAGTTACGAATTCAGTGGAATATTTTAGAACTTATAGTTGTGTCAGAGAAATCAAGGCTCAGAGAAACCGCGAAGGCTCGAGAGAATCAAGACTTCGATTATGAAGACTCGAGGATGTCTCAAGACAATGAGACTCGAGAGAATCTGAATACCGCAAGAATCACGAAGACTTCGATAGTATCTTGAATGCTCGAGATATCCTGAATGTTCCGAGGCATGAAGCCGAGGAATATAGCGTTGGAATCCGGTGGCGTGGGCCAACGAGAGGAAGACAACCGACTGGAAAAGTGCTGGAGACCTACGAGAGAATAGTATGGATTTGAATGTGATTCTCCAACGGTAACATTCAAATCCACACTATAAATACAAGATCTTCCATCAAATTAAGTGTGGAGATTATGCACAAAATGCTCTGAGCCAAGAGCGTTATAGTCAAAGCATTCCCACCCCTAGAACACAAATGTGTAGATATACAAATATATTCAAAGAGTGTTCTAGAACCCAACCTAAGCTACCCACGATGTATCTTAAGCTTAGAGAGATTTTCCAAACCTTAGCATTGAGGCTAAAACCATTGTAAGGAAAATCTCACCATAGTTGGAGACAACATCAAACCCAAACCCAAACCCATTCTCGCAAGAGATAAGTAGTGGTGAAGTGAGGTAGTTGTTAGGCAATCCAGTGAGAGGTGATAAGTCCCGAGGAGTGTGAACTCATTAAACATCTAAGAGGCTAGAGGGTGATAAGTCGAGTTTGAGTTAGTAAACCGGAGGTAGTCGAAAAGCCTCAAAGGTCGGGTTGAGTAAAGTAAACTACACCTGGAGTAGTCTAAGGAAAACTTCGGGGCGAGTTGAGTAAGTAAACCACGCGAGGTAGTGGTAAAGCTCAAGGAAGTGATGAAGGAATTTCCCTAGAAAGCAAGGGAGAGTGGATGTAGGAGCTTGAGTCTCGAACCACTATACTTTGTTGGGTTCTTTCTTCTTTCTACGTTCTTTATTTTGTCATATGCACTTTCGATTATAAGCAAGACACAACACATGAGCTCAAAAGAAAAAATGGAATCACCATTCCTTCACCTATTTTTTTTTATATGCACCGCAAATGAAATGTTTTGCTTCCCACACGCATAAAATGGGTTTTCAAAATCGGGACCAACAAGTGGTATCAGAGCAGGTGCTCAAAGATTACTTTTTTAGAGTGATCACTGCGGATCTATTTTTTTAAAACACATCTACGATCCGATACCAACAAGTGGTATCAGAGTGGGAGTTCAAAAGGTTCACTAATTTCAAAGTGACCACTGAGCAGATCTTTTTAAAAAAAAACCCGTTTCTTTAAAAATGCATATATTACGATGTTTTGGCATCTTTATCAATTGAGAAATTGTTGGGATATTTTAGTTCTATGCGAAAACATTATCAACTTGTGTTATTCAAGATAATTTGAGATAACAAGTTGAGGGGGAACGAAAGAACAAATTGAGGGAGAACTCACGAGAATCAAAAGTAGATGATCGAGATCGGGACGAGGTTGCGAGGTGATCGAGATCAAACGAGATCAGTTGAGTTCAGTTGAGTTCAACCGATGAGTCTGGCAAAATCGAAGTGAAGAAAAGAAAACCCCAAATCGAAGAAGAAGGTTACAAATCGGAAGATGAAGCGGAAAGATCGATCAAGATCGGGCGTGATCAAGATCGAGATATGATAAAACACGATATGATGACTGATCTATTCGATGTGTTGATCTAATCGGTAAATCGGATCGAACAAAGAAGAAATCAAATAGCCTGAGTAAAAGTGAACTGAGGCTCAGTAAATAAAGTGAACTAAGACTCAGTATAGGTCAAGAGACCTGAGGGTCAGGATGTCTGAAGTCAGAAGAAACTGAACTCAGTCAGCATGAGTGTCGGTATGCCTGATCAGATAAGGTCCATAGAAGAAGAGGAATGAGGAGCCGAGCTGAAGATCAAAGAAGATTGAAGACCAAGACTGAAGACTTGTAATTCTTTATGTTTTTGTCTTTATCTTTTGAAAAGTTCATTGTAAACTGTAATAGTCTATCACACATCAATGAAAACTTTATCTTTATGCTCAAAGATAATACCTCATTATCTGTTTACATGTCTTTATATTTGATATGCCTGATTATTGTTATTTAGTGATGAAATTGTTGGGTGATTCATTGTTGAATTGATTGTTAAGAGATTTACCATTCTTGTAATAGAAAAACTGAAACCTGAGTATAGGTTAAGTGTGTTGTAACAAGATGGTTTTGGCATCATCAAAAAGGGGGAAATTGTTGGGAGATGAATTTAATAAAGAGGATTTTGATTAGATCCCAAAACCCCTGAGTATGACATGTTCAGGATAATCTTGATAGATGAGTCAGGATTCAGTTTTAGAAGTGTTCAGGATAATATCTGCACCGTTTATAGTCGGCAGATATAGACAAAAGTTAGGTTAAGCGAAAACACAAGGCTCGGAGAGAAACACGAAGGCTCAGAGAATCTGAAGACTCAGTATGAAGACTCAGGATGTCTCTGAAGACAATGAGACTCAGAGAATCCTGAATGCACAGAATCCTGAAGACTCAGTAATATACTGAATGCTCAGTATATCCTGAATGTTCCGAGGCACTGAAGTTGAGGAATATAGCCGTTGGAATCGGTGGCGTGGACCAACGAGAGGAAGACAACCGACTGGAAAAGCTGCAGAACTTCATAGAGAATAGTATGGATTTGAATGTGATTCTCTCCAACGGTAACATTCAAATCCACACTATAAATACAAGATCTTCCATCAAATTAAGTGTGGAGATTATGCACAAAATGCTCTGAGCCAAGAGCGTTATAGTCAAAGCATTCCCACCCTAGAACACAAGTCCGTAGATATACAAATATATTCAAAGAGTGTTCTAGAACCCAACCTAAGTTACCCACGATGTATCTTAAGCTTAGAGATTTTTCCAACCTTAGCATTGAGGCTAAACCATTGTAAGGGAAAATCTCACCATAGTTGGAGACAACACCAAACCCAAACCCATTCTCGCAAGAGATAAGTAGTGGTGAAGTGAGGTAGTTGTTAAGCAATCCCGAAAGTGAGGGTGATAAGTCCCGAAGGCTGAGTGTGAACTCATTAAACATCTAAGAGGCGAGGAGAGGGTGATAAGTCGGTTTGAGTTAGTAAACTGAGGTAGTCTAAAGCTCAAGGTCGGGTTGAGTAAGTAAACTACGCGGAGTAGTCGTAAAAACTCGAGGCCGAAGTTGAGTAAGTAAACTCTGGCAGCGAGGTAGTCGAAAAGCTCAAGAAGTGATGAAGGAATTTCCTAGAAAGCAGGAGAGTGGATGTAGGAGCTTGAGTCTCCGAACCACTATACTTTGTTGTGTTCTTTACTGCTTTACGTTCTTATTTTGTCATATGCACTCGATTATAAGCAAGACACAACACATGAGCTCAAAAAGAGAAAAATCTGGAATCACCATTCCTTCACCCCTGTTTTTATATGCACCGCAATGAAATGTTTTGCTTCCGCACACGCAAAATGGGTTTTCAAAATCGGGACCAACAAGTGGTATCAGAGCAGGTGCTCAAAAGATTACTTTTTTAGAGTGATCGCCTGAGCAGATCTATTTTTTTTAAAACCTGTCTCTGATCTGATACCAACAAGTGGTATCATAGCGGGAGTTCAAAAGGTTCACTAATTTCAGAGTGACCACCTGAACAGATCTTTTTAAAGAAAACTCGTTTCTTTAAAAATGCATATATTCTGATGTTTTGGCATCTTTATCAATTGAGAAATTGTTGGGATATTTTAGTTCTATGCCAAAACATTATCAACTTGTGTTATTCAAGATAATTTACAGATAACAAGTTGAGGGGGAACGAAAGAACAAATTGAGGGAGAACTCACGGAATCAAAAGTAGATGATCGAGATCGACGAGGTCAGCAGATTTAGACCGACGAGATCAAATGAGTTAGTTGAGTTCAACCGATGAGTCAGGCAAATCGGTGAAGAAAAGCTAAAGCCAAAGAAATCAAGAGAAGGTTGCAAATCAAGATGAAAGCGGAAGAGATCGATCAAGATCGACGTGATCAAGATCGATATGATAAAAACCCGATATGCTAACCGATATTGACCGATGTTATTTTCGATGTGTTGATGGGGAATCGATCGATCGACAAAGAAGAAATCAAATAAATTGAGAAAAGTGAACCGAGGCTCAAGAAATAAAGTGAATCGAGACTCAAAAGATAGGTCAAGAGACCGAGGGTCGGGATGTCCAAGTTGGGAAGAAACCGAACTCACCAAGATGAGTGTCAGTATGCCTGATCAGACAAGGTCCATAGAAGAAGAGGAATGAGGAGCCGAGCTGAAGATCAAAGAAGATTGAAGACCAAGACTGAAGACTTGTAATTCTTTATGTTTTTGTCTTTATCTTTTGAAAAGTTCATTGTAAACTGTAATAGTCTATCATACATCAATGAAAACTTTATCTTTATGCTCAAAGATAATAACTCATTATCTGTTTACATGTCTTTATATTTGATATGCCTGATTATTGTTATTTAGTGATGAAATTGTTGGGTGATTCATTGCTGAATTGATTGTTAAGAGATTTACCATTCTTGTAATAGAAAAACTGAAACCTAAGTATAGGTTAAGTGTGTTGTAACAAGATGGTTTTGGCATCATCAAAAATGGGGAAATTGTTGGGAGATGAATTTAATAAAAAGGATTTTGATTAGATCCCAAAACCCCTGAGTATGACATGTTCAGGATAATCTTGATAGATGAGTCGAGGATTGATTTTAGAAGTGTTGGGATAATATCTCGCACTGCTTATAGTCGGCAGATATAGAACAAAAGTTAGAACTGAAGAAGAACACAAGGCTCGAGAGAAACACGAAGGCTCGAGAGAATCAAGACTAAAGATGAAGACTCAGGATGTCTCAAGACAATGAGACTCGTGAGAATCACGAATGCTTGAAGAATCTAAAGACTTCAAGAATATCTTGAATGCTCAAGATATCCCGGAATGTTCCGAGGCTTTGAAGCCGAGGAATATAGCCGTTGGAATCGGTGGCGTGGACCAACGAGAGGAAGACAACCTTGACTGGAAAAGCTGCGAGAACCATAGAGAATAGTATGGATTTGAATGTGATTCTCTCCAACGGTAACATTCAAATCCACACTATAAATACAAGATCTTCCATCAAATTAAGTGTGGAGATTATGCACAAAATCTTTCTGAGCCAAGGCGTTATAATCAAAGCATTCCCCTAGAACACAAGTCGTAGATATACAAATATATTCAAAGAGTGTTCTAGAACCCAACCTAAGCTACCCACGATGTATCTTAAGCTTAGAGAGATTTTCCCAACCTTAGCATTGAGGCTAAACCATTGTAAGGGAAAATCTCACCATAGTTGGAGACAACACCAAACCCAAACCCATTCTCGCAAGAGATAAGTAGTGGTGAAGTGAGGTAGTTGTTAGGCAATCCCGAGTGAGGGTGATAAGTCCCGAAGGAGTGTGAACTCATTAAACATCTAAGAGGCGAGCCCGAGAGGGTGATAAGTCGTTTGAGTTAGTAAACTCTGAGAGGTAGTCAGAAAGCTCAAGGTCGGGTTGAGTAAGTAAACTACGCGGAGTAGTCAGAAAACTCAGGGCCGAGTTGAGTAAGTAAACTACGCGAGGTAGTCAGAAAGCTCAAGGAAGAGATGAAGGAATTTCCCTAGAAACAGGGAGAGTGGATGTAGGAGCTTGAGTCTCCGAACCACTATACTTTGTTGTGTTCTTTACTGCTTTACGTTCTTATCTTGTCATATGAACTCGATTATAAGCAAGACACAACACATGAGCTCAAAAAGAGAAAAATCTGGAATCACCATTCCTTCACCCCTTTTTTTATATGCACCGCAATGAAATATTTTGCTTCCGCACGCGCAAAATGGGTTTTTAAAATCGGGACCAACAATATATGTTACTGACTTGCTGTGTTTCTTATAAAGTCGAATGCTTTAAAATTTTGAATTTTGAATTTGAAGTTACGAATTCAGTGGAATATTTTAGAACTTATAGTTGTGTCATTATACACTCTCTGTGTTGACAAATTATACAATAATTTATGATACTCCGTACTCGTATTTGATGGTAAATCTCTCGTAACTTAAAAATAAAATTAGACGGAAGTTATAGTAAAACAACTATAATTGTACTAACGTTTTTTTGTTGAGTTTCTGTCCATATTTAAATACTCGATATTGGTTTCTGTCCATGTTTAGATACTCTACTACTAGAGACGTGCTTAAACCTGACGGAAGATGACGAAGGAAGTGGAATGTCGCTGTTGAACCTCCTACTGATCCTATGCTTGAAACGAGGCGAAACTTTAATTAGAGGATTATGAACCCTTACTGTAGGGTTTCGATCTGGTAAATAAGCATAATCTATTTTAAATTTCAACAATTAGAACTGCTTGCCGCAGTATAGACTTGAGAATTATTTGCTGTAGAAATTAGGATTTCTATGAAAATTCCTTATTTGCCTATTATCACTTATTATTGTGGCTGATTTGATTCATTAAAAATTTGTTGAATATGAACTACATACAAAAGTTTATATCAAGTTTTCCTTATGGTCAATTATAGTAAAAGATTATCTTGTATAACTAAATGGAAAACTATCAAACTTGCTCTTCACTGTATTACTTCTTGACTTGAACTTTTCATGTTGAAATTCATCCTGTTATATCTGTTTTGAGTGGAAACAGTATAAATCATAAATGAAAATTCTTCCACTAAAATTGATTCCTTATATAATTATGAGCAAAATAGAATCACATCGTACTAGTTTGCCCGAAGCAAATAGGAACATTGAAAATTGAAATGATGATTTTTTGAATAATGTACTAATTTACCTTAAGCAAATTTATTCAAATTATGACATGAACGGTTCAAAATATGATAAGTCAAATTTGGAAAAATTCTATTTTACATAGTATGTCGAATAACGTAACCCCTTATCCCTTATGTAAATTAATTTATTTGTGGGGCTTGTGCAAAGAAAAGGAAAAAATTATAATACGACATTCATCTACTAAAGTTGGAATTGTATATTTTATTTCTCTTGAATAGAGTCATGAAAATACTCGTGGACTAATATAATTTGCCTGAAGCAAATTCATTGTCAATATTATTGAACTTATATTTTTGGATTATCCACTAAACCCATTTAAATGCATAATATTAATAAAGTTCATATAGATGACATTAAATGATTATAATATGACATTGAGAATTAAAGTTGAGCATTCAGTCTCTTATATCCACATCTAGAATGATTTAGTTGAGTGATTAATAGACTTCATCAAATTAATTACTAGATCATTATTCTAGAATTCCAACTTACCCATTTAATGTTTGGGGCATGAAATTTTATATGGTGCTACACTAATTCAAATCCGACCCACTGCATATCAAGAATCCCCATTTTATAACTAGTGCTTAAGAACTAAACATTTCTCATTTGCAAATATTTGATTGTGCAATATTTATTTCAATATCACCACCACAGTGTACCTCAATTTACGGCCCAGTTGGCTGATTGCACATTTGATGAAAATCATCCCTCGGCATTAGGGGGAGATAAGAATTTAAAATTCAATGAATGCCGAAAAATTTCGTGGAATATAAAAGATCTTCAATATTTAAATTCACGTACTAGTCAAATTGAACTGGAAGTTCAAAAGACAATTAACTTGCAATATTTAGCAAGTGAACTGCCAGATTAATCTACTGATGATAAATGAGTGACTAAAGCACATATACTCGTTGTAAATGCACCACAGAGTAAATGCGCCAATTTTATACAAATATATATGTTAATGCCCCTACATGCCAGAAGCGTAAAGGACCACTTATTGTGTAAGACATAAATCCGCGGTAATTACTAAAGCTAGCAAACATATTTAGTTACTCTTGAAGTCTCTTGAAAAGATTCGTCCCGAAGATGAAAATTCTAGTAATGAAGCACATGCACAAAATAATAAGAATACTAGAATTGCGGAACAACCAGATCAAAATATTATGAGAAATGATGAAGATCTGGTTGATATAAATATAAAAATTGATATGATTTTATAAATACAGGAGAAATGTACTAATGTTGTCGACAACTTATTCACCGTCACAATTGCTCTTCCTATTAAAAATTTAGATCCAGTACCCAAAAGTCAATAGTTTAGCCGGAAGCGCTTTGACTAGGTAAAATAGGAAGAAGCAATTGAGGCAGAGCTCGACTCGTTAATATTTTTGGCTTTATCGTACATACACCCATAAACGTTATCCCTGTTGGATATAAATGTGTATTTGTACGAAAAGAAAATAATGATGTAATGAGGTACAAAGCGAGATTAGTAGCTCATGGGTTTTTGCAGAGACCCGATATTTATTTTATCAAATATATACTCCTGTCTACTTAATATCTCTGACAGTAAGTAAACTAAATTTAGAAATGCAGTTGATAGACGTTGTAACCACATACTTATATTGGTCGATAGATGTCAATATTTATATAAAATTCCCCTGATGAGGAATGGTTAGAATCATACTATGTACTATATTAAAATTACAAAGGTCATTATATGACATAGAATATTTGGGTCGAATATTCCACGATCAACTCAATTAATTCCTCCCGAAAGAGGAATAAATAAACATTGAAATATTTCCTTACGTGTTTACAAAGAAATTATTTTGGTGGTGTTTGTATTATCTCAGTTTATGGTGATATTCTAAATATTGTTGGAACAAGTAAGGAAATTAAAGAAAGCTAATTTAATCTTAGAGATTGAATTTTGAAATAAAACGTTGGTGAAATCAAGTATTGTCTCGACCAGTAGATCGAGCATTTCCCTAAAGCAAAATGACTCTTTATATACCTGTTAACTTGCTTGAAGAAGGTATTGAAGAGATTTTATCTTAAATTTTATCTACTTAGCATACTAGTAATTGTTCGATCCCTTGAAGTGGATAAAGACAAATTTAGACCTAAAAGAAGATACATATGACATGTTAGGACCAGAAGTTCCTTATCAGAGTGTCCTTAGTGCATTACTATGTTTTAAGAACTGCACCAAATCCGATATTGAATTTATATTGAATTTGCTTGCAAGTTTAAGTTAGTGCTTCTCCTATAAGGAGGCATTGTAAAACTTTAAAGTGTATGTTCAGTATCTTCGACGTTTGCAATATTTTGATTTAAATACATTCATAATTCATGTGATAATGATATGTCTCCTATCATCCATTATGAGAAAAAATACAATTTTGTTGCCCATATGAATAATAGGAATGCTAAAGGGAACTTGACAAAGCATATATCCCCTAAATTCTTTTACCTGCATGAACCCCAGAAGAGTGTGTAAGCATAATACAAAAGGCTTGGAAGACTGTTGTCTTCAGGGGGAGCATTTTGAAGATTGGATTTAGAAGATTATTAGTTGTACCTTTTCTTATTTTACTATAAGTTTCTCTCTTTGAATTATTCTAGCGAAATTTTAGTTAGGCATGAACATCACGTCGTAATGTCCAAGAGGGAGTGTTGTAAATATCTTTGTATTATGGACATTACTTAGTGTTAGTATTATTAGTAGGCTTAATGCCACATGGGTTTATGGCTTCTAGGGCTTTAGCCCAATTGTTATTATAAATAGTCTCCTCATTGTAACACCGTGAGATAGAGAAGAATACGACGATCATAGTGAAAACCCTCCTAGCTTGGTCGCCCCCAGATGTAGTCCTTCTGGACGAACTGGGGTAAACAAATAGGTGTTCTTGCTCTTTTCTTTATGTTTATTCAATATTTTACCAACACGATGGACGCATTTTCAATCTAGAATGGTTGGCAACCTCCTTAGACTATCTTTATCCACAATCCAATTCAACTCAACCAATTAATAAATAATTCATTTCTATCTCCTCCACATATACAATTTACAGTTCAATCCAATCTTTTTCTTTTTCATACTTTATCAACAACCCAACCCAATCTAAAATAATTTTTCTTTTATATTATTTAATAATTATATTTATTTATAATAGATTTTTATTATATTAATAAGGTGATATATTAAATTATTTAATTTTTAAAATTCATTATTTTAATAAAGAAAAAATTACTATGCACTTAAAAATATATCAAGTTACATATAAATGAGTAAAATACAACAATTCAGAAAATAAAATTACACATTTAATTATCGGTACCGAATTTTTGCCATATATGCTCAATCAAATTATTTTTAAGAGCAGTATGAGCTTCTCTATTGCGAAATTGTTCCCTATTAATCATATAAGTGGATATACTTGCAATGCGTCCAGTTGAGCATTCAAAACCTTGATCATCATTCATGGGATCATAAAAAAAAGATACTGTTGGATCATGATAAGTTTGGTATGTGTCTCGTTCATCCTCCACTATCATATTGTGCATGATGTACAAGCCATCATAATTCTTCCCACCAAAAGCTTATCCCAGACAAGACATGGGCGTCGAAGAAATGCAAAACGAGCTTGTAGAACTCCAAATGCTCGTTCGACATCTTTTCACACAGCCTTTTGGTGTTGAGCGAATAACTTGTACTTTCTTGTTTGTGGAGACATAATTGACTTAACAAATGCAACCCATGAATGATATATGTCATCTGTTAGTGTTGGGAAATTTGTATTTAGTTTTGATGGAAGTTTCAAAACAGTTTGTAATAGGACCAGTCAGACCTGTTAGCTGACTGATGTCTTAGAATCAGGTTAGGATGATCAGCTGAAATGTATAGACAACTGATGTAAAAGGTAGGTCACATATTGAGGGGGAACTCAATATGTATAGGTCAGGTCAGTTAGTCGAATGATCAGTTAATCAGATGATCAGGTGAAGACATGAAACCAATAGCTCAGAAGACCTGAAGATCAGAAGACTACCAGAAGATCAAGATCCAGATCAGAAGACCAGAAGACCTACATCAGTCGAGTCTGCTAGTTGAAGCTAAGACAACTGGCATCAGAAGACTCTATCAGGTAGACTGATCAGTTGTAACTGATCAGGTCAGCTCACACCAGGTGTCAACTGATGTTACACCAGTCATACGTTGTTGATCTGAACAAAGAGAATGTCAACCTTAGTTGGTAGAACAAACACTGAAAAATGTACTTGTTAACCAATGAGAACAAGACACGTATGCACGGAGCTGACAATGCTGTATTCGGTGCTGTAGAGTCAAACGGCTATAAAGGACAACTATTTACGCTTTCGGCCATGCCTTTCCTGGAAGCACGTCACATCAAATCCTGCAAACCTACCAAATATAGCCGGAAATTCAAATTGCTCTCCAACGGCTCTTTGATTTCGTGGTCTATAAATATGGGATTGCTCTTCAGAGTGAAGACACGGAAATTATCAAGAAGCTCAAACTGTAGCAAAATTTCCGCACGAAGAACAACAATTTGAAGAATATTTCTAAGTGTCCATCCCATTGTTCTTAGCATAGAAATCTCATCCTCTAGCTTTTGGCTACATAAACACTAGGATAGATTTCTAGTTGGAACAACAACAAATCTTTACCCAAACCCAAAAGTTAGGTTAAGTTTGTTTTGCAAGATTTCAGACTAGGGTTTCTAGTTCTGATTTCTGGGATCGGTTGAGTGTGAACTCGATAAACATCTATTAGGTGTTGGACTAACACGTTAAACTAAGTCCAGTTGGTTAATTCGGTTAAGTTGGTGCCCCTTGTGATAAGGAAGAGTGGACGTAGGACTGGTTGTCCGAACCACTATAAAAATCTTGTGTGCATTTACTTGCTCTTTACTGCTTTACACTATTGCACACAACCAGGCTTAAAACTGCATACATATTCTGAATTAATATCGATGCACTAAGCAATCGATCCGATCGGTTTGATGGTTTAGTCACCGATTGAAAATGATCTTGAGAATCGATTTGATAAAACCGGTTTTTCACACGGGTATAAACTAGCTTCCGCGACAATCGTTAAACCGATAGATCTGAATCGACGCCGCCTCAGCGATCAGTAAGTTGGATATAAGTCCAAACTGATTCACCTGCACCCTGATCAGGCAAACTGCAATCACACCTGATCTCCATGAAAAGTTTTTCAGAAGTCTATTCACCCCTCCCCTCTAAACTTCTGCCCTCACGAAACCCGTTCGGGACCTACAAGTGGTATCAGAGCATTGAATATCATCGGTTCTTGAGGAAGAACCTTTTTGGTCACTTGAACTGATTTTGAAAAACCTTTTTCAAATCTCATTCATTTTCAAACTCACGATCAGCATGGATAATACTTCTGGTATGTATCATGATTTGCCTAAATTTTCCATTGATGAGTATGCAGACTGGACGATATACATGAGCAACCATATGGGATCAATAAGCTGCAGGATGATGAAAGTTATTGAACGAGGACCCATCATCATCTATCATGACAACCTAGTTGTTGGAGGTGATCCAGATTTTGCAGTTGGAAGTCTTGTCAGAAAGAGTCCTGCCCTGATGGATGCTGAAGAGAGAAAGTTGTACACTCACCGGATACGATAGTCGAGACACATAATCATGAAGACCATGGACAAGATAAACCGAGAGAAAATATAAAGTATCTCAAGACAACCCAAACGGATGTGGGATACTTTATTTGAAATGTGTGAAGGAAATGATCTGATTAAAGATAACAGATTGCAAGCTGAACTGGTGAAATTCGAGAAACTTAAGATGCTACCAAATGAAACCATCAATGAGCTCAATGGAAGAATCACCACCATGTCAGCCAACAAGCTATGGGAACTTGGACGAGAAAAATGGGATAAAGACATCAATTACAAGATCTTGAGATCTCTAACCAAGAAGTGGGATATGAAAGTCACTGTAATAAAGGATTGTCAAGATATTGCCAAGATGAAGCCAATCAACCTGTTCCTGAGACTTAAAGCCCATGAGTTCGATCTGATCGAAAGAGGGCAAGAAGAAGAAGACGAGTCTTTCTTTGAAGCCACACCGCCACATCAAAAATCAACAGATTCAAAGACCAAAGAAAGAACTCAAAGTCTCATTGAACTCGTTGGAAATATTATAAGCCAAACTGAACATATTGCTTTGCTAACCAGAAAACTTAAAAAATCTAACATTCAACTTGGTAAGTATCAGATTTTACTGGGGATTATCAAAACAAAGAGAGGAAGAGATAGGAGGCCGGTGACGGATCTCGGAAAGGACCAGGATCGATGGAGAAGAGATGATAACAAAAAGGATCGCAGAGAAGATAAGAAAAGAGATGATCGGTCTGATGAAAGAAGAGACAACAGATATGAGAGAAGAAATTCTGATTACAATCAGAAAGGATCAGATCTGATGACCGAAGAGATGATAACAGAAAGGATCGCAGAGAAGATAAGAAAAGAGATGATCGGTCTGATGAAAGAAGAGACAACAGATCTAAGAGAAGAAATTTCGACATAATCGACGGGTAAGTCACCCGACAGATTCTACATGCATTTTAATGACTCACCTTGGCGAAGAAGTTCCGTGGATCGTGGAACATGTTTCAATCAGGAGAAAACCGGGTCATTCTGGTATGATTGCCCGGACGACTCCAAAAGAAAGAGAAGAGAAGCGGAACAGAAGAGAGCAACACTATAGAGACAGGAAAGCCATGGTTGCTGATACATCAGGAATTGATGATTCTTATCTGCCTTCTGAGGATTCTGGCTACTCATCAGTAGAGGACTTTTGTCTGATAAGCAACGCTGATGATTTCTACGACTACGATGATCTGATATTCTCTTCTGATGATGAAATCTATCTGATGGCTAAGGAGGAAGACCAATCTGAGGTAACCTCTAAACCTTCTGCTCTTTCAGTTTCCACATCAGCTATAATTAGCACACCTGCTGGAGAGATTGACTTGCAGCTCTATTCTGAGCAATTGCTTGATGATCTCTCTAACGCAGTAGACACTTATACAATAGTGGAAGCTGAAAACGATAAGCTAAGGATTAAAAATACTCAGCTTGTTAAGGAAAATGCTGTCAGTAAAGTAGCTGAACTAAAATTAGCCGAAGTTGCTCAGAAGATAACTGAAGAACTGAAAGTTCTGAAAGTTAATTCTTCTTATCAGGAGAAGCAGATTAAGGAACAACTAGCAATAAATAAACAACAAACTGGTGATTTTAAGATCTTACAAGCTAAGTTTGATGAACTCTTCCGACTACATGAGTGTCTGAAATTAAGTGAGGATAGTTTACGTAAAAAAATAGAGGTTTTCACGAAATCTTCGAAAACTGTTCAGGATATGAACAACTATTTTCGAACGACAACTAATAAGAAGAGAATTGGGTATGAAAACCCTTCTACATCCTCAAAAGCCCCGTCTGGTTCACTTCAAAAAGGTGTAATCAAACGAATTTCTGATATAGATACACATAAAACAAAATATGTATCTGATAAAGGAAAGAGACCTGCTGAACAAGTAAGGCAAGTGCCAAATCAGAAAGGTAACAGAAATAGACCCCAACTGATTAAGCATCGGCCGAGGAAACTGTTGGGGAATAAGTTGCACGGATCTATTCGGGATAAATATTTAAATACAAATTTAATTCTTATAATTATTACTAGCATGAATTAATCCTATATTAATTCAAATAATAATCCAACAACAAATCATGCATATAATCAATTCACGTAAATCCTACGCATGCGGAATTTCTACGAGTTTACGTGAACGTACCTCTTGGAATGGTGATGACCTTGTTGATTAAACACACCAAAAGAACCTTCCCAAGTATTCCCTTAATCCTTGCTCGACTATCCGGTGGTAGGACGCTTGCGAACAATTAACAAAAGGAAAATAAACTTTGTTGCACCACCTTTGTGGATTTACTAATTTTTCCAGCATATGGAATTGTACTTGGGAATGAAACATTCATCCCCTATTTATAGAGTAGTGGTGGTCGAATTTTTAGGGTAAAAACAATGTGGGAAAATCTTTTCTTGATCTCCAAGAAATCTTGAATATATCTCCTATATTCTTTTTTCCATAATTATAATATTCCACAAAATCCCACCTCCTCTTTGTTATGGAATATTTTCGAAAAATAGGGGCAAGAATCCAAGATTTGGATCTTCTTGAATTTATGAGATATTCTTGTGTTTCAAGAAATACATATCTTTCATAATATCTTTTCAAGAAAATCAAGAAAATCTTTCTTTCCCCCGTTTTTTCTCAAAAAATTCGAAATATACTATATGGATGACTAAGTGGGAGATTTCTTGAATTTAATGAGATAATCTTGTATTCCAAGAATACATATCTCCATTCCATAACAAAATTCAAAGAAAATCTTTCTCCCCTTTTAATCCATAAATTTCGAAAAAATGGAAAAAATAAGGCAACAATATTTATTTTATTTTAAACACCTTTTTTCAGTTATTGAACTTTATGTTGGGCTAATTAGGGGGCCTTTAGGAGAATTAAGATTGGACCTTCCAATGGATCTTGAATTATCAATATTGAGCCACAATATTATTCAAGCCCATAAATATTAATTAATCCCACTACATAATTAATATTGCACTATCCATCTTAACCCATATTACAGTCAATATGACTCCCGGTTATTATTTCTCGTGTTTAAGATTATCTAGCCCATTAATTAATTCCAACCACTGAAATAGCTTTCCGTTAATTAATATCTTTTGTCCTTTGTTAAGGAACAATTCAACATTATTATCCATACCGAAAACTAGTTTCATTTGCAAGATTTGGTATGATAAAGCTTATGAACCTCCCAAGGGGGCAAATCGAACAAGCGTACTTGCACACGATTCTCCGTATTAAATCTTAGCAATCACATGTGACCAATAATATTGCCCAAGATAAAAAGTATTGAATCTCGTTGATTCTCTACCCATGATAAGTCAAAGTAATAGTTACCAACCACACGTGATCCTATTTATGGAACGAAGATTAAGAAATAACGAACCACTGAGGTCTAATTCTTCCTTGTTCAGTTCTGAAGAATTTGTCCTCCTGTAGGTCCTATTCAGTGCATCAGTCATGCACTAGTGTAATCTCTTGGTCAAGACAAGCCAATCCGAGCCTTACACTTCAACCTTTCACGATGGATTGTTCATTTCCATCTAGGTCGTGAATGGTGTACTTTTAGTTACAAGGGACTGTTAATTTAATCTTATGTGATCTGGTATCACTAAATTAACTACAATGTAACACGTACGATTTATTGAACAATTATGCAGTAAATATATGTAACATTCGATGATATTTAAAGCATCAGTGATAAATAATTTATTTAAGTAAATAAGTCCAAAATTCAGTTTTGATTATACAAAGTAAAAGCATACTTTCCAGTATAATCCCAACAATCTCCCACTTATACTCAAAGTCTGCTTTTAAGTATACTACAACATGTCTCGTGTAGTTCCTAATACGTGACATCTAATGTCACCTACACGAACCTAATAATTTCTCCCACTTATACTCAAAGCAGATTGGCAACGGTCTTGACACCTATTCCTTCCACATGTCTCTCGAATGTATTCAGAGGCAGACCCTTTGTGAATGGATCTGCTAGGTTGTCTTCTGACGCTATCTTTGCCACATCTATATCTCCTCTCTTAACGATATCTCGTATAAGATGGTATTTCCTTTCAATGTGTTTGCTGGCTTTGTGGGCTCTTGGTTACCTTGAATTTGCAACTGCTCCGGCATTGTCACAATAAACAGTGATTCTGCTGGGTAAATTCGGAACTACATTCAAGTCCACTAGGAAGTTCTTGAGCCAAACCGCTTCTTTCGTTGCCTCGCAAGCAGCTACATATTCGGCTTCCATGGTAGAATCTGCGACGCATTTCTGCTTGACACTTCTCCATGTCACGGCTCCTCCCCCCATGCAAAACACACTACTGGAGGTAGATTTTATGGAGTCTATGTCTGATTGAAAATCCGAGTCCGTGTAGCCGATGAGGATTAGACTATCTGACTGATAAATTAACATTCTATCCCGAGTTCTTTTCAGATACTTCAGAATGTTGGGAAATTTGTATTTAGTTTTGATGGAAGTTCCAAAACAGTTTGTAATAGGACCAGTCAGACCTGTTAGCTGACTGATGTCTTAGAATCAGGTTAGGATGACCAGCTGAAATGTATAGACAGCTAATGTATAAGGTGGGTCACATATTAAGGGGGAACTCAATATGTATAGGTCAGGTCAGTTAGTCGAATGATCAGATAATCAGATGATCAGGTGAAGACATGAAGCCAATAGCTCAGAAGACCTGAAGATCAGAAGACTACCAGAAGATCAAGATTCAGACCAGAAGACCAGAAGACCTACATCAGTCGAGTCTGCTAGTTGAAGCTAAGACAACTGGCATCAGAAGACTCTATCAGGTAGACTGATCAGTTGTAACTGATCAGGTCAGCTCACACCAGGTGTCAACTGATGTTACACCAGTCATACGTTGTTGATCTGACCAAAGAGAATGTCAACCTTAGTTGGTAGAATAAACACTGAAAAGTATACTTGTTAACCAATGAGAACAAGACACGTATGCACGGAGCTGACAATGCGGGATTCGGCGCTGCAGAGTCAAACGGCTATAAAGGATAACTATTCACGCTTTCGGCCATGCCATTCCTGGAAGCACATCACATCAAATCATGCATACCTACCAAATATAGCCGGAAATTTAAATTGCTCTCCAACGGCTCTTTGATTTCGTGGTCTATAAATATGGGATTGCTCTTCAGAGTGAAGACACGGAAATTATCAAGAAGCTCAAATTATAGCAAAATTTCCGCACGAAGAACACAAATTTGAAGAATATTTCTAAGTGTTCATCCCATTGTTCTTAGCATAGAAATCTCATCCTCTAGCTTTTGGCTACATAAACACTAGGATAGATTTCCAGTTGGAACAACAACAAATCTTTACCCAAACCCAAAAGTTAGGTTAAGTTTGTTTTGCAAGATTTCAGACTAGGGTTTTGTAATTTTGATTTCTGGGATCGGTTGAGTGTGAACTCGGTAAATATATGTTGGGTGTTAAACTAACACGTTAAACTAAGTCTTGTTGGTTAATTCGGTTAAGTTGGTGCCCCTTGTGATAGGGAAGAGTGGGACGTGGATCGGGGTTGTCGAACCACTATAAAAAATTATTGTGCATTTACTTGCTTTTTTCTTTGCTTTTACACTATTGCACACAACCAGCTTAAAAGCGCATACATATTTCGAAAGTTAATATCAGTCTGCACCAAGCAACTGATCTGATCAGTTTGACAGTTTAGTCAGCTGATTGAAAATAGACTTGAGAATCTGATTTGATAAAACTGGTTTTTCACACGGGTATAAACTAGCTTCGGCACAATTAGTTAAACTGATAGCTACCAAACTTATCTGCCCTCAGGCGATCAGTAAGTTGGATATCACCCAAACCGATTCACCAAGACTCGACGTAAATTTGCAATCACACCTGATCTGCACTAAAAGTTTTTCAGAAGTCTATTCACCCCTCCCATCTAGACTTCTGCCCTCACGAAACTCGTTCGGGACCTACAGTTAGATAATATGCTCTATCATTTTCCCTACCATTCACGACATAACTAACCTTTGGTGCTCGACCTTCCAAGACATCATCAAAAACTGGAGATCGGTGGAGTACGTTAATATCATTGCACGTACCTGGTGTTCCAAAGAAAGCATGTCATATCCATAAGTCATATGATGCAACAACTTCCAAAATAATTGTTGGTTTTCCACTTCTCCATGTATATTGTCCAGCCCATGCAGTAGGACAATTTTTCCATTCCCAATGCATGCAATCAATATTACCTATTATGTCGGGGAATCCACGTTGTTCCCCGACGTAGAGTAGTCTTGCCAAATCTTGTTCATTGGGCTTTCTGAGGTAGTCGTCACCAAAGCAGAAAATGATGCCTTCTACGAACTTCATGAGAGCTTGCCTTGTCACAGCTGCACTCATTCGCAAGTATTCATCAACGACATTAGTTGATGTCCCATACGCCAACACCCTCATATTCCATGCAGTAGGACAATTTTTCCATTCCCAATGCATGCAATCAATACTACCTATCATGCCGGGGAATCCACGTTGTTCCCCGACGTAGAGTAGTCTTCTCAAATCTTGTTCATTGGGCTTTCTGAGGTAGTCATCACCAAAGCAGGAAATGATGCCTTCTACGAACTTCATGAGAGCTTGCCTTGTCACAGCTGCACTCATTTGCAAGTATTCATCAACGACATCAGTTGATGTCCCATACGCCAACACCCTCATAACTCCAGTACATTTTTGTAATGGTGAAAGACTTTATCTACCTGTGGCATCAGGTCTTTGTTAAAAATATGCGTCATTGGCGGTAACAACCCCCACTATATGAAGGAATACATGTTTTCGCATAAGAAATCTACGTCGAAAGATTTCAAGAGTATACGTCGGTCTATCGACAAAGTAGTCGTTCATCAAACGTTCCTCACCCAACTCGCGTTCCCTTTCACAATGCCTTCTTCTAGCTCTAGGAGTGGGATCTCCTTCTTTCAGATTAAGATTATTTAAGAGGAGATCCTCTATGATGCGATCCATGTGATGATTCTGATGAATAACCCGTTCTTGCCATTCATCAAATTCGATGAAATTAAAAGAATCAGGACTCGAATCGTTATCTGTTGTTTGATTTTCATTGAGAGACATTTGGAAAGTGGAAGAAATTATTTGGAAGAAATTATGCTTGAGAGAAAGCAGGAGAAAAAGATTGGGATTTATTGTGAGTCTAATGTGGTTTGCGAGGATATATATAGGAAATGAAGAGTGGAGATACAACTTCAATAATGTTAATTACTATTTGGCATGTTAATACAACATGTGAATATTTGATGGCAGAAGCACCATTGAATATTTGATTGCATATGAATAAAAATGAAAGTCTAGGTGACACTAGCTAGAACTTTGAATGACCCGTGAAGAAAATGTGATGATTACATAATGGACATAACTTAATGATTTAATTACTATTTGTCATGTGAATTGATTTAATGGACAAGTGCATGTGAAAAAGTTGATATGACTCGTCATAATTTGGCATGTGACTTGATTCAATGGACATGTGAAAAAGGTAATTGTGGGACTCATGTCAGTGAAATTATTGAAATAATGGACTAATGCATGTGACTTTTCATCATACTGAAAGCATAGATACATGTGAACTTCATTGACGGAAGTTCATACGCGAAAAACTCAAAAGAGATTATCCTGAAAAGGGCTGTTGGTTTGGAGAGGAAGGTGAAATCATTGGCGGAAGAGAAAAGGGCAACCACCCTTGAAAAAATTCCCATTTCTCTCTCTAGGCCTCGAGAGCAGGATATGTCAATTGTGAACTCGTTTGGTCTTTTTGAAGGCTAGGCCCAAAACACTGTCTTTGGCTTATGGGTAAATTGGTAAATTACTCTTATAAAAGAAAATAGCACACACTACGGCTTCGTTTGTTTATCATTTTGAGAGAATTTGAAATCCTATAAAAGGGATTATACGGCTTTCTTTGTTTATAGTTTTGAGGGGATTTGAAATTCTTTAGAAGGAATTTAGAATGATTTGATATAAAGTAAAAAATGTATATGTATATATGTTTGGGAGTGTGCATTTTGTAAGATCATATAAAATAGAATTTTGAAAAAGTAGATAATATAAATAATATTATATTATAAAAAGTAATATAAAAACGATTGAATGATTATGTAATGATTGATGTATTTGTATATATGATGATGATAAAGTAAAAAAGTAGCAGAAATAATATTGAGTTGAATAGATAATAATAATTGAAAAGTGTGTTATAGATGATTGATAGTGTATTGAAAATTGTGTTTGAAAAATGTAAAATATGTATATTATCGGTATTATAGAGTAGAATTTTGGAGGACTTAAAATCCTATATCGAAATCAAACAAACGGAGATTTGAGATTTGAAATTCCAAAAAAAACTTCTCAAATCATAAACAAACATACCCCTACGAGTCTTTGAATTTAATAAATCAAAATGACTTACCATTTTTTTTAATCTCCATTTGTTTTGATCGCTGTTTCGATTATAAAAACATTGTTTAAAAGAAACATCATCCGAGGAATTTGCCGAATCTCATCTGTTTGAGAAACTTCCTACATATTACATATTGAAAAGGTTGACAAGAGAAGCTAGGAGTGGAGTAGTACACAATTATATGGGCAATGAAGTCGAGGAAGATCCAAAGCTACAAAGTACAGAACGATACAGAAAACTTTGCATGATGTTTATACGACTAGCAACTGAAGCATCTACGCACCAATCAACATTCTCTTTGGTGCATAAGGCGGTGTGTGATCTAAGCAAACAAGTCATGGATATGCCTCTAACGGAAAAGAGTGAAGACACGAATGACAATGCTAGAGGTACATCGACAAACTCTTTCATGACACAACCAAAGGGATTCAAGAAAAGAACTGGTCCGAGAAGATCAAAGCGGATGAAGAGTTGGGTAGAAAAAAAAAAAGAAGAAAAACAAATTTGAGTGTCAAGGTATATAAATTTATTAATATTAGTTTTGTGGAATATATGTATATGTGTTTAATTTTTGCAATCATTGTAGGACATTGGAGCACACAATATAGTGTCAGCATCTTGTCAACACCTCAAATGTCTCAGAGATGTCTTCAAACTAACGAGAGTCAATTCAGTTTCACGAAATTCTTTATGGTATGATTTAAGATCATATTTCAATATAAAAATAAATTAATAAATTGACTTATGATTCATAATTTGTATTTTTTTTAATGTAGGCGCCACTTGATCATTCCTAGTATTCTCTTGAAAGTATGTGCTTCAACGGAGATAATTCCTACATGCTCCCTTGATTAGTTTCATTAATTATTTATGTTCTAAATGAAATTCTTTTGAAACGCCTATTATAATTTCAACTATTTTAATTTTGTATGTGCTTTTTTTATTATTAATCTTCTCATAAGTAGAATCAAATATATTAATTCTTATATGAATTATTATTGACCTATTATATAATATATGAGTATTGAAAAACTTGTGTTAAATCTATTTACAAAAAATAAAAAAACTAAAAAATAGTATTGAAAAACTTGTGTTAAATCTATTTACAAAAAATAAAAAAACTAAAAAATAGAAAAAAGTAAAGGAAAAAAATCCTTATTAATACAAAAATAATAAAAACTAAAATTAATGAATAAACTAAAATTTTTAATGAAGATTGAAAGCACGGTTTCTGTTACTATTCTGTACTAAAATTTCTCCCGTCTTTGCGATGCACGATAGAATTGATAATTATATTATATACTCCCTCCGTCCCATTCCAATCTTCACACTTTGACCTGCACACATTTTAAGAAAAAAATGGTTTTATTGACTTTTTAAAGGGGATGAAGGGTGGAGATTGTGAGAGTGAAGATTGTGTGGTGAAGATTGTAAGATTCTTTGCCATTTTTTGGGTGTGAAGATTGAAATGGGACGACCCAAAATAGAAAGTGTGAAGGTTCGTTTGGGACGGAGGGAGTAAATTTTATAAAATAAAACATCTAAATAATACATATTTAAATTCAATAAAAAATATTAAAATAAGGTGGTTTCTGCAATTATATATATATATATATATATATATAGATTTCATGTTTTATTGTTTTTATCCCATATAAATAGGAACATAGCTTTATCATATCCTATTTTTATTATTTTTTAATTAAGCATTGAAATGTTGTTTCGTGGGCTAATATTTCATTTGTATAAAAAAAGTCACCAAAAGCATCCAAACGGCGACGTATTAGTTCCCCAGTATCCGTTCCCCATTATTGACCATCAAAAATTGAAAAGAAAACCGACAGTTCTGCATTTTAATAGTAGAGTAGAAATCGTGAAATTCATGGTGAGTTGGCACTTGGCAAAGAGTAGAAAGCAGGGACTATTAAAGCATGAAAAAGGGGCAGGTGTAAAATGTTACAAAAAGAATGCATATTTATTTACAACTTTTTGTATTTCTTACCAACACTATTTGTACTATTTATATTAACTCATTCCCTCAATGAATGGTGGAGATGTTTTTTATTCAACGATTAGAAATAATTCTTTTAAAATCTAGATAATTTTCTACATATTCTAAAATTTTCAAAATTATTCTAGAATATTTTATATTTACCAAGAGTTTTACATGATTTTAGGTGCATATATAAAACTGTACATTCAAATATATTAGAAAAACAAATAAAATTATTAAATTTAATTATAATCATTAGATAATCATTAAAATTATATATAAGATTTTTAGATAATTATTAATATATTAAATATATTTATCCCTATCCATCTATTTAAAATGAATATTAAAATTTTAAAAAACTCGAAAATACGCAGCAAATCCTAAATCAAAATGAGGGAATTATTGGCTTTTGAGTTTAGTTATCATAGAAACAAAAATAGGTAACTACTGACATGATGAATCCAATGTAATTGTCGAATCAAAAGTATTAACTGGAAAATTAGAAAAACAAAATGAAGAAATATTCGAAGATCGAAAAATAATGAAGTTTTAAAAGAATGGGTCTCCATGTAAAGACCGGCCAAGACTTCAGACTTATAGTAAGATTTTTAAACATAAAACTATACAAAACATAAATGTGCAACTATTGTAAATAGAAGCATACAACTATGTTCCCATATTAACAGTTGCACTTTTCTGTATAAATAAGTTGCATTTTTTTTTTCAAAGATAACAAATTACACTTTTAAAAAACGACTATGAAGAGATCACGGTCTTGGCGGTCAAGCATCTACAAGACCTAGTCTGCCGAAAAATAACACATTTGGAATCATTATGTATCATTCTCGTTTCTTATTGAAATATGGTTGAATCATGAATCTTCTTCATTCTGTATTATTTAATTACTTCAAATTGTATTCATAAGAAAAGATTAAAATACTTTTGTATAATGACACGGCTATGTATAAAGTAATAAACTAGTATTATATTTACCTCAAGTTGAATTGCATCAAATTCGACAAGAGACAATTACATAACTTGTCCGTAATCAAATAAAGCAAAAAATTAAGTCGTTTATGTATCTCAAGTTGTACGTATTCATGGGAGAGAGAATTAAATTTGTATAACATGACTATGTATAAACTAATGTTAAGTATTGTATGCTTACAGTTACATCGTCCAATTTATTTATATTGAATCGTACAATTATTAATATAAAAAAATAATTACACGATTCAGTATAAATAAATTGTATCTTTCAGTATAATAATTTGTACGGTGTACTTTTATGCAGATGAGACCCACTCATAAACTAATGATACAATATATATATATATATATATATATATATATATATATATATATATATATATATATATATATATATATATATATTTTACCTCAAGTTGTATTGTGTCAACTTCAAAGAGAGAAGCTTAATTGCATGATTTATGCATAATCTTTTTGTCAATGTGAGTTCATATATTTATACAAATTTGAAAGAAGTCTAATTCCAATTATTCTTTGATCTTTTTTATACATTTTTCTTGTTTGAGGTTTTCTTGCAAGTTTGAACTAATTTGGAGTGGCTGATCTGCTCCAGTTGGCAATTGGGTTAAAGCAGACAACAATTTTCTTTAATTTTGCATAAAGATTTAAAAAAAAAAAATACTCCAAGACATAATTAGTATTGTTATCAACAATAAGAGAAAAAAAAAAGTGAAAAAGTAATTTCCAGTACATGCTACAATTGTTACTGAAAAATGATCGATGTTACTAAGCCTTGACACATATTTAGGGTTAAGTTCTCTTACATTATATTCTCACACTAAGCTGTTTGGGTTAGATATATTACTGAAAAATTATTGTAATGGACAAATCTATATCATTTGTTTCTAGATTAATCAGTGTTGAATATATGATAAATGATTTCACATGTGAGTTGTCTCACATCGGAATATTAGAAGAAATGAGACTAGCTTTATAAAACCAGTGAAATTTCTTTCTCCTATCACCAATTGGTTTTAGGATGGAACCTCACTAGGCGTGACTAGTCTCCTCGGCTATTGGATGCGTGTGTGGGACCGCACCGGCGCCCGATTTCTACATGGTATCGAGCGGGCCCCATGCTCGTCTTTGGGTGGGTAATTGTCGAGGTCCTGGAGTCGTTGAATTGACAGTGGTGGTCGTTAATTCAGCGTAGTCGTGAGGTCATTGAATTGATTTGAGCATGGGTGATCCTTTCGTTTAGAGAATTGTGAAGGACTCACATGTGAAGGGGGGGTTTGTTGAATATATGATAAAGGATTTCACGTGTGAGTTGTCCTACATCGGAATATTAGAAGAAATGAGACTATTTTATAAACGCAGTAAATCCTCATTCACCAATTGGTTTTAGGATGGAACCAATTGGTTTTAGGATGGTCTCCTCCGCTATGGGTAGTGTGTGGGTCTCCTCCGGCTCCCCGATTTCTACAATCAGCAATCTGCTCCAAGAATATATTTGATAGAAGAGTAGGGGTCAATGAAATCAAATGTTATACATTAATTTAAGGTTAATTTAGACCTAATCTCTATTCTTATGCAAAGCAATAATGATTTTTTTTTATTTAAAAAAAAAAATACTCGCATGAAACGATCTCATACATGAGACGGGGTATAAACTAGCGCAAATCAAAGCCTACATCTTTCAAAGTGTTAAAGCGTCATTCACAAATTATGGGTCGTCTCACCGTGAGACCGTCTTATACAAGTGGGACAAAAATTCGTATGAGATATTTTCATGCATGAGACGGGGTACAACTTATTGCACAAATCAACACTCACTCCTCACAAAGCGTCAATGTTCAAATTAATGTACGTCTCACTGTGCGGTCGTCTCACACTTGTGTCTTTTTTCTTATAAATACAATCTTTTTCTTTTTTTCTGATTAAAAAAAGAAAAAAGAAAAATGGGGACTTGAAAGAAACATAAAAACATGATATAGACACTGTCTGAAAATGTTGATCACTTGAAAGAAAGAGTTACATTGAACTGTATCAGAATTTAGATCATCATACTTGAAATTAACAAGCATTTTAGTCTCTTATTATGGTTTGAGATGACTCACATCCCCCCATGATTTAATACTCCATTCATCATCATCAGATAAGTGAAATACATTGATGGATGCATTCAGAACCTTCCCATGGCAATCTTCAGATGGAAGCACCCTTGCAAAAAGTGCTTCTATGGCAGCCCCATGAGAGACTACAATCACTCTCTCCCCTGAATGACAAGTCAAAATTATCATTCATTACTCAAAAAAACATATTGGAGAATCACTTATTTTCGAAAGTTAGCTTTTGAAAATAAGTAATTCTAAAATCTGTTAATAGTCGGTCAATCAGTACCTTTGTGTTTGTTTGCAATCCTTTGCAAAGCCAACGTGCACCGAGTATACAGCTGATTATAGCTCTCTCCGCCACCCTGCATGTGATGAGAATTGCTTATAATCTGCTCATCTGCATTTTATGAACACACACATTCTCTAATCAACATCCTGCTTTAATGATTTTCAATACATTTAAAACTTCCATCACCAGGTTTTAGAGATTTCCAAATGTTTTTTAAAAGATCAGACAATTATGGCAGCTTAACGTTCATTTCTTAAGACATTCAAAGTAGCATGCTATCTATTGTTAACTAGACGAAGATTTGGATATTTCCCAAACTGCAACGTGATTCACATGAATATTACTAACATAACCACTTGTGGGAGGCTATTAATTTTATAGGCATTCTACAAATCTTGGCTATTTGGTAAGCCATGGGATTGGTTTGAAGCCTTGATCATTAGATGATTAATCAATCTATAGGGACGGGACTTAATGGTCATCTAACGATTTATTGTGAGTTGCAGGGGAGGAATTAAATTAAGCAATACCTGAATTAACATTGAGGACCAAACATACAAGTAACCAGATACTTGATTTGCAGGCATCAGATACTGATCATCACACTTATTTTGTGAAATTAGTTACTGAAATCATATTTTCATACAAGAATATCTTGATCAATATATGATTTTTGCAATAAACACAAGGCCAAGTCTGGTGCTTACATCACAATTTATTGAATGAAATAAGAAAAACATCCACATTATTACAAGAGAGAGAGAGTACCGGAATTTCAAGGTCATTCAGACCAGCCCTAAGAGCTTTGTAAGCCTCTGGGTTGATTTTGGGTGCTTCATCAAATAGAACACCTTCAAGCTCACCAAGATGTCTTTCCCGTAAGTCCAGATCCTTAATCACCTAATTACACCTTAATTGTCTTAAACAATATAAAAATCTCTGTAATGAAAACATATATACTGAAAATCCATACCATTGGACCCAAGAAACTGAAAATACACTAAGTATGAATGGAAACAAAAGTTGAATTCAATTGTACCTCAAACACACCACTACAGCTTGTTGCAATTATCTCCGCGGTCACAAATGCTCGTTTTAAATCGGATGAATATACTGCACTTATATTAGGCTCTTCGGAAAGACTCTTAGCCACCTACAACAAGTAAATTTGTATCTTATTTATCTCTAATAATCAACCACACCACAAATTAAACTTGCATCAATTATCCCTTACAGCAAATGCTTGCTTCTTCCCAGCATCATTTAAGTCCACATCTTGCTGCCCCTAAAACAGAACAAAAATAATTATGATAATAATATTAGTAAAATATATTTATCGAATACAACGAATTACCAAAGTCTACATCAAATGCATTGTCCTATATATTCAAGGCTAGGCAATTTAAAAGGGGAACCATAAATTTCAAAAAAGAGCAAAATTAAATTAAAATCCAGTACCTGAATCCTGCGATCAGCATTCCATTCTGTTTCACCGTGCCGAATTACAAATATTTCAGCATACTTCGGAGTAACAGTATCAGTGTTCCTGCAAAAAACGCACATGAAACGGTTGATATTTCTTTCCAAATTGCAACTAAATTCAAATTCAGTTTGAAATTGAAGTAGAAACTAACTGTTTAATAGGCATGGCACATAGAGTGAAAGACCCCTCAGATTGTGTAGTTAATTTAGATGATACAAGAGAGAGGAGCACAGTGAAGAGCATATATAATAATAATAGTATAACAACTTAAAAGGTGGGATTAGTTACACCAACCATGCTTCTCTCGTTTGTACGTTGTGCACCAAATATAGTACTTTTACGTGATTGGATTGTCAAATTCAACGTTGAATCCCTTGTCCTTCATTGGAATTGGCCGATCAATTAATTGATTAAATATAGGTAAACAATTCAGTGTTTAAGCCTTTATGTTCTGTTTTGTCGCGGGCCTTAATTTTAGTGGTGCTCTATCGTATATAGACAGCAATCACTTCCATAATATAAGACATAAGACACTAATATATAATACAGGTAATTTTTTTTTTTTTCTTGATCAGCAAAATAAAATTTATTAAAGAATGTGGGCATAAGGGTGCCCATAAATCATAAACTGTACAAGAATTAACAACCTAATATCAATCTCGAATTGGCTAAAAGAAAATTTAGAGCACCCTAAGCTTTTCACTTCAAATCAACTCCACAATCTAGTTTTTAATTCATCCATAAGCTTATCAACAGAAAACTCAACGCTATTAAAAATCAAATTATTCTCATTTTCCAAATCAGCCACACAACACCCAATCATAATGCAACAGCAACCTGTCTCCCCTTTTTCCCTTTGAACAATCGACCGTGAGCAATCAGGTTTTTCATTATATATGAGTGAAGAACGGTTGAAATCCCCAACCACTTAAAACAATTCATCCATACCTTGTGAGTCTCAGTGCATTCGAAGAAGACATGTTTCCCATTTTCTTCATATGAACCACAAACGATGCATTTTAGATCCGAATCTTGATTGAAGATGAAGGTAACGGTTAAAAATAACGAAATATATAATACAGGTAATGTCAATGTATATACTTTCAAATGCCTTGTTTGCCGAAAGAAAGAAGCACTAGGCGACTATTAATTATGACAATTTTGTGTAACACAGTCTCATGCTGAAATGTTCACAAATTAAATAAAGAACATATATTTTGTATATTAGGTGTACTATGCAATTCAAGTACATTTATAAAATATACAACTTTTTTTCTTGAAACATTTAACTTGTTCAGTGCAAAACAAATTAAACATTTCAAAATTGTTACATAACTTTCTCTTATATAAATTAACATATATCTCCCCAAAGTATTAAATCATTATTTTCAATTTATATTTCATGCCACCGATACAGTCTCACACAAAACCTTACTCTTTAATTATACATGCACATTAAAATTTCAACCAGAAAGTCTGGGATGACATGTATAACTATATAAAAGCAGCAGCAGCAGCTAAGAATTTTCTGAGCGCGTGGATTACTACTCGCTGTCTTGTGAAGGCGTTTATCACACACCCTTATATATGCGTAAACAGTAACTATCTTGATGTATCTTTTAATATTTTATTAAAATGTGTCAGGTAATAATTACTCTTGCAGTCAAAAGTAATCTGATAAAATAATAATCCAATTCCAAACGTGACCATATAAATCAAATATTCTTTGGGAAGTATTCAAAACCTCCTGAACTCTGTTGTCAAAACCCTGTTGTCAAAACTCACAATTTTTTCGCAAGTTATAAACTTATAGCAAGTTGTAATTTCATTAGTTTTTCCAATTTGTATTTCTTCTACATATGTTCCAAATTAATCTTTTTTTTTTCTCATCTGCAGATATTGACATCAATTGTGTATTCCAAATTAATCATTTTTTTTTATCTCATTTGCAGATATTGGCATCAATCTTCTGATTCGGTGAATCTGTCATTTCCACCTGCATATGAAACAAGAGAACTGCTTAGGACAAGTATTACATTTTCAAAATTCAGATGTGCACCATTATATTTAACGATATGTAAGTAGTACATAATATACTTATTATCTTTCTCTTCTTTTAAATGAAATTTCTTTTATCGTTAAATTACATTAAAAGTTGTAATAATTCTTCTTTTTCTTATATTGAATATATTTTCGCATATATAGTATTAAACACAACACATGTACTATTAAAAGGGAAAGCTGCAATTTTTTGAATTAATTCCTCATTGATTGTCACTGTAGTGTATGGGACGCACAGAACAGACCCTTGAATATATAAAAATATCATAATTAAAATTAAGGATGAAAAATAGATAAATTCATTATTTGAAAAATATAGTTGCAAAGAGGTTATACCTGATATTTTTTCTCATGATGGAAGCAACCATGTACGCATGATCGTACACCAATAGATCTGAAAAATTAAGACACTTCATCAAGAAAAGGAGTTTCCAAATTGGCATATCTGTGTGAAAACATAGATCTACAGCTCTAAATCGTACTTGGAGAAAAGTAGTAATAGCAAAATTATGACCTCAATAAATAATAATTGAAAAGTATATATATACAAACCTTATTAAATAAGAAGCGGGGTGGTTTTCTTTTTTCTTGGATGTGTGTCACCAACAAAATTATTGAAAATAGAACTATGTAGAAATGGGCCAAAAAACTAAATAAGAAAAGAAAAAACAACTGGAACTCAAGATCCGTCAACTTTGAGAATCAGATCTTCCGTGATACAACTTTGATCATATACAATATGCGGTAATTCCACTAGATCCGTCGAGTTTAAGGTAACAGATATAGAAATTAAAGATATGAAAAACCAAATTGTGCATAGACAGACACCTTAATATCTGTATATGTCCTAAATGTACGAAAACTTCATCTCAAGAAAACTTGGTGAAGAAAGAAAAAATGGCAGATCAGAAAGTAGAATCTCTATTGTAGGCTTAAACAAATGAAACTTCAAAATAAATTTACAAATGTTAAAAGAATTTCATCTTCTGGATTTTCACAAAGAAGAGAGAGAGAGGGGGTTGATGACAGAGAATCTGTGGAATGTGGCGACAAATTATGTTAGTGCATAAGATGTCTCTAGGTCACATTAAAAAAATCATTTTGAAAGACCAAATGAGGCTAACATGTATAGGCTTGGGCCTTGGCCCAATTAATCCTCCATCTATGTGGTATACTTCGAATCACTTTTTACTATTTACAAGTATTTCTAATTAATATTGTTAAAAAAAAAAGTAATACTAATTAATATCACATATTAAATTTCCTTCCTTTTGTTATTAGTATTCAATTATATATCGTATTATACTTATATTTGTGTGGGTTTTTTTTTTAGGTATATTTTTGTATATAGATGTTGCATTGCATATTGAAATTCATTTGACATTGATTACGAGAAAAAATAGATCAACAAAAAATATTCAACACATGCCTTATAATAAATGTTAAATATATATTATTGAAATTAAAGATAAGACACTATAAATAAATGTATATGTATAAAATATTTTTTGACAATACTATTAAAATTTTAAATATTAAGTTTAAAATCATGCATCGCACGGGCTAAAATACTAGTAATCTCTAACAACAGGGCATAGCCTCGTTATGTTGGATGAGGGGCTTTACCCCTCCAAAGTTATAAACAAAAAAACTATATTATATATATATAAGTTATAAACAAAAAATTATATTATATATATATATAGAGACAAAAATTTGTGTGAACCCGAATTCACCATGAACTCATTTTTTTTAGTATTACTGTTATACATAAAAATTATTAATGTTATGCACAAAAACTCTCACTGTTTAAAAAATACTTTATATTTTTAAACAGTGATAGTTTTTACGTATAATAATGATAGAGTTCATGTATATACCTGGTTTACATGAGTGTTACTCATATAAAAATCTGTTATATGCATATATATATTTTTTTTTGAAATTTTTTTTTTGAAAAATTCAATTAATCCGTGAAGGATCCATAAATTTTCTAATATTATTATAGGGGTGTCCCATATATATTATTGGGTATATATAATAAGCAACTTTTTTTAATATAACTAATCAAATTAAAAGATTAAAATAAAATTAAAATTATTTTCTTATTTACTCCACTAAAATAATAACAGTCATCATACTCCCCTAATTACTCCTGATTTATTTTTACGAGTCAACATCAAGATCTCCACTTCTACTAGTTTATTATTCAAATTATTTTTCATGAATAATTGTTGACTATCTCTTAGCAAAACTTTCAGTGTGGGAACTGCACCATCATTACTTTAAAAAAATTTACAATAGTAGGAGATTATGTTGCAGCAAAATTTCATTATGGGAATTGCATCTTCATTACTTTAAGAAAATCTACAATAGTAGGAGCTTATGTCAGCATAATTTCATTATGGGATTTGCATCTTCGTTATTCAACAAAATTTCATTATGGGAGTTGCACCTTCATTACTTCAAAAAAATTTACAGTATTAGGAATCAACTAACATCTCAATAGCTTCAAAAATTAAGCATGATAATACGAGCCATGCAACATTTCCCAACGTACAACCAAATTCAATACAAGCTTGCTCGCAAAAAATGACTCTGTTGACTCCTTCCTAGTGAAATCTCGCAAATTCACCGATTGTGATTCTATATTTGAATTTGTGAAAACTGAATTGCCGTATATGATGTGTCTCTTTGTAGGTCCCGAACGGGTTTCGTGAGGGCAGAAGTCTAGAGGGGAGGGGTGAATAGACTTCTGAAAAACTTTTCGGGCGGATCAGGTGTGAAAGCAGGTTTCCTGATCAGAGTGCAAGTGAGTCAGTATGGACTGATATCCAACTTACTGATCACCTGATGGCTGATCAATTTGGTGTCTATCAGTTTAACTGATTGTGCGGAAGCTAGTTTATACCCGTGTGAAAAACCAGTTTTAACAAATTAGATTCTCGAGTCTGTTTTTCAATCAGCCGATCAAGGAGTCAAACTGATCAGATCAGTTGCTTGATGCGAACTGATCCTAACTCAGAATATGTATGAGATTTTAATCAAAGTCGTGTGCGATAGTGTAAAGCAGTTAAGAGCAGATAAATGCACACAAGATTTATAGTGGTTCGGACAACCAGTCCTACGTCCACTCTTCCCTATCACAAGGGGCACCAACTTAACCGACTTGGACTTAGTTTATTGTGTTAGTCCAACACATTACAACCAACAGATATTTATAGAGTTCTCACTCAATCAATCCCAGAAATCAGAACTAGAAACTCTAGTCTGAAATCTTGCTAAAACAAACTTAACCTAACTGATGGGTTTGGGTAAGATTTGTTGTTTCTTCCAACTGGAAATCTATCCTGGTATATGTGTAGCCAAAAAACTAAAGGATGAGATTTTTATGCTAAGAACAATGAGATGAACACTTAGAAATAATCTTCAAGTTTGTGTTCTTCGTGCGGAAATTTAGCTATAGTATGAGCTTCTTGATAATTTCTCGTCCCTTCTCTTTGAAGAGCAATCCCATATTTATAGACCTTGAAATCAAAGAGCCGTTGGAGAGCAATTTGAATTTCCGGCTATATTTGGTAGATATGTAGGATTTGATGTGACGTGCTTCAGGGATGGCATGACCGAAAGCGTGAATAGTTGTCCTTTATAGCCGTTTGACTAAGCAGCGCCAAATCCCGTATTGTCGGCTCCGTTTATACGTGTCTTGTTCTCATTGGTTAACAAGTACAATTTTTAGTGTTTGTTCTACCAACTAAAATTGACATACTTCTTTTCCAGATTAACAACGTATGACTTGTGAAACATCAGTTGATACCGGATGCAAGCTGACCTGATCAGATAAAACTGATCAGTCTACCTGATTGAGTCTTCTGGTGCTAGTTATCTTAGCTCAACTAGCGATTTTACCGATGTAGGTCTTCGGTCCTCGATTCTTCCGATCTTCCGGTAGTCATCGATCGAGGTCTTCATTGATCTTCATTGTCTTCATCGATCATCGATTATATCGCTTTCATCCGATTTTCTGACCTTATCTTGTCTTCTGACTCGTCTGGTCTTCTGACTTATTCTAGTCTTCTGATCTCCGGACCTGACCTATACATATTGAGTTCTCCCTCAATATGTGACCTATCTTATACATCAGTTGTTCTATACAATAATTATCAACTGGTCATCTCATAACAGGTATTTAAAAACATCAGTCAACTAACAGGTCTGACTGGTCCTATTACACGTGTTTCTGAACTTTCATCAAAACTCTAAATTTCTCAACAATTTCCCCCTTTTTGATGAAACCAAAACACTTTGAGAAACCAACAACAGTTAATAAATATAAAACAGTAAAGAACAAAATAATCAGAAGACAATGAGAGTTTGTCTTAGGATCAGTAAAAATAAACTTTTCATTTAACTGATTTATCATTTACATGTTACATCTGAAAAGTTTGCAGTTTAAAGTTCAGCTGATCCTAAGAAGTCTTCTGATTCTTCAAACTCTTGGAACATATCCCAATGGCATTTCCCGATGATCTTGAGGGACGTTGAAGATCCGATATAATTTCCATTTGACATCATTGATCTGTTGTGGATCAGTTATGTGCGATTTGCTCAAGATGTCAAAGTAGAATATTTCAAATGCCAATCTGTAGAATGAGCCATCCGCCTTCTTAGTATAGTCCATCACATCATACTCTTGATAGGATATTCCCACATTTATCTTTCTGGCCTCATTCTTCAGGTACTTAAGAAAATCCGGATGCTTGTTCTCCAACCAGTTGAGAAATTCCTCATCCGGTGATTCTTCTGTTGGCACTAAGTCCAGAACAAATGCATCCAGGAGCCATTCTCCTCTGATCTTATTCCATTCCTCGAACTTATCAGCATGAGCAACAATTTTAGGAATGATTTCATCAACTCTTGCTGGCAACTGAGGTTCTGCTCCAGATTTTTCGGCTTGGCCCTTCTTCACCCTCGATCTGTATTTTTTTTTCAGTCCTTCTGCCTCTGCCATTTTTTCTGCCCTCCTCTCTTCTTCACTTATCCGAGCTTCTTCAGCTATCTGTTCCTTGGAGAGTCTCTCTACCAGTTCTTTATCAGCCTGTATCTGGCTTGCTGTGATTCTCGTGACTCTCTTAGCCTGAGTGGCTGGTTCAGATCTTGAAGTACCAGCTCCTGCAGCCAACTTCCTTGCCTTTGACTTCTCCATCTTTCCAGAAACTTCATCTGCGAACAGATCTAGATGGTCTAGTCTTTGGCCATAGGATTCAACTGTCTGAATCAGTTCTTCTGTTGTTCTGATGAAGTCAGCTGGTTTCTCAACCTGTCATTCCCCCTTTTTGGTTTGATCAAAAAGAGCATTGAGGTGGAAAGTCAGAGATCCAAAACTGACGGATATGGCCTTGTTCAGATCAACAACAGATAAACCTTGAGCTTGAGTAGTTATATCTTGAATATTTGAGATCAGCTCAGACTTGGCAGATTCAACCGCAGTGGAGAGGGTAAGAATGAGTTTGTCAAGTTTTTCTTCAGTCATTTCAAGCTTTTCAGTAACCATCAGAAGAGAAACTTGTTGTTGATCAACCTGGACTAACTTTTCGTCAACTATTTTCTTAAATTCATTAGTCAGGTTGGTCACGGTTTGGGAGAACTGATCTTTGAGTGCTTCGATCTGGGAAATAGCAAATTCCCGTTGATCCTTTATTTCTCTGAGGCCAGCTTGCCTCTGATAAACTATTGTGTTGCTAACTTCATTAGCCAACACACCCTCAATTTCTTCCTTCAGCAGATCTTTGAAACAAGATCTGATTTCCCGAAGCTGATCAGTGGTGATGTGTGTAGCAGGAATGCCTTGTACCACCTGATCAGTACCAGTTGTTTGTGCCTCCATTGATTGGTCATGAACTGGAGCACCAGGCTCACTTTCATCGGCAGCTCTTACATCCTTAATGGATCATCTGCCTTAGGAGTTTCTTCAACTGTGTCCAGTTCAACTTGTTCATTTATTCCCAGCTTTCTGTGGATCAGGGCTTTGATTGCCTCAGCAGTTATCAGTTCAGCTGGTGATCCTATCTGAGCAGATTTCTTCATGTCGAAATCAAAATCTGTGAACGCATCAGCACCCCCCATCTGTCCAATAATGATCATAAAATCTGAGAAGTTCCTTAAACGGAGATCTTTCCAAGTCAGAATCTCCATCACTTCTTCTCGAATTACTGGATGGCTTCCAACTCTGGGTACAACTCATCAATTTCGCGTTCGATTTTCATCCTGGCCATTTTTCCGGCGATGGTCTTGGACGATCTTGACTCAGGAATCGACTGTTCAGATCGACCAGGTTTATTTTGATGAGATGTGGAGGGTTCTGGCAGCGTCTGAGTAGCTGGATGTTGGTGACCGATTTGAATGAATCAGAGGTTCTGCGAAAGAAGGTCGGCGATGAGGTTCTCGTAGTAACTTCGTGCGGTGGTTACGCAACAAGTGATCTTACGGGTTCGTGGAAAGGTGAACTTTCAGGTTCGAGAGCAGGTGAAGGAGAAGGAGAGATATGCTCAGCAGCTAGAATTCTGAGTGGTGAATTAGCGCGAGATTGAGGTGATGGAGATCTTTCATCCCTTGCTCTTCTTCTCTAGCGAGCTCTCGGATGAAGAGATTTTTAGATGAAGATGAATCTCTTCATCTAACTCTTCATGAAAAAAAAAGAGTCATGGGGGCTGTTTTTACTTTCTTTGGCCTCTTCTCCCGAGCCTTCACGATTTTCTCTTCTTTTTTGAGGAATATCGATTCTGAAGCAAAACAACCTCCTTGTTGGCCTGTTTTTCCCTTTCTTAGGAGGAGTGGGCCGCATATCATCATCTGCCGGCCCATAGATGGCAGTTGTGGCTTAGAGAAAAGCCTTGTAAGACTTTAGTCCATTCTGATTCCATTCTGCATTAAGCATTTTGTCCTCCAGAATGACTGCAACTTTGTTGAGATTGCTGATCCTCTTCTTCAGAAAAAACTTGTCTCTGTTCACTAACTCCAAACTTGTCATGCTCTTGGATCAGAATAGCTTTCAGAAAGCCAGCCCAGTTAATATTTTTTGCTCCATCGATAATAACAACCATACTATGCATTTTTACAGCTGTTAATCCATCTGGGCTGAAAGAGATACCCATAATTGTTTTTGACAAAATGTCAAACAACAGTCGGTATTTCCTTTTCAACATTGGCCTGACAAAACCTGCGGTCTGGTGTTTATCAGCCTCTCGGAAGAGTTCATTCCTAATCAGTTTGTCTTCATTCTCTCTGTAGTGAGCATGAGAGATCTTCCTTTTGGGCAAGTTGAACAAACGAGAGATATCGGCATTAGTGACTCTGATCTCCTGTCCATTTACCGATGAAACCAGTTCATCCCCAGGAGATTCCACCTTCAACTTTCTTAAGAACTCTAGTGCCTCATACTGCATCACTGGATTGCAGTGAGCAACACAGTATTTTTCGAGGCCGCACCTCCTCAGAATTTGTTCCACTTCCATTGATTTCGGATCCCGTGTAACACCAAACATTACATATTTGTCTTCAATAATTTTGTTTGCCAAATTCCGCATAATTACACATAATTTTTCCCAATCCGTGAGTAGCCATCTACAACACAATGGAATCGATTAAGATTTGTGCATAATCATAAATATATCACACATTGATTATCAGACCTATCAAGCAATGGATACATACAAATACCGAGAAATGATAAGGCATAACACAAGATAACATAAACAGACATAATCTTTATGATCAATGAATTTAGGAACCTAACTCAACAAATAACCAGGATTTACCAGATTTTGCTTTCCGATTTTGAAATACGTTGAATCGTAGGAAACGTTTTTGAATTTCAGAAAGGTAAATGTAAATTTTCTGAGAGTAAATCGCAAGAATGAGAAGAGTACTTTGGAAGGGTTTTGATGGATCCTCTATATAAGGAAGGAGGGAAAATCGAGATTGGAAGATAAAACGTTTTTAAAAGAACATCTCAGATTGAGCGGTTTTTATTGTGTGGTCAGGGTATGCACGCGTGATTGCCTTTTGGATTTTAAAAACACATTTAATAGCATTTAATACAAATACCCTACGTCCGCATTAAATGCTTGTAGGTATGACATCATAAGGTAATGGGAACAGTAATAGCTAACATAAGATAAGCATAAAGGTAAATCAGAAAACGTATCTGACTAACTGATATTGTAATCAGTCAGTTACCACTATTGATCTGATCTGGTTGGCATGATTACTGTTGACCTTACCGATGATAGCCTATCCCTTAGTATTTCCCAACAATGTCCCACTTATCTGATCAGTCTTCTTCAGATCCGATCTGATCAGTTGACGTTCCCCCTTCAATTGTTATCTCTTATTACTTGTTTGACTGTTCTTTCTGATTAGTTGAGATACCATACTCAACTGATCCTACTCATCGATCGATCTCTTCTTATCCGATTCAGATTACCGACCTAACTCGATCCACTCAGATTAAGTCAAGTCTTGGGATGAGTGCTACCACCAAAACTTAATCTTGGGAAGTTGAAGAGTCGTCTCGATTCCCTAAGTCTGCACGATTTAACATTCGCAATAATAGTCTGGATACTTTATGATATCTCACGCCGTAAACTTATCCAATCATCAATTGCGTATCTCCTACGCGTTGTCCTTGCGGTGCCAATTTCTCTGAAGGGCTTTGAGAAATCAATTTGCACTTTCACCCCTGTTTGTCCTCTATAAATAGGACCAACATTTTACACAACATAACTCATTAACCATACTTATCTTCTTTAAGTTTGGTAATCCATGTATTCTGGTGAACCCTTGATTCCGGTAAAACTTCCGGCAAAATCCTTCAACCCTTTTCAAATGATATCAGCTTCTCAAATCAACCCTGTGCGTCCCTTATTACTGCTTTCGTCGTCATCGAGGAATATTCATACGATTATTGCCAAGCTTCTCTTCCACCGAGGCAGCGGATCTGCTATCGCAAATGAGAAGACACTTCTCCTGACCATATGCGCCTTGTGCGTCTATCGAGATGACGAAATTAGCATCACTAGGCTCCATCTGATATGTAACATGAGTTCAGTATTCGATCTTGATCATGCATTACGCGATGTGGATCAGACTGAACTCAATATTTGCATGTGACACTTGTGTCCATGTGGTGTTGAGCACCCCATGTATGACACTCGTGTCCTTTTAAAGCTGGGAGCCCCATTGATTTTAGGACTAGGGGCTTCTGGCTTAGAAATCCTTCAATGCCGCTCTCGCTCCTGACTCCGAAGCTCTGAGGGTGGCTTAGGATTATTTCAAAGCCTCTCACACCCCTTTTAGGGTTGGGGTCTTAGGGGCATCTGACTTTAAAATCTTTAAAGCCTCTCTCACCCCCTCTAGGGTTAGGGTTTATGGTTTAGGGTTTATCTTTCGACCTCCGGGTCTATTATAATGAAATGTAATGTAAATTTTGACCTCCGGGTCTTTATTAATGAAAAGTTCTTTTATTTCATTGTTGTGTTGACTCATTTACCTTATGCGATTATAGCTGTATTACTTGTGCAACTTGCTTGTTGAAACTTGCTTAAATCGACTTACAAAGTTTGAAATAACCAATCGTCGATTCTTTTGTCGATATGCCTTTTCTTATCGGTTCCTTGATCGATCTTCCGATCGATTGAGATTCCGACTCATCGACCCCTCTTAACCTGGTTAGTCTCTTAACTAACTGGTTCTGGAGACCAGTCCACCAAACATTTCTGGTGCACTTTCTCCGAGATACAGAAGCCCTAGCTCATTGCATAATTCTCTGAATCGACCTCTCGGTAGTGGCTTGGTTAAAATATCGACTTTTACGCTTTATCAGTATGGATCTTTTCCATTCTGATATTCTTCTTTTCAACATGATCTCTTATAAAATGATGTATGACATCCACATGCTTGCATCTTGTATGTAGAACAAGATTCTGAGTGATTGCAATAGCACTATTATCATCATCGAGAATATAGGAACGTTCTTAGCTACAATGTTGTAATCCTCATTTGCCGACTTAGCAGAAGCGATTGGGGAACAATGACTTCTGCAACCATATATTCTTCTTCAATAGTAGATGCCATGGCGATGTCCCGCTTTTGAAAACCAAGAGATCGGTTTACTACCTAAAACCGACATGTACCGAGGTTGACTTTTCGTCTATTCTCGCAACCTCCATAATCGTAATCGAATACCCACTAAGTTTCTAGATTATCATCGATGGGTAGAATAAACCAAGGTTTCTTGTTCCTTCAGATACTTAAGAATCCACTTAGCTACTTCGGTGGCTTTGCATTGGATTTGCACGAAATCGACACATACACCCCATCGCAAAAGTTATATCCGGGTCCTTTGGCGATCGGTATAGTAGAGATCCAATGAGAGCCCCCGTATTCTTTTCTCGAATAGTTTTTCGACAATTATCATACGGATCCATCTTGAATCCGGTCATCATAGGAATTTCGCTTCCTTACGGTTTTGAACTCCAAACTTAGCCAACAAACTCCTAGTGTGCCGCCTTTGGCGAGATGAATATCCCATACGACTTTGCTTAACTTATAGACCCGTAAAGTAACTCATCGACCCATCATGGACATCTCGAACTTCCCTTGCATCGAACTTCTTTGAATTTATCACATAAACTCTTGTTGGGAGATCCGAAGATGATGTTCTCCACATAAATTTGAACCATCGAATATCTTCTCCATCTTCTATTTCGAATAAGGTTATGTCCTTTGTTCCTTTAGTGAAACCACTTGTCTATCAAGAAGGAGAGAGAGTATCATACCAAGCTCGAGGAGCTTGTTTTTGAGCCATAAAGAGCTTTTTCTTAAAGCGGTACTGTTGGGTCATTTTTTTCAAAGCCGGGAGGTTGTTCAACATAAACTTCCTCAGCTAGTACCCCATTTAAGAATGCACTCTTTACATCCATCTGATACACAATAAACCCCTCGTATGCAAAAAGATATGCGAAAACAAACCGAATGACTTCCGAAGCGAGCGATCGCGGTGAAAAGGTCTCATCATAATCAATTCTTCCGATTGTGAATACCCTTAGCAACAAGTCTTGCCTTATTTCGGTTATGACATTATTCTCATCTCTCTTGTTCTTGAATACCCACTTTGTGCCAATCACATCTTGATGGGTTGGTCATCCACCGATTTTCAAAACGATTTCTTTCAAACTGTTCCAGTTCTTCTTGCATGGCTAGAATCCAGTTTGCATCTTGTAGAGCTTCTTCTAATTCAGTTGGTTCCTTCAAAGATAGATAACAACAATACATGGCACTCTCACCAATCTGATGTCTAGTTTTAACTCTATCAGATGGGTCTCCGATGATCAGATCAGTTGGATGACTGGTTATCCAGGACCTTCTTTTCTGATTCTCATCAGTTTGGAGAACATCATTCTCTTCTGATAGTAGTTCAGCACTAGTGATTGGGAGTGATGCAGAAATATGATCCACTTGACATGGACAAGTCTCAGCTAATGTTGGACTCATCATGTGCTGATGTCTGTCCGAAGGAACTTCAGGTGTTCCCTCTGAACCAGATGGTTCGGTTATTCTTATCAATTTGTATGCGCTTCTTCATTGACAGTTGTACGTACCTTAGGGTCTGATTGATCTGGTGAATCAGTAAAATCAAGTTATGGAACATACACTGTTACGTGATCTGATCATTTTCCTTGATACTTAGATGATCTATTTTATGTGCATCAGGTACCGGTTGATCTGATACTGCTTGTTCTGAGGCAGATTTCTCTTGTTCAGAAGATGTCTCATCAAAGACCACATGAGGTGTTTCTTCCACAACTAGGGTTCGTCTGTTGTAAACCCTGAAAGCCTTGTTGGATGAGGAATATCATAAGAATATACCCTCATCTGACTTGGCCTCAAAAGTTTTCAACTGGCTCTTCTCATTGTTGTGTATGAAACACTTACACCCAAAAACATGGAAGTAAGAAACACGAGGTTTTCTGCCCTTCCATTGTTCATAGGGTGTTTTGAAGTGAGCCTTTGTCAGAGAACATCTGTTCTGAGTATGGCATGCAGTGTTGATGGCTTCTGCCCAGAAATGGCTTGGAGTTGCATGTTTCAGCTAACATAGTTCGAGCAGCTTCTTTGAGTGTTCTGTTTCTTCGTTCTGCTACTCCATTTTGTTGTGGTGTTCTTGCAGCTGATGTCTCATGTTGTATTCCAAACTTAGTGCAAAAATCATTAATAAAAGAATTCAGAAATTATGTACCTTTATCTGATCTGATTTTCACTATACTGACACTAGGCATGCTCCGGTTCGAACCCGGTTCGATTCGAACCGCCGGTTTTGATTCGAACCGGTGATTCGGGCCCGAAACCGTGATTCGATTCGAATCCCGGTTCCATTTTTTTTTTTTTTATATATTTTTCTTGTGTTTCTTAGTTTTTTGGATCTAAAATTTGAAGGAATGTATAGATAGATCATGAAATTGGACATTGTTATTGTTAATATGAGGATTTAAATTGAAGATTACATTAATAATTGAACTATTATAAATTAGTAGCCTAATTTATTACAAAGTAATTGAACTATTACAAAATAGTAATTTTAACTTAAAAAATAAGCTAGTAATCTACTATTACAAATTAATTGAACTATTACAAATTTTCAAATTACAAAGTGAACTATATCGAATTAGTAATTACAATTACAACTTAAAATTTTAAACTTTACAAAATAAATTTGGGGGGGGGATTTAAAGAAATTGGACTTGAGCTTAAATTTTAGAAATAAACTTAGAAATTCTAAGTTTGAAACTTAAAATTAAGTTGCCCTCACGATATCAAATAGGAATCAAAGTCCACGTAGTTCTCTTACCTCAAACTTACCTCGTTGATTTGGATCGATTTGATTCTTCATGCATCACTTCCGGTGGTAGTTTTTCTTGAGCTATCTTGATCATCATTATCAACAAATTCTTGAACTTCTCTTTTCGGCTCTTACCCAATCATCAAGCAAGCATTGGTTTTCCACGTTTTCAACGGTCATATTCGATCTCGTTGCATCCAAAGTGTAGCCTCCCAAACTAAAAGCTTGTTCAACGGAAGCGGTTGAGGCGGGGAGATGCAAAAATTTCTCTTCTTAGCATTGACAATATTGGATAGATATTTTTCATCCTCGACCACCACTTTAGTATATTAAAAGTAAGCGTTGTCTTCATCTTCGTCAAGCCGAGCAAATGAAGAGGATAAATAATGATCAAGTTAAGTAATAAGGGTTAAGTAGACCTTGGGCGTTTTTTGAGAACGTTCATCATAAAAAACCTGTTAATATATCTTCTTCTTGACTCATAGAAGAGCCACCCCACCACCACCAAAATTTTCTTCAAAACCGGGACCACTATATTCTCTAAATAAAGACATTAAAAGTAACTTTTAATCCGATTACCAATCTTCTTGGGATTAGGATATACATCATCTTCACCCGCCATGACCATATGTCTATTAGGAAATAAATAATTATAATACATATTTAACATCATTATTAATCCATCCAATCTTACTTAGGATCAAACACTTTAGCAACCAAGAATAGATCGGGAATATTTGTAAAATATTTTTTCCATTTTTTGCATCATAGAAAGTAGCACCACTTAATAAAGGATTTGTAATATTTTCATTTAACACATGAGCAACTTTAATACAATAATCAAGCGCTAAATTACCGTGGGATAATAAACTTGGGATAACACTTTTGTGGAATCATTAAAAATTCCCAAAATTTTACACAAAGAAGTGCATGAATCAATATTGAGGATATAAGCGAATACCACAATTTTCTTGAGTAAAAATGTACATAAAGCTTCTTTATAATCCATAGACTCATTTTTTAACAATTTTATCGTGGAATTCAACGAGTTGACACATCAAGAGAAAAATTTTTTGGGATGCATATTGTATGTTCTACAAAAAACTTTCCATTTTTTCAACAATTTTGAATGTCTCGACATATAATAAAAATAAGCGGATCTAATAGGACCAACTTGTTCTTTCAAAGCATCTAAACCATCTTGAACACATAAATTTAAAATATGACACATACATCTAACATGAAAAAATTTTCCACCAAGATATGGTTGACAAATATTTGTAAGATCTTCAATAGTAGCCGTATTTTGCACTAGCATTATCAAAACCAATAGAAAATATTTTTTTAGTAAGAGCATACTCATTTAAAATATCATGCAATTTATCTCTAATATTAACGGCATTGTGTTCCGTATCAAAATCTCTATAAGCAATCAATCTTTTTGTTAAGAGTCCACGAATCATCAATCCAAGTGCATGTAACTCCTATATAACTATGCTTTTGAAAATTATCACTCCAAATATCCGTATATACAAACTTTAACATTTAAATCGGCAAATAGATTAATCAAAGCATATTTATACTCATAAACAACTTTAGCAACATCACGAGTAGTAGTATGACGTGAAACTTTTTTTTTGCCGGGTTGAAGACCAAGGTTAACAAAATCATTCAAGGTTTAATTATCGGCAAATTGAAAAGGAAGGTGTTGTGTGCACACAAATTTAGCTAACAATTTTCTATATTTCATTTGATCAAATGTAAATAGAGAAGTGGGGTTACTTACCTCCTTGAACTCCACCACCGCCGGTTGGCGTAAATCCATGAAGTTGTGCTTGGTTTGAACTAATTCCAACTCTATCCAGGATGAATTTTTTTCAAATGCTTCTCGAATGTTCCATATCCTCCTCCTTTGACAAAAGAATATATTTTGTCACAATAGTTGCAATGAACTTTAATAGTACCATCCTCGTTGATCACTTTATTAAAGTGGCGTGCAAAAATATCCCACTTAAGTTGAGCTCGACTTGGAGTTGGCTCGGCATTGGACTCGGTTGGGTGGTTTTGGCTTTCTTGAGTAGGGCGTCGTGGTATAGCATCATCTTCAAGAGGAAGGGACCAAGTGTGGCCTCAATATCATCTAAACTCCACTCGATCGGTCTTGGGTGGATGTGGAAGACTTAACGGAAGAGGTGGAAGAAGCTTTGCCTTTACCCTTACCCTTGCTTTGATGGCTTGCCATAATAATAATATGTATGTAAGTATATGTAAATAATATATGTATGTAAGTGTAGTGTAATGTAATATGTATGTAACTATGTAAGTGTAGTGTAATATACTAATATGTAGTATAGTACTATAGTAGTATACTAGTATTAGTATAGTGTAATATATAGTGTATATAATATATAGTGTAGTATAAATATAATATGTAGTGTATAGAGAATAGTTACTATAGTATGATATATAGTGTAGTATAAATATAATATGTAATGTAAATAATATGTAAATAATAAACTTTGAGAATTGAGTGAAGGTTGAGACTTGAGAGTTGAGAGAGATGAATAAACTTTGGTGTGAATTTTGGAGTGGAATGAGTTGGTATTTATAGATGAAATATTGAAAAAAAAAAAAAAAAAAGGTCAAAAATGGGTTCGAACCCAACCCGGTTCCACGTTCGAAATTTTGTTCCTTCAACGGTTTTTGATCTCGGCCGTTGGATCTCAAACTCTTTTATTCGGGCGTTGGATCTTTTTATTTAGAATTTTCAAATTTTGGGGCGGTTCGGTTCGAACCCGGCGGTTCGATTGCGGTTTTGCTAGAATCGGAACCGAAAAAATTTATTTCGGCAAAAAGGAATCGTAACATGGAACCTTGAACCGGCGGTTCGGTAACCAAACGATTTTTTTGAGCATGCCTAACTGGCACCCTTCTCATTCTGTAGTTTCTTGAGCATCTCGGGTATCTTTGTTGTTGTCTTATTCTTCTTATACAAGAATACAACCCAGGTAAACTTGGAATAATCATCCACGATTACCGGAGTATATTTGCGTCATCACGAGACTAATAAAGTTTAACGGGTCCAAATAAGTCCATATGGAGCGGTTGTAGTATCTCTATTTGGACTTTGGTCATGGATTCCTTGAATGAGGCTTTCAATTGTTTTCCCTTCTGACATGCGATACATGTCTGATCCTTAGAGAATACCTCATTCGGAAGACCCTCAACCAAAGACATCCTTGCTATCTTGTTAAGAGTTTTAAAGTTCAGATGTCTCATTCTCTTATGCCAGAGCCAACTGCTGCTTTTGAAACTCTTAACAATCAGGCATCCATTTCTTGGACAACTGTTCCAATCTGTTGTATATATCGTTCCTTTTCTTGAACCAGTTAACAAGATCTGTTGAGTAGCTCGATTCTTAATAGTACACTGATCAGTCGAGAACTCAACGTTGAATCTGTTGTCGCAGAATTGTGAAACTGATAACAAAATATGCTTTAAACCTTCGACATACGAGACTCCTGTAACTTGTACATCATCATTCTCTAAGGTTCCGAATCCTCTGGTAAAACCAAAGTTATCATCACCAAAGAGTACACGTGGGCCTTTGTTCTGTATAAGAGCTAAGGAGATGTTTGCTTCCAGTCATGTGCCTTGAACATCCACTATTGATGTACCAGATAGTTGCTTGTACACCTCCCTTATTGGCCAAACCCACACGAACCTGCAATCAAATCAGGCTTTAGGTACCCCAGTAGAATCGGGTCCTGGGGGGTTAGAAGTAGGGGTGGCAATTTGAGACACGACACGATAGCACGACACAAAAATGATACGAAAATTGCGGGTTAGTGTTTAGCCTTATCGTGTTCATGTCGTGTTCGTGTCGTGTCGTGTCGTGTCGTGTTCGTGTAACCCGATAAGTTTGAATTAAAAATATTTTATTATACATATGACTTAATATTTTATAATTTTATTATAAATTTTTATTTTTATCGTTGTCATATCGTGTTAACGTGTATTATCGTGTCATATCGTGGTCGGTCATATCGTATAATATCAAAATTTTAATATAAATTCTATTTTAAAATTTATTTATTTTTCTTATCGGTCATATCGCGGTCGCGGTCGTCGGGTCGGCACAATTTTTTTCGTGTTCTGGTAATAAGACGAATTCTTATCGCGGTCGCGGTTCGTGTTTGGCCTTATCGTCGCGGTCGTGTCATCACTATTTCATTTTGTAACAAAAACACGACCCTTTTAAACTAATTGCCACCCCTAGTTAGAAGTACCTTTCGGGATCCAAATATATCTGGCACCTTTGTTGAAAACAGAGGGCCTAATTTATCTCCCATAAACATCTACATAATCATATGTCTCTTCATATGAAATCTGGTTAGTATGATTATGAGTGTGAGCCTTGGATGACTCAGAAGACTTGGATCTTTTCATTGATATCATTCTTCTTTTTATCCAAATGAGGCTCTCAAAAAATATTTTTCTCGTTTTCTAATTGTAAGGGTAGGTACGACTGCTACCATTAAAATATTCATATATTTTTGGCATAGATGGTCATAGTAGTTTACCTTTAGCTTGCTTGTTAGGTAAGTCGACCCGATTAGGTTTTGATCGATTTCCTTTGAGAGGTTGTTTTTTTCTCGATACCTAAATACGATCGAAGTTGAGGTTTCTTCAGAAGAACTAGGTTCTTCTGTTGATTCCTCGGCTGATGCTTGATCAGTTGGGGTCCATTTATGTTCCCTTTCAGATCAGACACTTGCCTTACTTGTTCAGTAGGTCTCTTTCCCTTATCAGATACATATTTCACTTTATGTGTATCTTTATCAGAAACTCGTTTGATTACACTTTTCTAAAGTGAATCAGACGGGGACTTTTGAGGATGTAGAAGGGTTTTCATACCCAATTCCCTTCTTATTAGTTGTTGTACGAAAATAGTTGTTCATATCCTGAACTGTTTTAGAAGATTTCGTGAAAACCTGTATTTTCTTGCGTAAACTATCCTCAGTTATTTTTAGACTCTCATGTAGTCGGAAGAGTTCATCAAACTTAGCTTGTAGGATTTTAAAATCACCAGCTTGCTGTTTATTTATAGCCAGTTGTTCCTTAATCTGCTTCTCCTGATCAGAAGAGTTAACTTTCAGAACTTTCAGTTCTTCAGTTATCTTCTGAGCAGCTTCAGCTGATTTTAGTTCAGCTGCTTTACTGACAGCATTTTCTTTAACAAGATGAGTATTTTCAATCCTTAACTTATCATTTTCAGCTTCCACTATTGTATAAGTGTCTACTGCAGTAGAGAGTTCATCAAACAATTGCTCAGAATAGAGCTGCAAGTCAATCTCTCCAGCAGGTGTGCTAATCATAGCTGGTGTGGAATCAGAAAACATAGAAGGTTTAGAAGTTACCTCAGATTGGTCTACTTCATTTGCCATCAGACAGACTTCATCATCAGAAGAGAATATCAAATCATCGTAGTGGTAGAAATCATCAGCATTACTCATCAGGCAGAAGTCTTCTACAGATGAGTATCCTGAATCCTCAGAAGGCAGATGAGAATCATCAATCCCAGATGTATCAGCAACCATGGCTTTCTTGTCTCTATAACGTTGCTCTCTTTTATTCCGCTTCTCTTCTCTTTATTTCGGTGTCAGGTCTGGGCAATCTGCGCTGTAATGACCTGGTTTCTCACAGTTGAAACACGCTTCTCGATCCACGGAACTTCTTCTGCCAGGTGAGTCACTTCGTCTGTAGAATCTGTCAGGTGATTTTCCCGTTTGCATGTAATCTGAATTCTTTCTTTCTGATTTGTTGTCTCTCCTTTCATCAGATCGATCATCTCTTTTCTTATCTTCTCTGTGATCCTCCCTGTGATCATCTCTTCGGTCATCTGATCTGGTTCTTTCTTATGATCTGTTAGTTGGCCTCCTATCTTTTCCTCTGTTGTTCTGATAATCCCTGTAAAATCTACGATACTTCCCAAGTTGAATGTTAGATTTTTCAAATTTTCTGGTTAGCAAAGCAATTTGTTCAGTTTGGCTTATAATATTTCCAACAGGTTCAGTAGACTTTGAGTTGCTGCTGGCTGCTTTGAATGCAACTGATTTTGATGTGGCGGGTGTGGCTTCAGCAGGCGACTCATCGTCTTCTTCTTGCCCTCTTTCAAGCAAATCAAACTCATGGGCTTTAAGACTCAGAAACAGGTTGCTTGACTTCATCTTAGCAATATCTTGACAATCCTTTATCACTGTGACTTTCATATCCCACTTCTTTGTCAGAGATCTCAAGATCTTGTAGTTAACATCTTTGTCTGACATTTTTCGTCCAAGTTCCCGTAGCTTGTTGACAGACATTGTGATTCTCCCATCGAGTTGATTGATGGTTTCATTTGGCAACATCTTAAGTTTCTCGAACTTCACCAGTTCGGCTTGCAGTCTGCTGTCTTTAATCAGATCATTTCCTTCACACATTTCAGCAAGTGTATCCCACATCTGTTTGGCTGTCTTGAGATACTTGATCTTTTCACGTGTGATCTTATCCATTGTTTTCATGATTATGTGTCTCGCAACCTTATCCAGAGTTGACAGCTTCCTTTCTTCAGCGTCCATCAGAACTGGACTCTTTCTGATCCGAGCGCCAACTGGAAAATCTGGGTCACCACCTTCAGCTGGATTGTTGTGGAGATGAGGATTGGTCATTGTTCTAGAACTTCCATCATCCTGTTGTTGATGACTCCCAAATGGTTGCTCATGATTATGGTCCAATCTGCATAATCATCAATAGTAAATTTTGGAAGATCATGATACATGTCGGATGTGTTATCCATGCTGAGTGAGTTTTTAAAAAAAAACAAATGAAGTTTTAAAACGGTTTTTCAAGATCAGTTCAAGTGACCACAAAGGTTCTTCCTCAAGAACCAATGATATTCAAAGTCAATGGTCCGTAGAACCACTGCTCTGATACCACTTGTAGGCCCCGAACGGGTTTTGTGGGGGCAGAAGTCTAGAGGGGAGGGGTGAATAGACTTCTGAAAAACTTTTCGTGCGGATCAGGTGTGAAAGCAGGTTTCCTGATCAGAGTGCAAGTGAGTCAGTATGGACTGATATCCAACTTACTGATCGCCTGATGGCTGGTCAGTTTGGTGTCTATCAGTTTAACTGATTGTGCGGAAGCTAGTTTATACCCTTGTGAAAAACCAGTTTTAACAAATCAGATTCTCGAGTCTGTTTTTCAATCAGCTAACCAAGGAGTCAAACTGATCAGATTAGTTGCTTGATGCGAACTGATCCTAACTCAGAATATGTATGAGATTTTAATCAAAGTCGTGTGCGATAGTGTAAAGCAGTTAAGAGCAGATAAATGCACACAAGATTTATAGTGGTTCGGACAACCAGTCCTACGTCCACTCTTCCCTATCACAAGGGGCACCAACTTAACCGACTTGGACTTAGTTTATTGTGTTAGTCCAACACATTACAACCAACAGATATTTATAGAGTTCTCACTCAACCAATCCCATAAATCAGAACTAGAAACCTTAGTCTGAAATCTTGCTAAAACAAACTTAACCTAACTGATGGGTTTGGATAAGATTTGTTGTTTGTTCCAACTGGAAATCTATCCTGGTATATGTGTAGCCTAAAAGCTAAAGTTTGAGCCATGGCGATCCTAATGTATATAGAGGCGGAGCCATGTTGGGGCCAAGGGGATCACTGGCCCCTGGTCCCACTTATTTTTTTATATATATATTTAAAATTATTTGTTTTTTATATATTGAAGTGGATGATTTTGATTAATTTCAAAGTGTGTCTTCTTTTTCTATGTAAATTTTCTTATTTTTCTTCCCGTGAGAAAGAGGGAGCAAAAGAGAGAAACAAATATGTATAATTCATATTTTAATATGCATATTAAATGTGTTTAACTCAGTTAATATAAATATATTTATTCCAACAATTATTAGAAATATATAAAAATTTCGAAAATACATTTAATTGCAGTATATTATAAATTGGCCCCGTTGGCGTAATTCCTTGCTACGTATGAAAATGTATATGCAACATTTTGAAATCATAGAAATTATTACTTCTCCTATTTAAACGAACTAACTCTCTCAATAGAGGTCATATCTATTTTTGAATAAATGGTTAAGAGAAGTTACGTAGAATCCTCAATAATTTCACACACGTAAAACCTTTTGAAATATTTTAGAATACTCACTTTTAGAGGGTTTTACATGTTTTTAAGGAAAAATAACAAATCGTATTTTTAAATGTATTATGGAAGACAAATAAAATTATTAAGAGTGGGTCTTATGTGCATTCAGGTGCACCGTGCACTTATAATGTATTTTAGAAACATGCAATTTTTTATATTGAAAGATGTAACTTGTTTACACTGAACCGTGCAACTATTTTTCCTTATTAATAGTTGCACGGTTCAGTATAAAAAAGTTGCATCTTTCAATATACTAAGTTGCATATTTCTAAAATACACTATGAGTGCATGGTACACCTGAATGCATACAAGACTTAACCAATTATTAAAATTAATTATAATTATTGAAATTATATACAAGATTTTTAGATAGTCGTTAAGGTTTTGTATGGATATTTTTAGTTAATTATTAAAATATAATTTGAGTGAGACACACTTCTATGAAACCGTCTCACGGTGAGACGAGACATAAGTTGGACATTGACGCTTTAACACTTTGGGAGGGGTGAGTGTAATTTGTGCTATAAATTGTATCACATCTCATGTATGAGACCGTCTCATATGAGTTTTTGTCAATTTGAGTTGGTATGTTGTGAAACTTATTTACCGTGAAACATGTTTTTTTTATAGGCACGACCCTTCAGTTATCACGACTAATACTCATTTATAATATAAGTCACACCCTTTAGTTATCACTACTAATACCCCCTACTCTAATATAAGTCACATCCTTCAGTGTTATGAGTAATACCTTTTATAGTAAAAAAAGTCACACACTTCAATTATCACAATTAATACATTTAGTAATATAAGTCACACTTCTTAACCAATTTCACAGATTCTCATGTGAAATTTATTCACCCTATACTTTGCCATATATTTTATATACTTATTCGTAGACTTCTATTAATTATGAATAATAAAGAATTATAAAAATTAAAAAATCGATGAGAAAACACGTGGGCCAAATTAACTCTTTAACACAAAATAAGTTATGTTACTTAAATCAAATGAATTAAATCAACAAAATGCAAACTTATATGTGAAACATGTTCATAGTATAAGAGCTTGTTTGTTTATGGCTTTGAAAGTAACTTTCAGAATTTCAAATCTCAAATCCCCGTTTGTTTATCAGGATTTCGATATAAAATTTTAAATCCTCCAAAATTCTACTATATAATACCTATAATACACCTATTTTACATTTTTCAAAAACAATTTCCAATACATTGTCAATCATCTATCACACACTTTCCAATTATTATTATATATCCAACTCAATACTCTCTCTCCTCCTTTTTTACTTTATTACAATTATATAATATAATATACAAACACATCAATCATTAAACAATCATCACATCATTTCTACATTACTTTTTACAATATAATATTCTTTCTATCATCTACTTTTTTAAAATTCTACTTTATCAAATCCTATAAAATTCACACTCCCAAACATATACAAAATACAAATACATTTTTTACTTTATACTAAATCCTTCCAAATCTCCTCTACAGAATTTCAAATCCCCTCAAAACTATAAACAAACAGGGCCTAAACTCATATCATCTTATAAATTAATATAACTGCTCTTATAAATTAATATTTATAGCATTTAGCTATGATCTCGGTTTATAAATGTAATTGATAAGTGCAGTGATATAAATTTCACATTATGAACAAGGTTCATCAGAGACCTAATCTTAACAAAATAATCAACTTGTTGATGGAGACGAGATTGCGGTACCATATTGTTATATTCTTATGATTTGTTATAATTTTTGCATCTCTTTATTGTCGTAATTTCTAATATTTAACACTCCTATAAATCAGGTTTATATATGAATTTTATCACCGTTATGTGCAAAAATTATCACTGTTATGCACAAAAACTTTCACTGTTTAAAAATATAAAATATTTTTTAAACAATGATAGTTTTTTGTACATAACTGATTAGTGGTGATTTTGCTTGAGATTTTATGATATTCTTGCTCACTCTTGACCTAATTTCATGCTTTTATTGTACTAATCTCACTTAATTGTGTCTACATATGGAGAAAGGGCTTGTTTGGTTTCTTGTGTAGGAAAGGAGTGGAAATTGGAATTGAATTAAAAACTGCTTTGATCAAGAAGGATATTTGAGAAAGAGATAGAACCATGCGAAAGAGCTTGAAATGAGGGTCGCAACAAAAAAACGAATCAACTCAATCCGAGTTCGAGAGCTCGAGTTATGAGCGTAAGAAAAATGACGTGCAGCTGGAAAAATTAATTCGGCCCATTCGCGAAAATGGAAAAGGAGGCCCGGTCCAGCCGTATATATTCGGCCCAATTCAGTGACCCATCAACAGGGGCCCGTTTGAAATAAATAGCAAGCAGCAACTGCAATTGAAGAAGCTGCTGGACCCACTCTATGAATTTGATTAAGTTGGGAAACGATGACTTTATTAATCAAACCAAGCAGCTCAATTTCAAGGAAACAGGTGTACCATTCGAAGCCCAACTGCTATTCAGCCCGAATGCAAGGAAATAGCTGCCACTTTAGTCGCTGGACCCACCCACACTCAAACATAGAAGAAGTGCTATTCATTTAACAGCGATTTTGTTAGAGAAGGTCACGAGCGGAATTAAAAATCTACCATTTTATTTTTGGGGGGAGGAATAGAAAAGCACGAGCAGAAGGAGAAATCGAGGTGATGGGTTTTAGATAGGGTTTTAGAATTTTCTCTCCTCCACACACACAAAAACATCTAGTAGATAAATTTCTTGCTTTCTAGAGTATAATTTCGTTGGGTTCAAGAGCTAAGACAAGATTCAATTTGTATTTGTTTTATTTGGTGACTTCTATCCATTTTATTGTTTTCTTTAATTTAATTGCTATGTTTACGGGTTTATGTTTTCTATTGTTTATGAGTTTGATTATAATCATAATTGACTAATTTTGTTAGTGTTTGGGTGTTTGGAATTGTGATGATGATTGTTTAGTTGCTTTGATTATGGTTGTTTATCTCTATTGATGGTGATCCTTTAGATTAGGGATTTTTTCGTTGTTATTTTGGTGGTTTTCTTATGAGCTTGTGTGTTTGTGTTAATTTCTCAACGAGAGTTGGGTAGGCGGGTTTAGGCATATGGGTATTGGTTTAATTCACCGGACGAGTCGATTAAGTCTATCACAACAAGAGTTGGGTGAGATCTTTAGAACCCCCTCTAATCTACATTATCTTCTTGAGTTAAAACCTTGAAAGTGGGTAGTGAAAAGCACATAGGAGCATCAACCTTAGTCTAAGTGGGAACACTGCGGTGGGTGTGAGTAGTTAGCTAATTGAGGACCATATCCATGCAATTAAATTTAGCAAAGGAGATTCACCTCTCGATCTTAGGAATTAAAAACAATGATCGCATCTAGGCTTACCAAAATGAGGGAATGGTATATGTGTAGTGATCGCTCTTAGGGAATAGCCGGAAATAGAGGTAAACACCATAATTGATCTTTTGACAATCGTCCCACAAGGAAAAACACCCGAGCACCTCTCTCTTACTTGGAAACTAGTCATTTGTTTGCTTAATTGTGTTCTTCTTTGATTGTTGAAATTCTCTAGTTGTTATTTTATTATCTTGTTGTTATTTAGTTTTAATCGAAGTATCAAACATGTTCAACACTATAATCATGCGCCGACACATAGCAATTGGGCTATATTCCACACCATAGTCCCTTGGATCGATATTTAACCGGGCACTTCAACGACCCTCTTATAATTTTTATGCATAATAGTTATAGTTCTTATACATAACAATGATACTACGAGTTCACGATGAACTCGAGTTCACACAAGTTTTTGTCTTTAGGTAAGGTGTTGCAGACTTTGCAACAATTGATTTATGAATTGAGATTATTATAGTTTTCCTTGTTGAGACGTATTCGTCCTTTTATCCCTTTGTATACATACTTCACAATGCGTAAGTTGGTATCCAGAGTCAGTGACGATTCTGGTGATGCCCTCTCAAACGCAACAACGGACAACACAATATTACTCTGCTCCAAGAGCAATTAACGGTTGTTACTCGAGGATTAGAGGCTATGCCGTTTATAGCAACTCCAGCTCTTGGATCGAGTAACCAACCGTCTTCTAGTCAATCGCCAACTGAATTATAACAACTATCGGCTTGACATACCTGAGCTTAGTGGGCCTTTCGATATCGACATGTGCATAGATTGGCTCTGCGCGCGCCTGTGAAGAGCATAGACTTCAAGGCAATCCCATTCGATCGTCGCGTTGCTATGGTGGCGACATGCCTTCATGACCGCGCCTTCACGTGGTGGCGGCAATTGAAAAATGAAAATTATCCATGCCCGACCACTTTATTTAAGGGTAAAAATATCATAAAAGGGTACAACAGACCCTCATTTAGTCAATGGAAGAAGAGTTTGCTAAGAAAAAAATGGCAAAAAAGAGTTTTTCCCATTGAAAAAACACTCGATCTCATCATGATAAACCTAAAACCATCAAATGACACGAATTTAGAAAGTGTGCCTTGCGTGAGCTTTATACCCAAAAATTAAACATGCATGTCCTATATGGGATTACACAACATACGGTCAAAGCATACTCAACCGTGTTTTACCGAATTGGACTGACAACATTGTTGCAACACACATGTGACCCACGTTGATAAGCACTCCTCCCGTCGGCAGTCTTTTGGTGTCATTCCATTGGCCACAGATCGTCGCACTCCTCCCAATCACCAATTGACGGAGTGCCCTACCGCACAAAGAGGACAAATTTTATTTGCAGAGGGGCTTGAAGAAGAAGAAAGCCGACTTGGGCCATTGGGTGAGAATGGGAATGGTGGGTCTTTTCTCACATGTGAGTTTGAGGGTGATGGTCCACTTAGACTGGAAAGCCAAAGGCGTAGGTTAGCACCCCAATTATTAGGAAATGCACCACTCATCCAATTTTATAATTTTAATATATAAGTAAAATATCAAAAGTACCCTTTCTTTTCTCCTTCTCTCTTGTGACCGCATACACCCCTTATTCTAATAGAATTCGAACAGTTTCTTTAAAACGTGTGATGCATTACAATTTTTATAGCCAAAAGAAACATTCAACAAGAACGTCCAAGGGTACTCACGTTTTCTTTATGGTTTTGCGAGCTTTTTTTTTTATCACGCGTACTGAAAAAATTCACACTTGATTTCCAAAATTTGTTGAAATTTCAAAAAAGAAATTCGAAATTTTAAGTAAATCTCGGAAAAGTTTTTCAAAAATTTGTATTTTTTTCATAATTTCGTTCTGTAAACTCTCAATCTTCTTCGAAATATTATTTTTGAATGTTTTTTCCGAAAATCTTTGACAATTTCAGAAATCTTTTCCGGAAAAGCATGGAATTTTTGAAAAAAAAAATAAAAAATCAATAAAAATTTCGGAGGATAAGTTCCGAATTCTTAAATTGTGAAATTCGTTCACTTGATGGATATTTGAAGTGAGTTTATTTTAGGGAAAATCCAAAAATTTGTGTCCCATAAATCAAACATTTGGACATAAATTTTTTGAATATCCTAAACCTTTCTAACAATAAAACTTTAAAACCCAACTTCTTGTCATTGTTTGGGTGTAAGGGAGGCGAGCATATTTTTTTGGTGACAACGGCTGGAGGCTTGGGTAGGATAGGAGACGAGAAAGACACTCTCTGTGGTGGTGTATGCTTTGATTTTTTAAGTGCAAATAAAATGAAGGAATAAGAGGGTGAAGAGTAGTATAAGAAGTTTGTTGGTGGTGTACTAATCTTGTGAGAGGTAGACTCATTTACGCGGTATACTTTCTTAAAAAAAGGGTGTTAATAACCTGGACCGAGTGGAAAATGGAATTTCTAGGTTTGAAGAAGATAATGGATATATGAGGCCTAATAATTATGATGGACCTCCTATTTGATGAAAAACAGCTATTATTGATATTTCGCGTCTCATTTATGATTCTCAGCCTGACGACGATCCGTGCTAGATTTTTTATATGGCGTACGAGGACTCGGATACATTGTTTTTTATTTTTCATGCGGATTCGAATGCATTGTTTTCGATTTTTGATCTAGCGAACTACGAGTCATATCTCGATGGTGATGTGAATACATGCTTGGTTCGCGGGTGTCTAGATCGAGAGCCACACATTCAATTTTGTCTCACAAAATAAATATTATTTTTAAAATTTTAATGATAGTTATTTTTGTGACAGTTTTTGGACACTTCCTTCCTATCACCTCAAGATCTTGGACCACACCCGTACGGTCGATATTTTTTATCTCAAATATTTGTTGGTGTAATTTATTTTGATTCCAATGTAGAAAACATCGAATCCGATTCGAAAGCGAATTGTTTTAAATGGAAAGAGAAAGATCGAGTCAAAAATCGTGATAGCACATTTAGAAAACTACTCCCTCCATCCCAAATCAGTTTTCACATTTTTCTTTTTTGTTTGTCCCACATCAATTTTCACACCTAAAAAAGTGAATTTTACTCATAACCCTTACCCTCACAATATACATTTATTTAATCTCTATGCCATTATTTTTTCTAACATAATCAACTCATACCCATACAATTAAGGTTGATTTGACTCAAATACCCTATATCATTTTAATAAAGCAAAATACAACTTTTCCTTAGTTTACGTGCCCAGATAGTGTGTAAACATATTTAGGACAGAAGAAGTATTTCTTTTCATTGATATATGAATGGCTTATGATTAGATCAAGTGAGCAGTGTGGTCATACAGGGATGTTATTTATATTCAAGGGGCAATTTAAGCCCTTGAGAGGGGAATAAGGCACCAATACCTGAGAGAAAATAGGATCCAGTAGTTGGTGATAATAGCTCTGAATAAAAGACAAGCTTTTATGAATCAACAAGAAGAAAATTCAGATTGAAGTCTAAATACATGCATATGCAGTCATACCAGAAACCTTATAAGCAGCTTAAATCCCCGTTTGATAGGCATGTTTCTTTATCCTCCAGGCTAGGCCGTTAGTGAGGCATGCCCATATTTAGTTAGTAACCGATAATTATGTGGACCTTTGGTAAGTTAAGTTGTAACCCACGACTCGCGCATTAGTTGAATTGAATTGACCATCACACCCTTGCATTATTTGATAAATTACTAAACCATACACCAATTATGTAATACACAATATCCTTTCCAAAAAAAAATTATGTCATACACAATATCTATTTGCTCAGATCCATCTTCTTCCTCGGAAAGGTTTCAGGTGGGCGAAGCGCTGTGACTTTACATATATTCTCAATAGCGACTGAATCATTTTCTTCCCTTCGTGTATGTATATTTTCTGTCATTGTTTATACTAATTTTAAACCCAACTATTTTAAGCAACATACATTTCACAAAATCAAAGTCCAAATTCAGTACAGAATATCATAAAACAAAACGATCTTAAAATAATGTTTATCAAATCAAACCGAATGAAATATACATAACGAGACAAATTGTTTTCGAACAAATCAAATTGTAACTTACAGAAGAGTGAAATAATGTAGAGAATACCAAGTTATGGTTCTATGTTGCAATTCCTCGAACGATTTTAGTGACAATTGGAGTGGTTCTATGTGGGCTTTCGTTTTCAGATCAAGAATGATTAGATATGAAGCAATATTTGTGAGAGAAAGATTTGGAATAAGGGACCGTACGACTATATATATGCTGGGGTATTTTAGAAAAATCGCATAAATGCTTGCAAATCAGACCAATTTCGGTATGATAACTCAGAAAAGTTTTGGGCCTTCATTATTTTAAGACATATCTACCAAATCAGTAATAGGCCCACGATCAGGGTCCGATAAATTACTAATTGTGCCTACCAAACGGCCCCTAAGCAGATGTATTTTGCAGTTAAAAGAACATCCCTTGAATATCCTTAATAGTTATTAGCTAGCAACCGTGATCAACATATTCACAAAGCTCTTATGGTAGGCATATAAAATCACTTACTAAGGACTACTATGTCAAGAGCTTTGTTAGTGGCCTCAAAAAAAGAGAGGACACATGCAGTCTCTTGGTTGCAATACAACTAGCTTTGAAGCAGGAGAACATGTTGTGATTGATGTACAAACAATCTATGACATCTTCTCTCACTTTTCTCGTTCGAATTAGTTTGCTGTTACATCATACCAGAAAGGCAGAAACCATATACACAGCTTAAGCAGATAAATGTTGCAATTAAAAAAACACCACTTCATATGCTCAATTGAAATCCAGGTGTGATTTATATGCTTAATAGCTATTAGCTAGCAAGTTAGCAACTATGATCAACACTTCACTTTGCTCCAACACACTCATACAGAACATGACGGATTACTCGTCATCAATTTTATTTGTCCCGGTGAAAAACCCATGAAATGCAAAAAAATCATGAAATGCATATAAAAACAGGGGTGAAGGAATGGTGATTCCAGATTTTTGTGTTTTATTTTCAAGCTCATGTGTTATATTTTGCTTATAATTGAATGCATATGACAAGATAAGAACGTAAAACAATAAATAACACAACAAAATATAGTGATTCGGAGACTCAAGCTCCTACATCCACTCTTCATGTTCCTAGGGAAATTCCTTCAAACGGGACTTATCACCCTCCACGGGATTGCTTATAGATATTTTTGAGACTCTCACTTATCACCCTCACGGGATTCAAATGGACTTATCACGAGACCTCTCGGGCTCGCCTCGGGACTTATCACCCTCCACGGGATTGCCCTCTGAGATGTTTCTGGAGTTCACATTCCGGCGGGACTTATCATCCTCTCGGAATTGCCTAACAACTACCTCACTTCACCATTTTTAGTTATCTCTTACGAGAATGGGGTTTGAATTTGGTGTTGTCTCCAACTATGGTGAGATTTTTCCTTACATTTGTTTTAGTCTCAATCTTGGGATGGGAAAATCTCTCTAAAACTAGAATATTACATTTTGCTTAGATCTAGGGTAGAACACTCTTTGAATATATTTTTATATCTAGTTGCCGGACTTGTGTTACATGATGGGAATCTTGAGTATATGAGCTCTTCAGCTTTTCCTCTTTCATCTTTTGTAGTATCTTTTGCCACATTCTCCACCCTTAATTTGATGGAAGATCTTGTATTTATAGTGTGGATTTGAATATTTACCGATTGGAGAGAATCACATTCAAATCCATATTATTTTGTAAGTTCTCGTATGACAAACTTTTTTTTTTGGTTGTCTTCCTCTCGTTGGTCCCGTCAATTTGAATAAGGGCGGATTATAATCTTGATTTTTCTCCGAGTCTCAAGATCTTGATTCTATCTTCGAGTCTTCAGGGGAAGAATTGGGTTTATCCGAGTCTTTGGAGGTTTATTTGAGCCTTGAGTTTATCCGAGCCTTGAGGTTTATCCGAGCCTTCATGTTTATCTCGAGTCTAAAGTCTAAGTCTCAAATTTTTTTTTCTTTTCTTATTATTCGAGTTTTTTTCGACATTTTTCTTCAAGATCTTCACCGAGTCTCGTTGTTTTTCCGAGATCTTCAAGATCGTTGATCCGTTGCTTATTTAGAGTCTCGGTCAAATTCGATCTTTTTCTTTTAACCATCATCACCCTGATTATTGATTTTTTGTTACAAAACTGTCACCAATTTCATTCCAACATATCCGGACCTTATCGTTCTTCATTTCAGAAAGAGTTTTTGAAGTTTCTGTAAAATTGTATATCTTTGATTTTTTCAACCTGATTTATTTTACCTATGTTGGTTTTTTTTACACAATTATTTATGGGAAACATGAAAATAAAACATAGTAAAATGGTGATTCATATTCTTTAGAGATCTTAATGATTTTAGGATAAACTTGTGTTGGTTGTGCAAGGAGAATGCATCTTTCGAGAGCGGACATCTTCTTATTTCGACCCTCGAAAATGGTGATTCATTTCACTAAAGTGAATTTACATCATCCAAATTTTTAATTGTGACAATTAATGATAGTGGGGAACATCATTGTTTAAGAGCTCGATATGCATAATTGTTATTCATTATTATTAATTTCTAAACTGAATATGTTGCGCAAACTTATTTATGGTTTGAGAAAACATTATATACACTTGATTCTTGAGGTTGTTGGGTGGTCATCTTTAATTCAACATCTATTGCTAAAAAAAATTGATAAATGTATAAATATTTCACAATGGTGATATCTTGGATCAACACATCTTAAGTAGTCAACATTTCCATTTTTGTTATGATGTTGATAAGTTATCAGCTTTTTATAGACATCTAACTAGTTTTGAAGCATATTGGGTTTTATCATGTTTTATTCGATCTCGATCGATCGATCTTGATCGATCTCATCTGCTTTCATCTTACGATCTCGCAACCTTCTCTTCGATTTCTTTGGTTTTTAGCTTTTTCTTCACATTTGATTTGAAATGTAGGCGTTAGAGTTCATCGATTAACTTTCGGAACTCATCTAACTTCATCGATCTCTCGATCTCGTCTCGACCTCGTCGATCTCGATCATCTTCTTCTGATTTCGTGAGTTCCCCCTCAACTTGTTCTTTCGTTCCCCCTCAACTTGTTATTTGTAAATTAGCTTGAATAACACAAGTTGATAATATTTTGGCATAATTCATCAAAACTAAAATATCCCAACAAATTTCAATAGCAATAAGCATATCCAAATTGCAAATAATCAAACAAACTCGCAACATAACCACATTAAAGTTAACAAATCAAGATAGTCTACATAACTTGGACAATATAAGTAGAAGTACTCCATATCATGTTTAAGAATCTACAAGCATCCAACAACAGAACAATTAAACACATAACAGCTACGAGCAATGTCAATCTTTAGGTACACATTATAAAGAGTCAAAGACATTAAAACCACCTCATTAGTTCCGTCCAAGAGGCAAAGATCTGCAACTATACGTCTCCTTGAAATCTGACTTCCTTGATGAAGTGAAAATCGAAGCATAAACCGCGCTGGTTGCACGCGCTGGAGTTACATCAGTTGCCTTAAACTTCTTAGTCGAACCTTTACTGTTACTTTGAACTCCATTCCCCTCAATCACATGTTTTGTCCCAGATAACAAAACCACCTCCTTCCCATCCCCATCCCCATTCCTAAGCTTCTTCGATTTCTTCCCATCTTTCAGCTTTTCCTCTTTCATCTTTTCCCACAGTTCAGTAACCTCATCCTCAGTCCCATTGATAATAAGCTTATCACTCTCCACAAATTCCTTATGACAAATCAAACAAGTTGAAGATTTCACCTCCTTAAAACCCTTTGCACTCATAACATGCCCACAAGTTTTTATAGCAAAAAAATTATATTTGCCATTGAAGTCGAGCCCCGTTATTGGGCACTGGAATTTCACCTCCTTAGATTCTGTATCTCCCGGTATCTGCGCTAGCTCAACCGGGATCATATCCTTCAAACCCTTAATATACCCAAATTGCTTAGGCAAATTCTTCTTCAATAAAGCCTCAACCAAAGCCTCCTTGTTGAACAAATTCCCCAATTTATCAATAACCACCGGGTGCCTCAACGGCTCGTATGACAAACTGCAATTAACCCACTTGGAAAGACGCTTTTCATTCGGGTCAACCTTATCCGGCTTCTTCACAGCGTACATATTCAAATAGCAGTCTCTCGATTCCGCCCCTGTGGCGCCCCCATCGCCACCGCCGCCGTGAAGACGGAGGTGAAGGGTTAGGGTGGAGAAAGGGGCGATTGGGTGATTCCGCAAGACGGGCGTGGAATCCGGAAGTGATTTCCCGTTAAGAGTGAAGAAAGTGGAGCCATTACGAATCGAATTTGTGGGGAAAGGGAGGATTTGAGGTGGTGGAGTGTGAGATTAGGGTTAGGGTTTGGGAAATTTAGGGCACGAGTAGGGATTCCGAGGTCGGGCGATTGAACGAAAATCTGAAAATTTCGAGATTGGGATTTCATACTTGAGATCGGGAAAATGAAGAAAATTCAGGGGAAGAATTGGGAAAATTGAATTATGAGATTGAAAGGGCCGAATGAGTGGGATTGGGATGGAAGAGAGGTAATTTATATATAGTTGCACAGAGAACTCGCGCACCGACGGAGGTGATGACGTTGCATTAAAAAATTGGCAAAGTATTGTATGAAACTGGTGTACAATTCCTATAACCGTGCACTACTATCCGTCTGAAATTCGGATCCTTTAACGGGTCAATATATAAAGTCTAATTTTCAAAAAAATTTCCCTTTCTTTTCATTATTGTCCTCACGCTAGCCCTCGCTCCTGCCATTCTCATTCACCCTACTTCTTTTCAATCTCAATTTCACAGTTTTTCAGTCTCAATCTCACGGTTGTAAGCCGCGCTCCTTCACTCTTCTGCAATTCCGTCGTTCTTCGCTGCTTTAGGTAATTCTTTGCTGCAATTTCGTTGTTCTTCGCTGCACTTTTACAGTCTAATTTGACTCTTTATGGTTTAATCGTGATACTGATGATCACCGTTGTCGGCGCCCATCTCCAAGGTCAAATTCCAGAAACTCCATTCTACCACAGATTGCAGGCCATCATCACCCCTGAAAGTTATCTAATTTTTGTTGTTGTAATTCTGCTTCACCAATTTCATTCCAACATATCTCTAGGTATATCTTTATTCTTTATCTTGAGTTCTTCATTGTAGAAAGAGTTTTGAGTTTCCAGAAATTGTAGATAAATTATCTAAACCTTATTTGTTTTATGATTTTTGTGTCATTTGTGATTTATGCTATGATTTTTGTTCTACAAGTTGTGTTACCTATGTTGGTTTTTTTTACACAATTATTTATGGTTTTCTGGAAACATGAAAATAAAACATAGTATGACACATATTCTTTAGAGATCTTAATGATTTTAGGATAAACTTGTGTTGGTTGTGCAAGGAGAATGCATGTACTGAGAGCAAATCTCTCTATCTTCTTATTTAACACGAAGTTTTTAGTGTGTGTGCGTTAGAAGTCGAAAAATACAATTAAGTACAGGTCCCTTTATTTAAGGATTTCGCGAGCAGAATGACTAGCTCTCAAATGACACGCATTAATAGACACCCTGAAAATGGTGATTCATTTTAACTAAAGTGAATATGAGCTATTTGGAGCATCATCCAAATTCAATTGTGACAATTAACAGGGAACATCATTGTTTAAGAGCTCGATATGCTGTATTGAATATGTTAATTTCCCTGATCTATGTTCTGCAAACTTATATAGGTATGGTTTGAGAAAAACATTATATACACTTGATTTTGAGGTTGTTGGGTGGTCATCTTTAATTCAACATCTATTACTAAAGAAACAAAAAGAAGATGAACTTGATAAATGTATAAATATTTCACCTGAAAATGATACTACAGAACATAATTTATGACACTATGTTTTGTTGATATAATAAGTAGTGGGGAAAAGGGAATCTATTTTTGCCTTTTGTTATGATGTTGCATAATTGTTATTCCAGCTTTTTATAATTAATCTAACTAGTTTGAATCGTGATTGGAAATAGTTTGGGTATGAAATTATGTTTTGATTTAATTTTGCTTGTTTCTTGATTGTTTTGAATAGAAAAGTGGATCTGATTTCACAAGTTAATTGTGGCATGTTCTTGGTGCAGTGCTAAATAGCTTATGTGAAATGTGAGAGTTTTGCTATTGTCTTTGTAAGTTCTAGATTACAATAGTGTTATAATGGCAAAGATAAATACTTGTTTCCATTTACATGTTTCTCTCGTTTTATGCATATATATAGTAGATGATTATAGCGTGAGAGAATTTATCGGTTTATAATTACATATATAATGAGCTTTTGTGAAATGTAGGCGTACTTAGTCAAGCGGTTGTTCTAGTCCTCAAGGCTGCCATAAAATCGTGTGAAGTCAACTTATTCGGTATTGGCAAGCAACCTCTATTGACCTGAGCCTTCAATCGAGAAGTTGAACTGCCTATGGAACAAGATGGTCCCTCTTAAAGTCTCATCCTTCACCTGGAAGCTTGCTCGCTCAAGATAAAATTCCAACAAAGGTGAACCTCCGTAAGAGAAACTCATCCAATCCTAATTTTTCTCTTGCATGCGTTCTCTTTTGTACAAATGATGAAGACTCCCACCATCTCTTCTTTGCTTGCCTTGTTTTGGAAGGACATTTATAAATGTTTTGATATCGACAAGATGGTGTCCCGTTTGATGTTGGAGCACTTATCTAATCATTGTGAGTTGGTTAATTCAAAGAGGAAGAAGGTTTGGGCCCTTATATGGCAGTGCACAGTTTGGTTCATCTGGAAGCCTTCGAAACTCCATCATCTTTAGCGGCAAAAATTTGGATATAAATATTTGTGTTGTTAAAATTTGTGTGTGCTCTTTTTTTTTTTTGGGGTTAAGGAAAATAATGGCATTGGGAATGGTTGCTCTATGTGTGAATGGATTAGAAATGGGACCTTGTGCAGTTTGTAATACGGTTTCGAGCGGCCGATCTTTGGTCTTGTTTTATTCTGCTTCGTCTTAATCTTTCTTATGTGTTCTTGAGGGCATCTCTTGTGCTCTCTTGAACCTTTTTCTTTAATAAAGTTTTGCATGTTCCTAAAAATAAGTGTAGTAATAGTTGCTCTATTTGTGAATGGATTAGAAATGGGACCTTGTGCGCTTTTATATCTGGTTTGCTTTGGCCCGATCTTTGGTCTTGTTGTATTCTGCTCCGTCGTAATCTTTCTTATGTGTTCTTGAGGGCATCTCTTGTGCTCTCTTGAACCTTTTTCCTTAATAAAGTTTTGCATGTTCCTAAAAATAAGTGTAGTATTACGTAACATATTGTGTAGTATTAGTTTGGATCTTTATAATAACTTAGGATTGAAGGGTGGTGTATAACCCTTATATCATTTGTGAACTATAGTCTATAGGGTGCAAATGTTGGGATTTATAAATAAGCGTGCTTGAATAATTGATACAAATGTCTTTGTTCTTTGATATTCCTCTTAATTTCTCAAGTTTTTTTCCCATCCCAACTCCCAAGTACAATGGAACATCAGCCTTCTATTACTTATCACATGATTTATCTCTTAAGAAATAGAAAAATGAACTTTTCTAAAAAAACAAAACGAGATCCTAAACTTTACCTTATACAAAATCTTACTTTGATATTATCTATTACATGTCATCTTATTTTTATAAACTCTTTTAGATCTGTTTATTTTAGTTACAAACTAACACAACCTAAGCTATAGTATTAGTGGATATAAGCTATAGTATAAATGGACATGAGCTATATTAGTGGAAATAAACTATAGTATTACGTGATATGAGTTATAGTATTAGAAGATATGAGCTATAATATAAATGAATATGAGTATAAGTGGATATAGGGGTGGAGGAAATACCGAAAATACCGGTATACCGCACTTACCGTACCGAAAAATATCGATTTTATCGAAATTTTACCGTACCGAAAATTTCGGTACGATAACGGTATGAAAATATAGAAAATTTCTTGAGAAATAAAAATTATCTAAAAAAGAAATATTTGATATCTTAGGAAAAATATACCATTATCTAGAAATTTTTTTGGTATACCTTAAGATATATTGAAATTTCGGTATGGTATCGGTATGTAATATCGAGATAGCTATAATATAAAAAATTTAAGTGGATAAGATACGAAAATCGAAATTTCAAGATAATACGAATTTTTATGCACGATTAACGTATGTATGAATTTTTTCAGATCGAAAATTTCGAAATGCGGTAATGGTATGGACAAAAAAATTTTTTGGATATCTTATCGTCAATCCACCCCTAAGTGGATATGATACTTATATGAGCTATATATAGTATTATATTATATAAGCTATAGTATAAGTGAATATGAGCTATAATATTAGATCATATAAGCTATAGTATAAGTGGATATGAGTTATAGTATAAGTGGACAAGAGCTATAATATTAGAACACATGAGCTATAGCATAAGTGAATATGAGTATAAGTGGATATGAAACTTACATGAGCTATATATAGTATTAGATTATATAAACTATACTATAAGTGGGTATGAGCTATAGTATTAAATTATATGAGCTATAGTATTAATTGGTATGAACTATGGTATACGAGTTTGCTACGTCGTGATCTATAGTATTAAATTATATGAGCTATATTATTAATTTATATGAGATATAATATTAATTGATATAAGCTATGACATATGTCATGAGCTATAGTATTAAATTATGGTATGAACTATAATATTAATTGATATGAGCTATAGTATTAATGTGTATAAGCTATAGTATTAATTGGTATAAGCGATGGTATATGAGTTTGCTATAATATTAAATTATATGAACCATAATATTAATTGATATGAGCTATGGTATACGAGTTTGCTACCTCATGATCTATAATATTAAATTATATGAGCTATATTATTAATTTATATGAGATATAATATTAATTGATATAAGCTATAGTATATGTCATGAGTTGTAGTATTAGATTATGCCATTATGATATGAGCTATAGTATTAATTGACAAGAGTTATAGTATTAATTGATATGAGCTATTGTATTAATTGGTATGATAAGAGCTATAGTATTTATTTTTGACGGCATTCTTGACGATCTCATAAAAAAAGGCATATATAAGAGTTCTTATAATATAAAGACTCTTTTTTGTAACGGTAAATTCTCCTGTGCACCATTTGCACCAATTCAAATTGAATTGGTGCAATTGGATTTTAATTCTTTTTTTTTTTAATTTACGAGTTCGGGTTTTTTTTTTTTTTATTACCGAGCCCGCCCAAGTGGTTTATGGTTCACTCGGCCCGAGTGGTTCATGGTTCACCCAACCCGAATAGGTCATGATTTAGGGTTCATGATTTAGTGTTTAGGGTGTAGATGGATTCATCCAAATTAAAATTGAATTCAATTGCACCAATTGCATCTTGTGCAATTGGTGCATACAAGCATCATCTTTAATTATGAGAACTCAGTCTATCTTATTTATGACATTAATTGATTCAACCTACATGTAATTAAGGAATCCAATCATCAAATTCCAGAGATGACCATGAAAAGAAAAGAACAAACTAGCCAAAAAAAAAAGTGTATAACAACAAAAAAAAAAGAGGTGGGCCGCCGCACCGCCAAAACCCGCGACCCAAACGGGCAGTCCTGTCTAGGTCGGCGTTCTAAACGAGTTGAAATTTTCTTAGCGCAGCCCCCAGATTAAGCATGGCGGGGCGGGGCGGCCCAACACATGAGCTAGGTATATGATTTTTGCTACCAATGAATAATAGTATTAATTGATATGAGTTATGGTATATTTCATGATGACCTATAGTATTAAATTATGGTATGAGTTATAGTATTAATTGATATGAGTTATGATATTAATTGATATGAGCTATGATATTAATTGATATGAGCTATAGTATCTATAGTACTAAATTATATGAGCTATATCATCAATTGATATGAGATATAGTATTAATTGATATAAGCTATAGTATATGGCATGAGCTATAGTATTAACTTATGGTATGAGCTATAGTATTAAATTATGGTATGAGCTATAATATTAATTGATATGAGTTATGGTATTAACTAATGTGAGATGTAGTATTAATTGATATGAGCTGTGATATTAATTGATATGAGCTATGGTATCTATAGTATTAAATTATATGAGATGAAGAACACAAAGTTCAAAATTCATTCGTGTGAGACCCAAAATAAAACATAGCGTAAAAGTATTATATATGGGCAACAATAAATTTTAAAAAAAAAAATTATTAATTTATTTAGTGAATACATATTTTGAATAATGATTATTTCAAATAATGCTGCCAAAAGTCCAGAAACAAGTAAGAAAGAGGGAAATTAAAAATGAGCAAACACTGTTGAATTCAACAGTCAAACCACAGTACCACACAGTTAATCAAGCAACAAAGAACCACCAGGACAGACACATGCATGTTACGTACAAAAACTGTTGCGGCTCTCATTAATACATACCAACCCGATTAGGATTCATATTTGGAATATGGATAGTGATGTATGATGCACCACTTTTACATAAAATCTACTCTAAAAAATTATAATCCATTATTATTTGTCCTTGTACTTTCGATTATTTTTACTTCTGCCCCCATACATTTTAATTTGCAAGTTTTATTCTTTTGTAATCTTTTTTTAGTTTAGACAAAATTTGTGTGAACCCGAGTTCATCGTGTACTTGATTTTTTTAGTATCAACGTTATGCATAAAAACTTTCACTGTTATGCATGAAAACTATTACGGTTATGCATAAAAATAATCACTGTTTAGAAAATACTTTATATTTTTAAACAGTGAAATTTTTTGTCTTAACATTAATAATTTTTACACATAAGAATAATATAATTCATATATAAACCTAGTTAACATGAATATAACTCTGTTTTTTATTAGTTCTACTCCTGACGTTTAATTTCCTAGTTTTTTATGCAATTCCTCACATTGCCCTTCAATTACCCTTCTTTTGACGAGGAAATCTGTCCACCCTTTTTTATGGTTTTTCATTTGATGGAAAAATTCTCGAAATTAAATTGACTTTATTGTTCAGAAAAGGAAACTTTAAATGGTATACTCATATCTCCTTTACTCTTTGGAAAATTGCAGTCAGTGTGGAGATTTTGAGTTTCACAGTTTAGTAAATTAGTATAAGAATACTTTTTACGACTTAATTTCCTACATTTCTTCTAGTTTTAAGTAGGCCTTACTTAGGCCCTTGTTCATTTAAATCCTTTAACTCTTGTTTATATATTTTAAAAAGATAAATCAACTGCCCAATTTTACCATATTACCATATACTATAACCCTTTAATATAATTAAAAACCTCAATATCATTTTTCTCATGAATTTCCGAAAGGTAAAAATTCTCAAAAGTTTCAGTCCAAATTCTCACTTCTACAGTTTCTGCAGATTTTTTCCTTCTTCCTTTCTTTCTTATTTTATATCTATGCAAAACCAGAGAAGTTTTGTTGTCCGCTTCGAACCGATTGCTAACTTTTGCAGCAAATCAGCAACTCCAATCTGTTATTTGTGTATAAGATCGGATTAATTCAAACTTGGAAGGAACCTTAGACAAGAAAAAATGGTAATTCCAATACAGAAGATAAAAGATATCTTCTTGGCATGACCTTTACTAAATGAAGTGAGTACCTGAGGATGACTTTTCATTAGTTTGATCACTCTTGACCATATTCCTTGGGATACATCTGTAAGATTTAAGTAGTTCATAGACAGCGGGCCAATTTATAGCTCGAAACAACAAAAAAAGAAGCTTAAGGGTTGAAGAATCTGATCAGCCAAATAACCAACTAATGATGTCTTCCCGCACCTTGTCATGACATTTACAGTTTGAAGCATAAGTTGTATTAAAAATCTCCACACAACTCTGAGAATTAAATGTCTCTATGATCAACACTTAAGTCTCTAAAGATCATAGAGTTTGTCCAGACATATCTCCATGATTGTCACAATCAAAATGCTATCTTTCACAAGAACAGAAGGAGGAATCTTGGAAATCTGGAAAAGTATGTGAGATTAATGCATAGTAGAGCTCGAAAAATCTGATAAAAAAAAGGCAAAAAAACAACAAAAGACACAAACTTGCATCATATACTTGACTACGTCTGGGGTTGCTGCAGAGCAAAAATCACTCGTTAAGATTTTGAGAGGTAGGGTTAAAAGGGCGCAGCCATACTTAGGTATAGTGTAAATCGTCTAAATTATCCCCAAAGTTTTCCGTTGGACTTGGTAATCAATATTTCTGGCTTCACAGCATGAAGACATTAAAGAACAATATAGACCAAATTACCTCTACCAAAAGCTGAAGACTCTTATTACCAAAACTTATAAATATGATACTTCTACATGACTGTTTAACCACATATTTTAGCATTGGAGTTCTACCTTTTCTAAAGACAGCAAAGGAAACAAGACATAAAAACAGAATACCTACATTTGAAGTTCATCATGTCCACGCTCAATTATCAATCTTTTTCGATTCATTTAGCCTGCATTCACTAAAAATTCAAGACTCTGTAGATATTATTTCTATGCTACCAAATGAAATTGTTTTAACAATGTCGAAACTATACCCAAAAACACTAATTTCTAATGCTCCTTAAAAAAATATTATTTCAACATCAGTATACTTTTACAAACAAACTTCAAGCAATATAAACTTTAAAAATGTAGGAACAGAACAGGGGTCTGAGGAGTGGGAAATCTATTGGCGTGCCTCATCAGATTTGTCTACAACTAAAATTAAAGTAAGTCATTTGTTTTTTTCATTTCTAGATGGTATGTGTAGACTGCTAAACATCATCAGCGAATTGCGGAAGTTGAATTGACACAACATTTCATTAATACAACAAACATAATTCAAAGAAGAAAAGATAAACTAAACCAAATTTTCACAAATTTAGCTAACAGCGCATAACCGTGAAAATCCGCAATACAGAAAACCAAAAAATCAAATGCCCAGCAAACCCTAAATACCCCTAGCAATCCCTGAAACAATTCGATATGCCGCTTAAAAAGATCTAATTTCATAAGAAACACATTTCAATCGACCAAATTTCACAACAAAAAATCATCAAAATCGCTTTAAAAAGTGAGGAAAAAATCTCAAAAAAATTTGGACCATTTTTCGATTTATGAGTCATCCTTACGCAGGGCCACGCTAATCTTCTCTGTATCGTTCTAATTTTATCGGATATCCCCAAAAGGACGAGCTCAGTGTGTTATTCAAGTTCATATAACCTCAAAATATAAACTAATACGCCGATGGGATAACGTTAATTCGAAGAGATTGGGCCAACTTTTGGGCTGCAATTATGGGCTTATATCGGAAAAGTTACTGGCCCTTATTTTTATGCAAGGGTTTCCAGTTTTGAACGAGACGAAGAGTTTGGTATATGACACAACCTGAGACTAACCGGAAAGTGGCTGGAAATCAGCCAAAAACAAATAAGTGAATAAATAGTGATTCGTCAAACAAAAATGAAATTCATGGATTTGTGATAAACAAACTGAGCAATTTGAAAAAGAAAAAAAAAATAGAACGAGATGTACGAGACCAAGCGTTTGGTATATGACACAACTTTCAACTAACATAAAATTAATTTTTCGGCCAAAACTTTGAATTCTCAATTGAAAATGACCAAAATTAAAAAAGTAAAGTATACAGACTAAAATTAGGCACAAATAAAATTAAAGAATGATCTGTGAATTTGTATAAAATAAGAAATGAGGGAGAAAATCGTTCGATTCAGGCTCAAATAGTACTAGAACCGACATTAGTTGTATCCCACCTAGTATTTTCATTCGTTTGATCACTATTGTGTATTGATCATATTCCTCAAAATTCATCTATAACGAGTCATAGACAGCGGCCAATTAGTAGCTAAAAACAATGAAAGAATAGGCCAAAGAGTTGAAGAATATGATCAGGCAAACCAATATGACATTTATTTGAAACATAAGTTGTATTAAAAATCTCCATACACCAGTGAGAATGGAGTGTAGGTGTGTATTCATAAAAAGAAAAATAAGAGTTGAAGCTACCCCCTTTCAATGCCTTTGTTTGTACCGGATTCGAATCAAATGTCTCTATGATCAAACCCCCAAGGGTTGACCAAGTGGTATATGCTTGAGATTTAAGAGTATGCTCCTCTCTAAATCCACGCTAAATTCAAGTTAATCATAAGATATTTCTACAATTTCACAAGTCAATCATGTCCACGCTATAACAAGAATTTAGCTGCTATCAAAGTCAGCTGCGGAGGCTTAAATGTATATAATTTACACGTGAAATTGAATTCCAAGTGAAATTAATCACAATTCATATGATCGGTATAACAAAGATAATAATCATGTGATTCCGCCCAACAAAATGAAATCTTTGAGACCTTCTCAAACATTAGAATAGAGAGGATTCACGGCCACTTGTGAACATTTTACATTGATAATCCCAATAACCATAGTCTCATTCAATCATTCGCAAAAAGTTAACATAAAATTTTATTAGAGAAGTAATATTTATAAATGCAAAAGACGGTTTATCGATTTGTACCATAATTACACTTCCTTACAATCCCTACACGAATCTGAACGACACTTCTCTCCAGCATCTCTTACGCAAAACTTCAATCTGCAAGAATAAACAACAAATTAATGTTTGATGCCTATGTGTATGCGTGTAGCAAATACGACACTAGTTTAACATGAAACAATGTTATGCAATAAACTTGAAAGTTGAATTAAAGTTTTCAATCTACTTTTAGTGCATTCATTGTAATATCTCGTGTTTCCTTAATTTCAATAAACAGCAAGTGTTGTTTAATATTGACATGTGATTGTTATTGTTGAAGTTGGAAGCAACGTTGTGCAAACTGTTGAACACATCAGAAATCGTCCTTCTCCTAACATTATTCCTATATTTGCAATGTTATTCTCAATATCTAAGAATGCAGGTTGATGAGGTAAAGGTTCTAAGTCATGCGCTTGCAGTTTTCAAAGAGTGAATAGTTGATGACATTTTGAGGCAATCAAGGTTTATGGAGTTGGTGAAGAAAAAGTTTCTAGATCCTTCCAAACTGACCAAGTGATTGTTAGACATAGCTATGAAGATGATCTACAAAAAGATGCTGCATGGAACAACAAAATTGAGGGACAAACAATTAGCATCAACCTATTGAGTGTGATAGTGTATCAAGATTGATAGGGTCTTTGTCTTCTCATTGTACGCTGCTCGAATGCTGCAACATTTCTAGCAACATGAATCTCTTTATAGGCTGGTTTAAGATTAGCGAGGATCAGTTTTCATCTTATATATTAGAACAACTTTGATGGTGTAATCCTCACACTTAAACGTTTGAGTTCTTTGTATATCTACACTAGATTTGTGTTTCATTTTTCATTTTGTATTTATAGTAAGAATTTCGCCATAGGGCATACATCGACCAATTTTAAGCTAATGTTTATTACTTGGATTTCTGTGTTATTTAGTCTTCCGCTGTCAAATATCGTCTTGGATGTAATAACATTTTGAGAAACATTCTTTTGTAAAAACTCACGGACATTTTTATTCATTTAAAATAAAAGCTGAAAAAGGAAATAGAATAGTCTCAAACTTAGGTGCTCTACAATACTTCCAAGACCAACATCCTATTGAAAGTCGGCCTCCTCCACACCCTATCTTTTTTTTCCCACAACTTGACTGTAAATCAATGGAAAACAACTAAATTAACCTCCCCACACCCTATCTTTTTTTCCTACAGCTTGACTGTAAATCAATGGAAAACAACTAAATTATGCCTGTAATCCACAACAACAAATGACATGTTAGACAACCATAGTTTTTTATTTTTTTTATTATCATTATAAATTAAAGAAAAACTAGGTTTTATATGCACCATGTGCACGAAAGTGAGGATTTGCTTGATCCAGTTCAAGAAATTGCTTAGATAATAGATCTGCGCATTCCACTCCTAGTTCGAGCTCTGCGCACTCCATAATGTATATTAAAACATACTTCTTGTTTTACGAATGCATGCTGCATGTTTAAGTGTAACAAGTTGTATGTTTTAGTGTAACAAATTGTTTGTTTCTAAAATACACTATGGAGTGCATAGTGCAACTGGTGCACAGGAAACTCACTCTTAAAAAGAAAATGCTGCAACAACAATAACAATAATTCTAATAAAAATGGTTTAAATATGATGAGTGGGTCTCATGTGCACTCCATAGTGTATTTTTGAAACATAGAACTTGTTCGCACGAAAACATTCAACTTATTTATATAGAAACATGCAACTTGTGTTCGTAAAACATGTTGCACGTTTCAGTGTAAACAAGTTGTACGTTGCAAGGTGCAACTCATGCATATAAGAACTAATCAAATATGATATTTAGTAACCTCTCAATCATGACACTTTAGAATCACCATCATTTATAATAAGTTAGGCTGGATAATAGGAATGTGTGTACCTTGTATCTGTTACTTTAGTCATCTTCCTCTCGCATGTTAATGTTCTTCGAGCTCTATTGAGTCGAACAAGGCTCCCCGGACAAATATGAGAAGAATCAATATAGGAGAAGGCATGAATGGAAAACTTCAAGACACAGTTATTATTTGCAATGTCAAACCACAAGAAAAACTGATTACACATCAGAACAACTTGTTGTTTTCTCTCTAAATAAGCCACAAGCTTCAATCCCGTTGGTGCATCCAAAGGAGAGTATTGCAACGAATACAGCTTAATCCACACATTATCTTTCATCACCCACACATCATAGACATTTTTTGCCCAATAATTAACAACATAGATTAAATGTTTATCCAAACAATACATTCCGTGTGATAATCTGTGTTCACTGTTTAGTGGGGGCAACGACAGCTGGAAATAACTTTCAGTCGAAAAATCGAGTGCAATTATTGTGTCCCCTTCAGTATTCCAGTACAATGCCCCATTCCAGAAAGTTCCTGGACTATCCCATGGAATACAGGGACAAGCCTCAATCGTACTCCACGAATCTGATTTCAGACTATACACAAGGGTTTGATAGATAACAACTTCCTCTGTAATGGACAATTTATCAATCCTCACAACTTTGTAATCATCGGCACCACAATCATACCCAAACCCAATCACAAATGAAAAACAACAATCTAAAGCTAAATTAATACCATTGGGATGGGGCAAATCGCGGGACTCACCGGTCAAGGGGTTACATATTCTCCACATGCCTTTGAATTGAGATGTGAGAATTAGACCGTTACAATAGGCCACATCGCACAAGAGATCTTGTTCCAAGCCACCACAGTGGATCAATTGTTTGGCATCAATTGTTTGAGGGCCCTTGATAAAGTTGAGAGAGTCGAGAGAGAAGGAATAGATGAGAGGTCTTAATCTATCTACCACAAGGAGGGTATGGGAGTAGAGTTGATTCTTGGTGTGGGCTTTGATGAAAGATGAATTATCGATTATGCGTAGCCATTCCTTACACACACTTCTGAAGCGGAAAAGGGACTCTGCTGGCAAGCGGAGAAGTATTTCCCTATAGAGTTCAGAAGGAACGTCGGACATCTCTGCAGGCAAAAATTAAATTATTTTGTATTATGCAATGTCTATATAAATTGTATTCTACAAAGTGTCTACCCAAGTCTTGATATTTTTCCCACGATATGAAATTTGAAAGCTCCTATTTTCGTGCTAAGTAAATACCGTTTTTTGGTTTCTATTTTCGTGTTTTACAATTACTCATTTTCTGCGATCTTTCAGATTTTTTTGTTTTTCAGTGAGGATAAAATTGTAAAGAGAAGTTATATTTAAATATTAAAATTAAAATGCCTTGATTCGGTTCTCAACTGGGCTGCTTGGTTTATCATAAGGAACATGAATTGCTAAGGATAAGATTGAGGAATGATAATAATAAACTTATTATCGTTTTTTCGGTTTGCCAAATCATGCAAATTTTTTTGGGTGGATAAGATTGAGGAATGGTAATTCCACCCATGATGATTCCTTACTTCTAATATAATAATTCATTAGGTAAGAAATTATAGGATTAGTAGTTAACCAAAACATTCACTTTCCATTCCCTACCCTTTCCTCATCCTTAAAGCCCAATTGGGTTTGAGTGCTTAACACTTCGTAAGTGAATCTACGGTGACACTAACTCAGTATCAACTTTATCTTCACACTACCTAAGAAGACCTATAATAGAATTGGGACTAAGTTAGTATCACCCTAAATTCACTTACCAGTATTAGCAATTAATTTGTTAAGCACTCAAACCCAAGAAGTTAGAGAAGTAATGGAAAATTAATGTTTGGTTAACTACTACTCCTATCATTTCTTACTTAATGAATTATTGTATTAGAAGTAAGGAATCAACATTTTAATTACTATCATTCAACCCAATTTTTTTTTTTTTTTGCATGATTTGGCAAACCACAAAAAAACGATAAGAAGTCTATCATTATCATTCCTAATCTTATCCTTAGCAATTCATGTTCCTTATGACCAAGCATCCCAGTTGAGAACCGAATCAAGGCATTTTAATATTTAAATATAACTTCTGTTTACAGTTCTATCCTCACCGAAAAACAAAAAATCTGAAAGATCACTGAAAATTTACTTCACTCTCAGAAAGGCATTAAAGAGATATTGAACATTCTACCACCGTACCTTCAACGCCTTCTTCACTTCACTCAACCAGACCGATGAGCAATAATAAAAAATCTCAATTGATTTTTTCTCCCATCACATCGAAAAACACAGTGAAATGGAGATCAGTGCTTATTGTTTGCTGGATTAAGTTTTTTTCTTTCTTTTTTTTTTTCGCCAGCTGCACCCTCTGGTGTGAAAATCGATAAAAAAAATAGATAAGAAAGTGGAGGGTGGGGATCATTGAGAAAATGGCTGGTATGCAATGGTGATCTAGGTTTAGAGGGAAACTAGTCAAAGCCCAAACACGTCACGTAAATCACTTTGGGCTGCGCTAAGTCCGCCCCAAACAGATACGGTGGCCCAAATTGTGAACATGCGTCTATAATTATTGGTTCAGGTTATTAACACCCCCTCTTTTGGGAACTACACCAACCAATCTTATCATTTTAATGCACAGAGAAAATGACAAAATTAATTCTCTGCCCATGATTTTTGAACGCATACACCTCTCGCGGAATTGAAAAACTTTGTTCGCTGCAAAACCAAAAAAACAGAGTATCAATTCATTCAGATTTTGACCGAATTACTACAACGAATTTGTTTCTGAATCTGTTAAAAAATCCAGAAAGAATTGAGGGAAAGAATGGAAACCAAAATTTTTGGAATATCTTTTTACAGAAATATAAAAAAAAAAAGAGAACAAAACCTGCAAAAATTTATTCGTGAAAATGAGTGAATCTCGCGGGGGCGGGGGGCGTAGAGATCGAGGTTGGGCAGGAACGGGGCGGTCGGTGACGGAATTGGGGGCTGCAGATGGATCTGACCGGGGGGACGCTCAAGTCGAGGTTGAGCAGGAGTGGGCTGGCGGTGCCGGAGCGAGAGGCTGCGGGTGGTTGGTTGGGTTGGGGAGGGGAAGAAAAAAGAGAAAAAAAGAGCAGTAAGAGGTGGCGTGCAGGCTTGCAGCGGCCAAGGGAAAAGAGGGAAAGAAAATTGGGGTTACTTTCGCAAGGGACAAAAAAGAATATCTAGGGTGGTATTCTAATCAAAGTGGTGTATTACCTAATAAAGGGGGTGCTAATAACCTTGGCCATAATTATTTCCAACTAATATTTCTCTCGTACTTTTGTTCGTTCATAAAAAAATGTGTTCTTTTTATTAATATAATCAATTATCTACATATTACAACTATCAATTAATTACTCAAATTTTCATTGTGTTTTACTTACAAAAATTCACATTATTTATAAATGAACTTCACAATACTATACAAACCCCTTTCACTTTATCAATTTTTTTTTTAACTTATGCCCAAAGGATTGAGATAGATTTTGTGGACAAATGAAGTATTATATATATATTAAAAATATACTTAAATGAGTGTGTTTATATATTTAAGTTTTTCGTAATAATATATTAATTAATTTGTTGTGCCCAGTTTAGTATTCTGGCCAACAAGTAAATAAACGATGAATTAAGTTCGAAAAACGTAAAAGACTCGGATTATTTGTTTACCCAGTTCGTCTTTAATGAGATTACGTCTAGGGGCGAACCAAGCCAAGAGTGTTTCACTATAATATCTACTTAAAAACTAAAATTCCAATCCCTGACAAGTGTGGCCTTTGAGGCCTATTTATACACCCTTTCTCGCCTATGAGCGGTCAATTACATATAAGGTAAGTCATTAATGGGGCTTCAATTCCGCTATCCGGGAATTCCACCTTGCCGGATCAATGGTAATCTTGGTTAGTGGGTGCCATTTGCGGACCGAGCTTCATGGGCGGATCCTGCGGCTTGTCTAGCATTTGCCCAATAATCTGGCAGGATCTTGCGATTTCGGACTTCGGGGGTCTTGCTTCAAGTCGTTCCTCCTAGTTGCTAGATGGCGTCTTGTCGACTGTAAGACTTCCAGGCAAGTCATATTCATACATGTTAGAGCAGTGATTATCTGATATCCTGAACTGTTCATTTGATCTCCCGATTTCCTACTTCTGCGGTATTTTCCTGTTGTGCCCGGTTTATAACTCTCGGCCAACAAATCCTTGTGAAATTGGAAAATGAATAAATTACGATTAGTATAGAAAATAACACTAGAATTTAGTTACCTAGTTCGTCTTTTGAATTAGATTACGTCTGGGGGCGCCCAAGCCAGGAATTTTTTATTATTCTTTATGCCTAATACTCTAAGTTTTTTCTCCCTTTTACAATGAACATTACAAGAAGTATTTACAGACAAAGAACTAGGTTAACATTCTCCATGGGCCTTCTCTGCGGGCTTGCTAGGGTTACAGCCGCCAAGGGTGGAATTTCCTTGTTTATCATCAAATCCCGCCCTTGGATGAACTTGCCTTACTTGCACTCCGCAATATCTGCGCCATTAACTGTCCGTATCTTTTCCATATTTATCCTTTCGGTGACTTCGGGTGCTCGCTCCCTACCTGATGAGTTAAAGTTCAAGTCGCCCCGCGACCTGCACAAACTATGCAAGTCGCTTTGCGACTTGTGGCCCAAGTGGCTCGGATGAGGTCCCTTTAAGTAAGATAGGGAAAGTGGATCACTGTTTTCGTGATTAAGTCGTGGGTCGGGTTAATCCATGTTACAACAATTGCCCCACAAGTCGAGGTAGCGTGCTTGCCCCGGGGCCTTGACTTGACTCGTTGTTCTATCGACCTGTGGCAAGTCGGCTTAGGGAAATGTTCCTGAGGCGAATCATCATTCTTGGGGAGGCGGATCGTCGCCTCGATCCCTTGAATCGGCGTGAGAGGTGGAAGGATTCATGATGGCGTGGCAGACGGGTGACATCATGTGCCTTGAATCGGCCCAATTGGTAATCACGGTGTTAACCACGCAAGATCTTCACGACTTCATTTCTCCCGAGGGGTCTAGAGTTTGTTCAAATCACATTTCAACCCTCACTCTTTTCCTATAAAAGACAGAGGGTTTTAGGTTTTGAATCTTCTCTTCATCTTCAACCTCTGTGCAACTTTGCGATTCTTAGACGGATTTTCGAGCTTTCAAAGAGGATTGATTCAGGTAAGCAACTCCATTTCCTCTCAATTTCCCTCTATGGCTACCGGTTCTTCGACAACTCCCACCGTCTCTCGACTCCTGGTTCTGTCGTCCCCGGATGAGGATAATGTTACATTAGCTTAACTCTGGCGCCATCCCAGCTCTAGCTCCGTCGCTGTTAATGTGGGGGGATCCCCGACCGCCGGTGTCCTGAATGATAATTGGGATGATGGGGGTAACGACGAAGGCAACGACGAGCAATTTTTGGCGGAGTTGGAAGAGATCACCCATCTTCCCTCATTGACCGTTAGCCCTCTCCGTTCTGCCGTACCAGAGAGGAGGATATATGTGGGTCCCTCTGCCTCGGCCTGGGATTATGAAGCCTTTGAGTGGGCCTTCGATTACCATTCTTTTGCGGCCTGAACTCTGTATAAGCGACCTGAACGTAGCTACCGGACGTCGGTCAAGTCGTATTTTGTGGCATCCGATGAAAAGTACCGGTCGGTTCTGTCCGATCAGTATGTGCGTTCTCTTCGCCGCTTATATAAGGTGCCCCGAGATGTACACTTCTACAGAGCGACCTTTGATGAAAGTGCCAACCAGCCGCCACCGGGATGATTACAATGAACGAGCATACCATGGAGGTGGGAATTCATTTCCCGTTGTATTCGGCCATCTCCCATCTGCTTGCGACCTGGAATCAAAGCCTCACGCAGATTACCCCGAATGGTTGGAGCTATATTCTTTCCACCATGACAGTTTTGGGGCAAGTCTGGTTATGTCGGTTGCCAACTCCTGGTGAAATATCTTACATGATGATGCCAATCGCCCAAGTCTGCGGGTAAAATGCCATGCGACTTCGTAAGGGCAGGGAGCTCGTGAGCGGGATTCCTAACAAAGTCGACGGCTGGCACCGAAGATGGTGGTTCACGTCGGGGGGGCTTGAAAGTCCGTGGATCCTTCGAGCACATTACCCATATGTGTCCCGACAGATTATGTGCATAGAATTGAACATGGTAAATCTTACGCCTTTTGATTTTGAGGTTGTACTGATCTAATTCTCTTTTTATCTTGCAGTTTTCTCACCTCATCTTGCCGATCTATATTGGGACTTCTCGGAGGCCTTTAACAAAGTTCGTGATACTCCCCCGAGCTGGCTAGACATTAATGCTCTAAACACCGAGCTCGATCGACTCAAAGCTGGCCTGTACACATATCCCCATCATCTCAAAATCCCTTGTAAGTTTTATTGTCAATCAATTAAATCTTATTCTTCAACCCGATCGAAATTTAAATATCCTGTTATCACCGTTTCGGCTTCTTCGGAAAGTTTCGTTATTTATCGGTAAGATGAAGCATGTGGCCCGATTGCGTAAGGATTTCGAGCCTGCTCGAAAGAAGATGAGGGAAGAGACAAGTCGGGAAATTGGGGATCGGCGAAATTTAAACCTCACACGACCTATAAATGATCGGAAGGAGGTCGTGCCATCTTGAGGACGACTCTGGTTAAGGGCCGATTCAGACCGAATGAATGGGTAAGTCTCGCCATATTTGTTTTCTTGATTTTTACTATTACTTTCGACTAGGCTTGAATCTTTTTGGTCGAACTCACCCATAAATTCTCCCCGTGAGTTTCTTGAGGTTTCTTCGTCAAATCCCGAGGTCCCAGAAAGGTTGTCTTTTATCCTCGAGGCTCGGGATGAGAAGTTCAAAACCTCATTGATTTCAATGGTATCGAGCCAACCTGAATCTTGTTTTTTAAAAGAAAACCCGCTTTTTTAAAAAGTGATATATTTTAATGTTTTCAAGGCCATTATCAAAATCAGAAATTGTTGGGATATTTTAGTTTTGATGAATTATGCCGAAACATTATCAAGGGTTATTGTTATAAAGCTAAGGAGATAAAATACAAGGGGGAACGAAGAACAAATTGAGGAAATCAAAAAGAAGATGATTGAGATAATATATTGCAGAACCCAATCGAGCAACCCGAGTAAGATGAGTAGAGAGTTTTTTAATCGATGCATTGAGCAAAATCGAGAAGGAGGTGAAAACCAAATCGGAAGATCGGGATGACCGGATGTTTTTGATCGATGAACTGTAAAATATCTAGAATCCCGATGAGGGTAGGAAGGTGATATGGTGATCGGAAAAAACATGACAAGATGATCGTGGAAAGAAACCCGGCGTAAGATAGATTTAAATAAGAGAAACCCGAGAGGTGAAAGTCGCCATAAGAACCACTATACTTTTTGATAAACAAGATTTCAAGATTAGACGTGGTTGAGAGATTACTCTCCTTTAGATTGAAACACTTTCTATGTTAACCCGATGTTTTAACTGAACGCATTTTTTGCTTGATAAAACAAATTTGGGACCATCAAACTCGGTAGTAGTTAAGGTCATTGATTTCGAGTAATGAATCTTTTTAAAAGAAAGAAGAAATCATATATTTTAAAAGAACTCATTATCAAAAAGGGGGATTGTTGGGAATTTTAGTTTTGATGAATTATGCAAAAACATTATCATGTTTTGAGTTTTGAGGAACGAAGAGCAAATTGAGGGTCCGATATCCGAGGGATGATTGAGATAAGGCGAAGGTCGAATGAATCGTCGAGAGGTCCCCGAGCAAAAAGAGAAGTTCAAGTATCCCCGAGGATCGCCTATCGACACAAATAAACTCAAGACTCAAATAGCAAGAGAAGGTTAAAACCTACCATCAAGACACCGTGATCGAGAAGATCAAGATGAAATCGATGATCAAGGCATGAGATCGAGGCGTGGTTGAGAATCGAGGCCATTAGAATCGGTGGCGTGGACCCGATGAGAGGAAGACAAAAATGATGTGAAGAATTGTTGTACTTACAAGAATAGTATGGATTTGAATGTGACTCCATCCAGCGGTAACATTCAAATCCACACTATAAATACAAGGTCTTTCATCATTCTAATGGGTGGAAAATCGTGAAACATCCATCAAGCCAAATCATCTCAAGCATTCCCACCATAGAACCACGAGAGAAAGAAATACACGACTCAAATATATTCAAAGAGTGTTCTAGAACCCAATCTAAGCAACCCAAGATCGAGACACGCAAAAGAGAGATTTTCCCATCCCTTAGCATTGAATTTAAACAAATGTAAGGGAAAATCTCAACCTAGTTGGAAACCAAACAAACCTTACTCAAACCGGTTGGTCGGATAAGTTTGTAGGTGAGTGTGAACTTCATAAATATCTAGCAATCCCGAAAGGGAGGGTAGGCAAACATTGTGAGGGTGATAAGTCCATGGAGTGTGAACCCAATCTAAGCAACCCAAACAAACAGAGAAATCCGTGGAGGGTGATAAGTTGAGGGTGAACTCGTTAAATATCTGAGGTGAGTGTGAAAGAGGGTGATAAGTCCATTGGAAGGAAAAACTAGAAAGGAGAGTGGATGCCAAGGAATATGGTTATGTGAACCACTATACTTTTGTTTGGTTGTTTTATGCTTTTACGTTGTTTTTATCTTTGGCGATTTGATTAAGCAAAACACAACACATGAGCTTAAAAAGATAAAAATTGGAAACACTCTGCCCTCTCCCCTGTTTTATATGCATCGAACTTCATGTTTTGCTTCCACACGCGCAAAATGGGTTTTCAAATTTGGGACCATCAAGATACTCTCCGCGGCCGAGACCCAAAAGAAATTGGAGAAGATCAAAGATTTGGAGGAATGGACTCTCCAACCTCGAGGGTCTTTCTTCTCCGATGGGAGAAAGCGAGCATGGCTCGAGTTGAGGGTGAATTGGCCGAGGCCAGGAAGGTGTTGGTCGCCAAAGAGGACCACTTCAAGAAAAAATCCCGATGAATGCCAATTTTCATGTGATGGGTATGTTTCTTTCACAAGTGTGCACCCGATTGACGACCTCAGCCTATTTGTCACCGAGCTATCCGACTATGTTCGTGATAATCCTCCTTTCCCCAGCGTCCTGCTTGAGATCAAAGATTTGGAGGATATGGACATCGATCTCTTTCTTCGCCGACCCAAGGATGTTGGATCCCGATGAAACTCAATAGGGAGTGGTCCCTGGGACCCCTATATTGGAGGTCGCAAGGGGGGATGTTGGAGAGAGAGGCCGAGTGGCAGTTCGGCGGGGCTCTGAAGCAGAATGTAACTTTTTTACTTTGAATCTCTCGATGTAATTTTCTTTCTTTTGAACTACCTATGTACCGGCCCTCGGGCCTTTATCAATTAATGAAAATTCTACCTTTTTTCTTCCTTTGTTGTGTCGACTTGATTTCCTTATGGGACTTTGAAATTTCCTGATCCTCATCATCTTATTGTTAATGCGACTTTATATTGGACATTTGCTTTAGTCGTCTTACAAAGTCGGGGGAAATCACACCTCGCTGGGTGGTGATCTCTCCTCCAATATGTTGAAAGTCTTACCTTCGGTGATTCATGTTTTTTATACATGGTCCCCTTGGTTTTTACACAGGAATTTTGAAAAGAAGAAAACACATTATTATTGACTGGCAAAATTGTTTACAAAGATGCGAACCTAATGATAATATTTCTTTAGGTGGGTTGTATTCCATGGATACTGAGCCTTTGTGCCTTCTGGCCTTTCGAGTTCATATGCTCCATTGGGCAAGACCTTTGAGATTTTGAACGGACCTTCCCAGTTTGGACCGAAAACTCCTTTTGATTCACCCAGTACTTTCTTTAACACCAAGTCTCCTTCCTTGAACTACCGAAGTCGCACTTTAGAATTATAGTATCTCTCTGATTGTTGCTTATATCTCGCGTTTCTCATGTTGGCTTCTAAACACTTCTCTTCGAGTAGGTCCAGATTTATGGCTAAGGCCTCACCATTGTGGTTGAAGGTGACCTGACTTGTGCCGAGACTAGGGAAATTGACTTCTGCAGGTACAACTACCTCAGTTCCAAAAGACAATGAGTAAGGAGTCTCTCCTGTTGAATTTCGGTAGGTCATCCTATACGACCACAACACATCAGGAAGCTCGCTAACCTATTTTCCTTTTCCTCCCTCAATCTTAGCTTTGAGTGTGTATTTGATGATCTTGTTCATAGCCTCGACCTGGCCGTTTGATTGGGGATGATATGAAGTCGAGAAGAGCTTTGTGATCTTCCATTTTTTGAAGAAATTGTCGATTTTGAGGCCATCGAACTATTTTTCATTGTCAGATATGATCGCCTATGGTAATCCGAATATGCAAATGATATTCCACCATATGAATTTGATGACGTGATCTTGATCTATAGTTGCCAAAGCCTCAGCCTCGGCCCATTTTGTGAAGTAATCTACAACTACCAGGGCATATTTGACCGAGCCTAGAGCTGTTGGAAGCGGCCCAATGATGTCTATCCCCCACTTTGCAAATGGCCAAGGACTGAGGATGCTTGTAAGTTCCTCCGGGGCGACCTTGATGGAAGGTACATAAATTTGACATTTATGGCACTTGCGGGCGAAAATGATGGTGTCGGCCCGTAATGTTGGCCAAAAGTACCCTTGCCTCGTGGTTTTGTGGTCCAATGATTGTCTGCCCGTGTGGTTTCCATATACACCTTCATGTATTTCTCTTAGGACAACTTGCCCCTGCTCTGGTGTGATACATCGAAGTAGAGGTGTGCTGAAACCTCATTTATACAATTCATTATTGATCACTGTATATCGCGCGACTCGTAATTGCAACTGCCAGGCTTGGATTTGATCTCTTGGTAAGAGACCATTTGTCAAGTATTCAAAGATGGGTGTCATCCAGCTCGATGTCGGTGTTTTAAGGGTCGCGATCCCTGCGCGAGCAGTGGAGGGGTGGGAGAGCGTTGTGATGGTGACATCCTTCATTTCTGCTGGCCCCTCGGAAGTCGCTAATTGTGCTAGGGCATCGGCTCATGAATTCTGATCTCTCGGAATTAGTTTGACATGGATTTGTTCAAACTTTTGACATAATATCTTGACAATCTCTTGGTAGGCCGCCATCCTATCGTCTCATGCCTTCATATTCTCCCGAGACTTGATAAGCTACAAGCTGGGAGTCCGTATGTACCTGTAACCTTTTGATGCCCATGGCTTTCGACATCTCTAGGCCGCTGGTTAGTCCCTCATATTCGGCCTCATTGTTTGTCGCCGGGAAGTCAAAAGTAATGGCGTTCTGGAAAGAGATGCCCTCCAGACTTATCAGGACCAACCCGGCACCCGACTTGTGGGAAGTCGTTGATCCATCCACAAACAACTCCCATGGCGGGCTGCTTGAACACCCCGCCTCTAAGGAGAAAGTAAGTTCGATAATGAAATCAACTAGCCCCTGAGCTTTGATGGCGGGTCGAGGTGCATATGTTACCCCGTATTGTCGACCTCGATGGCCGATTTAAGGCATCGACCTATTGTATTAGGTCGGTGAAGCACATTCCTTAGGGGCGTGGAAGTAAGGACTTCGACTTGATGATCAAAAAAAATATGGACTCAGTTTCCTTACACTCATGACCAGTGCATACGCCAATTTCTCCAGTACCGGGTAACCCTGCTCGATCTCGTTCAGTGTTTGACTAACAAAGTAAATGGGGAATTTTTTCCTATCTTCTACTAGGACAAGTACTACACTCAGAGCGGTTTCTGAAGTCGCGAGATATAGAAAAAGTTTCTCCCCCGGAACTGGTTTTGATAGAATGCTTACGTTTGCCAGATAAACTTTAATTTTATCAAGAGCTTCCTGACTTTCGGATGTCCATTCGAACTTTGATTTCTTCTGAATGGTGTCGAATTGTGGCTTGCATTTATCCCCCATTCGGAGATGAATCTATTCAGAGCGACCAGACAACCTGTGAGTTTTTGTACCTCTTTCACATTTCGAGGTGCTCCCATGTCTAAAATGGCTTTAACCTTTGCTGGATTTGCCTCTATTCCCCGCTTGCTGACCAGATGCACCAGGAATTTCCCGGATTCGACCTCGAAATTACATTTTTTGGGGTTGAGCCGTATGATGAACTTCTTTAGGATGTCAAAGGTTTGTGCCAGGTGCATAAGGTGGTCTTACGACTTTAGGCTTTTGATGACTATATCATCCACGTAAACCTCTACCGACTTACCGATGAGGTTGGCAAACATGTGGTTGACCAACCTTTGATATGTTACCCCTGCATTCTTTAAGCCGAAGGGCATTCTCTTCCAACAATAGATGTTCTTCTCTGTCAGGAATGAGGTGTGTTGTCGATCCTGCCCATGCATGGCTATTTGATGATAGCCTGCAAAGGCATCCATGAATGACATCATCTCGTGGCCAGCCGTGTTATCTATCAAGTGGTCGATGTGAGGCATGGGGAAGAGATCTTTTGGACAAGCATTGTTGAGGTCGGTGAAGTCAATACAGAGTCGCCAAGTCTCGTTGGACTTTTTCACCAATACCGCGTTAGCCACCCATTGTGGTTGGTCGGCCTGTATGATCAGGTTGTTATCTAACAATTTCTTCACTTCTTCAGCCAGTGCAGCATACTTTTCAGGACCGAACTTTTGCCTTTTTTGGGCTATCGACTTTCGAGCCGAGTCGATATGTAGCCAATGGCATGCGACTTTTGGGTCGATCCCCACCATGTCTCTGTACGACCACGCAAAAATGTCTAAGTTATTTTTGAGAAAGTCAATGACCTCCCCCTTCAGGTAGTCTGGTATCTTGGAGCCTATGATGACTTCCAGATCCGGTCGAGCTAGATCTACCTTGACTTTCTTGAGATCTTCCCCCGTGATGGCCCTTGAGGCATCTTATCGAGGATCGTCGATCTCTACTTCAAGCAGAAACTCTTCTGGTTCAGGTCCTATTCTTGGGTCGAGGTACTTCTCTTCTTACTTTTTTCATTATTCAGTTCTTCACATTGTTTTTCACTATTTATTACAAGTATTTATTTCCTAGATATCGATGCAGAATTGAAAAGAGACGAGGAATAAATCAAACAACCTCTTGCATCCACCTGGTCACCCTTAACGGTGCCGACTAGCCCACTCTTGGTGGGGAATTTTACACAGAAATAGAAAGTTGAGGACGCAGCCTCGAATTTGTGTTCAAACGGCCTCCCAAGAAACCCATTATAGGAACTTGGGAGGTCGACAACTAGAACATCTAACAGTCTAGTGGCCCTAACCTCATTATTTAAAGTAGAGACCAATTCAACAGCCAGACGGATTCACAGTTGCATCCCAGAAGCCCTTCACGACGTGGTCGCATGGGGTGATATTGGCATCATAATGCCCGAGCTGATCTAGAGTCTTCTTGAAGAGGATGTTGCAGAAAGCTTTCCCATCTACCAGCAGCCGGCATACAGTAGTCCCCATGATATTAGCCTTAATCACCTGGGGGGTCGACATTTGGGTAGACTATTCCAGCTTTATCCTTTTTGCCAAACTCCATCGTACTGGTTTCTTCCCCCACCGTGAAAACTGGCAGCACCATTTTTTTGGCATTTTCTATCTCCTTTATTTCGGCCTTCATTCGTCGTTTGGATGAGGACATTGAGGAAAGCCCCCCAACTGTCCCAAGTGGGGAGAGGGTATGTATGACGCGACCTCCCGCGTCCTTGGGCATGGGTGATATTGGTCGCTCCCCCTGCCCTGCTCTCTGGTCGGTATTCTCTGGGGTGGGCTCCGCCTATCGGGATGATTTGCCTGTTGGCGACCTCTCTGAGCGTGATCATGATTCATCTGAGGTCGTTTGATAAATTTGTCCAACAACCCATCTTCGTATAGCCTCCATAGTTGGGGAAGTAAGTCCTTGCACTCGCTAGTGTAGTGGCCTATCTATTCATGGAAATAACAGAACTTGTTGGGGTTTAACTTACCCTTATTTTTTATAGGTTGCGGCAGAAGGAGTAATTCTCGCCCTTTGATTTGGGTGTAGACATGTCCAGGTGTCATGCCTAATGCCTCCATCAGTTTTACTGGAATATTTTCTTCGAATGGCTTGAAACTGTCGGGTGCCTTGTAGTGACCCCCAGTTTTCATGGAGCCTTTACTCGGGTCCGCGACCTCTTTATCATCGAAGAGTCGTGACTCCAGAAGTTCCGATGTATAGATCAAGTCGCTAGCTCGCCTTTGGAAGTCAGCATAGCTAATCGGATATTGGCAATCATGTGTCACCATAGCTTAGTTCCCTTTCTGAGACCGGAGACGACCCCAAGAAGTTTTACCTCATCTCCTATTGGGTCTCCTTCGAGTATGAGTTTGTCGATCCTTTCAATGTAGGACCAATTTGACTCTGTTTCCCCTTATTGAGTATTCATCAGTCGTTGCCTGGTCGCAGGTCGAGGTGCCAGAGCCGTGAAATGGGTCAAGAATAGTCTGGCGAGTTGCTCAAATGTGTCCACCGAGAATGGTGGTAGTGAGGTAAGCCACTGATGAGCTTGGTCGCTCAGAGTCAAAGAGAAGAGCGACACTTAGTAGCATCGGATGCGCCTATAGAGGCCATGTAGGAATTGTATTTTGCTACATGGACCCTTGGGTCTGAGTTTTCATTGTAGCGGTCTAGGGCCGCTATGCTGATCTTCCTCTGGGTAGGCGCCAAGTAACCATGGTCCCGAGTGGGGAATCTGGGATGGTGAGGTTATTGTCTATCCTTGCCGACCCATTTTGATTCTCCACCCATTCGAGAAGTCGCTGGACAGTTTGGGCTAGTGCCGCAACTTGTACACCATGACGGTCCCCGGCAGGAGAGGTCATTCGTGGGTCACCATGGTGGATTGCCGAGCCTTTTGGCAACTCATCATGATGCATGTTCAAAGCTATTACGAGGTCTCATTCCACCTGGTCAGCATGTCGAGGCTGGGACTGGGCCTCATCCTCAATGACCATTGGAGCCTTTTGAACCCCCTGGTTTCCAAGGAGATTGAATACATTATCTGATCCCGCCGGCTTTTCCATGAGTCGGAGATTCCGAATGAAAGCATGCTTCGCCGGGTCGAATGCTAGTTGGCCTGCCGACCGTCCCTTTTCAATAAGGGCAACTTTGCCTTTAGAGGTTTAAGCGTTTTGTGTAGTCTTCTTGATTGAAGGCTACCTCCTCATCGTCAAAGGTTAGGCGCTTCTTGTTGAGAACGACTATTATGGCCTTTGCATCCTCCGGTGTTCGAACTAGGTTCCACCAGTCGGGGGGTGGTAGTCGGGATCTCATGGCGGGAGGGATATGAGCTCAGAGAGGCTTTGACCCCATCACGGGCATCCGTTTCGTGTCTGGTGGTGTTACCTTGGTTGATCGTCATTGGCAAAAAGTGGGTCTTCTAAGGATTTAAGAACAAATCGACAGAATTGTTCCTACAGACGTTGCCAATTATTGTGCCCGGTTTATAACTCTTGGCTAACAAATCCTTGTGAAATTGGAAAACGAATAAATGATGATTAGTATAGTAAGTAACACCAGAATTTGGTTACCCAGTTCGTCTTTTGAATAAGACTACGTCTGGGGGCGCCCAAGCCAGGAATATTTTATTATTCTTTATGCCTAATACTCTAAGTTTTTTCTCTCTTTTACAATGAACATTACAAAAAGTATTTATATACAAAGAACTAGGTTAACATTCTCCATAGGCCTTCTCTGCGGGCTTGCTAGGATTACAACCGCCAAGGGTGGAATTTCCTTGTTTATTCGCAAATCCCGCCCTTGGATGAACTTGTCTTGCTTGCACTCCGCGATATCTGCCCCATTAACTTTCCGTACCTTTTCCATATTTATCCTTTTGGCGACTTCGGGTGCTTGCTCCCGACCTGATGTGTTAAAGTTCAAATCGCCCTACGACCTGCACAAACTATGCAAATCGCTTTGCGACCTGTGGCCCAATGGCTAGGATGAGGTCCCTTTAAGTGACATAGGGAAAATGGATCATTGTTTTCGTGATTAAGCAGTGGGTCAGGTTAATCCATGTTACAACATTCCTCGAGTCGCTTTTCCTGGTCACTAGACGGAGATTTGACGGTTTCACGACTTCTTCGCAAGTCGAGTTTATTCATGTTACAACAATTGCCCCTCAAGTCAAGGTTTTGAGCTTTGCTTCTGTCTTATTTACTGAATTTAATATATATCACTGTTGTTTTAAATATGATTGAATGTTATATATATTTACTGCATAACTGTTCCATAAATAGTACGTGTTACATTGTAGCTAATGTGGTGATACCAGATCACATAAGATCACATTAGCAATTCCTTGTAAAACAAGTACAAATTCACAACCTAGATGAAAATGAACATTCCATCGTGAAAGGTTGAAGTGTAAAGCTCAGATGAACTTGTCTTGACCAAAATATTATACTAGTGCATTATCATGCGCTGAATAAGACCTACATGAGGATAAATTCTTCAGTACTGAATATAGAAGAATTAGACCTCAGTGGTTCGTTATTTCTTAATCTCTGTCACTTAATAAGGATTGTGTGTGATTAATAATTATTGTTTTGACTTATGCTGGGAAGAGAATCATTATGACTTCGATACCTTATATCTTGGGCTTGAATTAATTGATGGACTGAATAATCTTAAACACGGGAAATAATAACCGGGAGCCATATTACAGTAATATGAGTTAAGATGGATAGTGTAATATTAATTATGTAGTGGGATTAATTAATATTTATGGGCTTGAATAATATTGTGGCTCAATATTGATAATTCAAAGTCCATTAGAAGGTCCAATCTTAATTCTCCTAAAGGCCCCTTTAGTAGCCCAAAGATAAAGTCCAATAACTGAAAAAGGTGTTTAAAATAAAAGAAATATTGTTGCCTTTATTCCTATTTTTTTCGAAAATTATGAGGAGGATAGAGAAATTTTTTTCTTGATTTTCTTGGAAAGATTTTATGGAATAAAGTATTATTGGAGTACAAGTTTATCCCATAAATTCAAGAAAAATCAAAGATCTTATTCTTCCTTTAATTATTGAAATTTTTGAAAATTTTATAGTTTGGGAAAGAAAATATATTTTGTGAATATTATGGAAATAAAATATATTAGATATATTCAAGATTATATCTTGGGAAGATACAAAGAAATTTCCTAACCCTAATATTGGACAAGATTTTCGCCCCCATAGTTTCTATATATAGGGGATGAACTTTTCATCCCCATAATTCCATGTTGTTGGAAAAATTAGAAATCTACAAAGGTGGTGCAACATATTTTTCTTTTTTCCTTTTGTTAGTTGTTCGCGAGCATCCTACCACCGGATTGTTGGACAAGGACATGGGAATACTAAAGAAGGGCTTTGGGTTTATTCATTGAACGAGTGTTCATCTTCTCCGCATTTAATCCGCCAAAAGGTACGCGGTACGTAACTCTTAGAATTCCTCATGTGTAGGATTTACGTGGTTATTTGTACGCATGATATGTTGTTGAATATTTAATTCTTATTTGAATTAATATAAGATTAATTCATGCTAGTAATAATTAAATAATTTAAATTTGTATTTAAATTGCACCTCGAATAGATTCAGGCACCAATTTCCCAACAACTGGTATCAGAGTCTCGGTTTTGAGCTTTGTGATTTAAATTGTAATTTAAATTGTTTGTTCATTAAATTTTGAAAATTGGATAGTATAATTGCTAGATATTTTTTGCAGGTATCCAATTGTCATGGTAATTTAATATTTATTTAATTCATGCATATGGTTGTTTGGTTTTTAATTTGACTCGTTCAGATTCATTTTTTTCGTGAGAAAATCCACGAGTAGATTAGGCTATTTGATTTGTTCAATGTAATAGACTAGTCTAGATCATAGGTTTATTTATTTTTCTGTTAAATAAATTATAACCGGATCGAAGACGGGGACGAGGATTAAAGACGAGATCCAAAAACCGAGCGCAGACAGCGTGTGTCATGTGAAATGTGCCAAGGGAGGCACTCGTGCAATGCGGACGACGTTGCAGAAGCGGGCGGCGAGAAGGCCCAGGGGCGGATCTTGTGGTCGGCGAAGCGCGACGGAGACGCCTTAAGATGGAGATGGATGGAGATGGAAGCCGAGGGGCGGGCATCGCAGCGTGAGCACGTCTTGCAGCGTCGCGGGTACGCGGTGCTTGTAGATGCTTTTGAGCACTGCCGAGCTCTACCGGGCGATGTGCACTGTGCGCGCTTGCATGGGCGTAAATCGACACAGCCGGGTGGGATGCAAGGCGTGCATCTGATTAGGTGTCAGAATTTCTTGTATTTATGTGCTTTTATTGTTCACTCTTAACCCAATTTCATATACTTTTTTGCTCAATTTGGACTAATTGCACTTGAAATGAGAAAGGTTTGTGTTTTGCTCTCTTTGTAAGGAAATTGTGGATTTTGAAAGCAAAATACGAGATCTATATTATTTGGAGCCAAGTTAAAGATGGAACCATGTGAAATAGCTTGAAATGAGGGCCGTAACGCAAAAAGAACCAAGTCAATCAGAGTTCGGGAGCTCAACTTATGAAGAAAACAAGTCGAACAAGTTGAAAATTCAAAGCTGGCCGTGCACGACCTGTAGTTGCTCGACCTGCTGCTCGAGTCTAGCAACCTTGATTGGGATTTTTGGTCGAGCACGCCATTTTTATGTAGTGGATTTGGCCAATTTTTGAGTTGCTCGACCGAATTCTGGTCGAGCACATCTGCTCGAGTCGATCAACCCGAAATGTAAAAACGCGGGCACGATTTTGCCCGTGCTCGACCTTCCCTTTTGGTCGAGCACGGCAAAAATTCCGAGTTTCTCAAATCTGACCTAGGGACACGTGCCAACTGACTCCAAAGCATATAAAAGCTTCCAAGTTCATTTTTCATTCATTCAGCAGCTAGGAGAGAAAGAGGGGAAGCAAGCAAGTGATAACTCTTGAAGTTGTACACCCAAGTGTAGGTTTGTCTCAAGTAATAAAATTTCTCGGAAGTTCGAGTGTCGAACCAAGGGAGGTTTGGAAGAAAACATGTTAACTAACAGGTAATATTTCAAGGGTTTATATAATGTTTGAAATACTAGAGCTTTGGGATTCCACTTTAAGTAAAACACTAGAGTTATTCTTGGCTATCTTTGATAACTCAATTGAAATATAACAATCAAGTGATTTCAATCGGAAGATAAAACGTTAAGCACTTAGAGAATTATGAAAATTTCCTTTTGTTAACTTAATGAGTTTATGAAATTAATTATTGATATGTAAGGCTAAGCATTCATTGTGTCAATATGTCTACAACAAATCAATGTCTCAACATAAAAAACCTTTAACATAATTCATTAAATAACTAAAAAGATTATACCTTTGAAGATCTTTATTGATAAGCCAAGAACATCAATAATATCTTATTAAAGCTTTATCCCTAGCTCTAGCAAGATACTTAGCTACTCATACTAATACAAACACAACTCATTTTCTTTAAGAGAAATAATAGACTAATGATAGGTGTATTACAAGAATTGGATGAATTTGGATGTCTCTCAAGGGTTAACAAAGAGTCCTTTATATAAACCTCAAGTTTGTACATTGTGGACTTTTGTACTCAATTTGGCAGCCTACAAAGATTGATTTTTTCAGCCTTCTATCCATCAAAATTTATTTTCTCCCTAAATAAGAACTGTAGGCCTTTGAATTAACTTTCTAAGGACACCAAAATGTCAGCAATTGGATTTGTAGTTTGAGATTTATGACCGAAATGGTGAGGTATCTCAAACTGTCTTCAGATTTGGTAGCAAATTTTGTTGACAAATTTAACATTTACATTGATTCTGCTTTTCACCCTTGATGCCGATATTTTTGACCTTTTAAACCTGAATACAACTTGTATCTCAATGGATTAGTGATCCAATGCAACTAGAATTGGATCAATTGGATTAGTATAGCTCAAGATATTGTCCAAATACAAAAATGTGTTTTTGATCAAAACTCATTCAAAATCTGGACAGCAATGTAGTATCGACTTTTTGAGTATAATTGTACCCCAAACTTGAAAGATTGGACCAATATGAAAACTTATAACTTTAGTACATTGTCTTAGGTGTCCAAAAACATCAATATCCTATAATTTGGATAAGTATAACTCAAGTTATGACCTCAACAATCAAACAATACATCTACTAGCTATGTAACATTATACTTATGAAATTATATTTGAAAATGCTACAAATACTACACCAAAATAACACATGAAACAGATATAATAAATACATATTTAAACACTAATCAGCAAGTGATACTTTTGAGTTTACCAAGTGATACTTTAGCTCGTTTTTCATTTTTTCTTCCATAGATAGTTTAGATACTCATAGAATAGCTTAGTTCTAGTTTCATTCAAGCAAGTGTTCAAAGATGATTTGTGAGTTTTGTTATGCTTTTGTGCTACAATTTCATCTAAGAGGTGATTCTTACTTTATATTGCATTTTACTTGTTAATTTTAGTATGGGTTTCTTGATTTCTTGTTGTTTAGCCATGGGTTTTGTCTTGTGTACCATGGGCTAAGGTTCTTAGTGTTTGAGTGTTTGGAATTGTCATGATGATTGGTAAATTGCTTTGATTATGGTTGTTTATCTCTATTGATGGTGATCCTTTAGATTAGGGGAATTTACTTGATCAATTTTGTTGGATTTTGCTATTAGCTTGTGTGTTAATGCTAGTTTATCGCAACGAGAGTTGGCTAGATGGGATTAGGCATTTGGGTATTGGTTTCATTCACCGGATTTGAATTAATTATGCTCTATTGCAACGAGAGTTGGATAGAAACATAAGAACCCCCCTAATTTACATTGACTACTTTTGTTAATACCTAGAGTGGAAAGTGAAGAGCACATAGGAGGGTTAAACTTAGTATACAAGTGGGAAAACACGGGGATGGAGTAGTTAGCTAATTAGAGTACATATCCGTGCAATTACCCGGGTTAGAAAGGGAAGATCCTCCTCCCGATCCTAGGATTTAAAATGATATCGGACCCTAGGCTGATCAAGTACGTGAATGGTAAATGTCTAGTGATCGCTCTTATGGAATAACCAGAAATAGAGGCAAACACCATAATTAATCTTTTGATAATCGTCTCACAAGGAAAAACTCCCAAACACCTCTCACTCACTTGAAACAAAATCATTTGTTGTTTTATTACTTTCTTGCTTGTTGAATTTTCTAGTTATTAATCTTTGTTTAGTTGATAATTTAGTTTTAATAGAAAAAATCGAACATGGTTCACACTATAACCATGCGGGAGAGATTGACTTGCAGCTCATCAATGAGCGATTGTTTGACTATCTCTCTAATGCAGTAGACACATATACAATAGTGGAAGTTAAGAACGATAAGCTAAGGGCTGAGAACATTGGCCTTGCTAAGGATAATGCCTTAAGAAAAAAAAATTGAACCGAAATCGGTTGAGACTATTCGTAAGATGACAAAGAAACTACGGTTTCGAAAGTCACTTTTGACCTAGGTAAACCGGTTAGGAACAACAAGCTATCAACAAACAACAAGTTGATGAATTCAAAGTTCTACAAGCTAAGTTTGATGAACTCTTCCAACTACATGAGAGTCTTAAACAAAGTGAGGACAGTTTGCGAAAGAAAGTAGAGGTTTTCAGAAAAGCTTCTAAGAATGTTGATGAAATAACCAGCTACTACCGCAAGCCAACTGATAAGAAGGATATTGGGTATGATGGCCATTCTGGATCCTCACATGTCCAACCTAGTTCACAATCCAAAAGTGAACCTAGGAAGGTTTCTGGTAAAGATACACATTATGCCAAATTTGTATCAGAAAAGGGAAAGAGACTTGCTGGACAGGAAAGACAAGTGCCTGATCAGAAAGGGAACAAAAATGGACCTCAACTGATCAAGCATCAGTAGAGGAATCAACAGAAGAACTCTGTTCTTCTGAAGAGACCTCAGCCTAACCAGTAGATTAGGAATCAGAAAGGACAATCTCGCCAGGGAAAGTCTAATCTGAGACCTGATCAGGTCAAGCTGCCTAATCAGCAAGCTAAGGGTAAACTGCAAAAACCATTTATGCAAAAGAGATACGAATCTTTTGATGGTAGCAGTCGTACCTATCCCTTCAACCAGAAATCCAGGACAGCTGCACCTAAAGCACACTGGATTAAAAGAAGACAGAACAATCAGAAAAATCTCAAGTCTTCTGACTCATCCAAGGTTCACACTCATAATCATACTTACTAGAAAGCACATGAAGAGAATTATGATTATGTAGATGTTTATGGGAGACAAATCAGGCCTTCTGATCTTGATGATTACCATAGAAGTGCCCTGTTTTTTTGGATCCCGAAAGGTAACACTAACCCCTCAGGACTCAATCCTACAAGGGTACCTAAAGCCTGATTTATATGCAGGTTCGCGTGCGTTTGGCCAATAAGGGAGGTGTACAAGAAACTATCTAGTACATCGATAGTGGATGCTCAAGACACATGACTGGCAATAAACATCTCCTCAGTTCATACATAGAACAAGAAGGCCCACGAGTACTCTTTGGTGACGATAACTTTGGTTTTACCAGAGGGTTCGGAACCTTAGTGAATGATGATTTACAGGTTTCTGGAGTCTCGTATGTCAATGGTTTAAAGCACAACTTCTTATCGGTTTCACAATTCTGCGACAACGGATTCAATGTTGAGTTCTCGAATGATCAGTGCACCATAAGAAATCGAGCAACTCAACAAATTTTGCTAACTGGTTCAAGAAAATGAACGATCTACACTACATATTGGGACAATTATCTAAGAAATGCATGCTTGATTGTTAAGAGCTCGAAAAGAAGCAATTGGCTCAAGCACATGAGAATGAGCCATCTGAACTTTAGGATTCTTAACAAGATAGTAATGATGTCCTTGGTTGAGGGACTCCCGAATGAAGTCTTCTCTAAGGATCAGACATGTGTCGCATGTCAGAAGGGAAAGTAAGTCAAGGCTTCATTCAAAAGGATTCATTCACCTCCATCCAGCAGAGTATTGCAACTGCTCCACATGGACTTATTCGGACCAGCTACACCTCTTAATTTCAGTGGACGCAAATACACTCTGGTGATTGTAGATGACTACAGTAAGTTCACCTAGGTTATATTCTTGTATAAGAAGAATGAAACTACTATAAAGATACCTAAGCTTCTCAAGAGATTACAGAATGAGAAAGGTGTCAATGTTGTGAAATCAGATCAGATAAGGGAACATAATTCTTGAATTCTTTCATAGCTGATTTTTGCAAAGAGTTTGGGATACAACATGAAACATCAGTCGCAAGAACACCACAACAGAATGGTGTAGCAGAAAGAAGGAACATAACACTCAAAGAAGCTGCTCACACGATGTTGGCTGAACATGCAACTCCAAACCGTTTCTAGGTAGAAGCAATCAACACTGCATCTCACACTCAGAACAAATGTTCTCTGACTAAGACTCACTTCAAAACACCCTATGAACTGTGGAAGGGCAAAAGACCTCGTGTTTCTTACTTTCATATTTTTTGGTGCAGCTGTTTTATTCACAACAATGGGAAGAGTCAACTGAAAACCTTTGAGGCTAAGTCAGACAAGGGCATATTCTTAGGATATTCCTCAACCAGCAAGGCCTTCAGGGTGTTCAACAGACGAACTCTAGTTGTGGAGGAGACACCTCATGTGGTCTTTGATGAGACATCATCTGAACAAGAGAAATCTGTCGCAGAACAAGCCGTACCAGATCGACCAGTACCTGATGCTCAGAAAATGGATCAGTTGAGTATCAAAGGAAAGGAATCAGATCACGTCACTATGTATGTTCCTAACTTTGATCTTGATGATTCACTAGGTCAATCAATCCCCAAGGTACGTACCACTATCGATGAAGAAGATGGTACAGCTGAGACAGTAACAACTGAACCATCTGGTTCAGGGGGAACACCTAGTGTTCAGGAAGACAGACATCAGCCTAGGGAGGTTCCCTCTCTAGCTGAGACTTGTCCATGCCAAGTGGATCCTACTGTAGTACCTCTCCCAATCTCTAGTGATGATTCTTTATCAGAAGAGAATGATGTTCTCCAAACGGATGGATCTAAGGAACGAAGGAACTAGATTACCAGTCATCCAACTGACCTGATTATTGGAGACCCATCTGGTAGAGTTCAAACTAGACATCAGATTGGTGAATGCAATGTATTGTTGTTATCTGTCTTTGAAGGAACCCCTCACAGTTGAAGAAGCTCTAGCAGATGCAAACTGGATTCTAGCCATGCAAGAAGAACTAGAACAATTTGAAAGAAATCAAGTTTGGGAACTTGTAGATAGACCAAATCACCAAGATGTGATTGGCACTAAGTGGGTCTTCAAGAACAAGAAGGATGAACACAATGTTATAACCAAAAATAAGGCAAGACTTGTTGCTAAGGGATATTCACAATCGGAAGGGATTGATTATGATGAAACCTTTGCACCAGTCGCTCACCTAGAAGCCATTTGGCTATTCTTGGCTTATGTTGCTCATAGAGGATTCATTGTGTATCAGATGGATGTAAAGAGTGCATTCTTAAACGGGGTACTAGCTGAAGAAGTTTATGTTGAACAACCTCCGGGCTTTGAAATAAGCAACCAAGTGTACCGATTAAGAAAACCTCTTTATGGACTGAAACATGCTTCCAGAGCGTGGTATGATACACTATCCCAGTTCTTGATAGATAGCGGGTTCACAAAGAGACTGATAGACAGAATGCTATTCAGAATAAAAGACGGAGAAGGCATTCTGATGGTTCAGATCTATGTGGACGATATCATTATCGGATCTCCCAATAAGAACTTATGTGAGAAGTTCAGCAAACTGATGCAAGGGAAATTTGAAATGTCCATGATGGGTCAGATGAACTACTTTTTAGGTTTTCAAGTAAGACAGAGTACGAAATGGATATTCATATGTCAGGTCAAGTATACAAGGAATCTGTTGGCCAAGTATGGAATTCAAACTACAAGACAGACATAATTCCAATGATGACCTGCTTCAAGATGGATCTAGACGAGAATGGACATAAATCTAATCCAGAAAGAGTATAGGGCTCTCATTGGATCATTGCTCTACCTGACTACCAGTAGACCAGATATAACATTTGTAGTAGGTGTATGTGCTAGATTTCAGGAAAATCCGATGCAAAGCCACCTGGAAGCAGCTAAGCGGATTCTAAGTATCTGAAGGGGACAGTCAACCTTGGGTTATACTACCCATCAGATGATAATCTATAGCTTAGTGGGTACTCTGATTCTGATTATGGAGGTTGCAGGATAGACAAGAAGTCAACCTCAGGTACATGTCAATTCTTAGGTAGTAAATTGATCTTGTGGTCTTCAAAGAAACAGACATCTGTTTCCACATCTACTACTGAAGCAGAATACATGGCCGCAGTAAGCTGTTGCTCCCAACTGCTCTGGCTTAGTCAGCAGAATGGATTATAACATTGTAGCTACGATCGTGCCTATATTCTGTGACAATAATATTATTATTGCAATCACACAGAAACCAGTTCTACATACCAGATGCAAGAACGTGGACATCATACATCACTTCATCAGAGATCATGTTGAAAAAAGAAAATCAAAATGGAAAAGATCCACACTGATAAGCAAAGAATTGATATCTTAATCAAGCCACTAGCTAAAGTCAGATTCAGAGAACTATCAAATAAGTTAGGGCTTTTGGACCTTGGAGAAGATGCACCAAATTTCTTTGATGTTCTAATTTCCAAGACCAGCTGGTTAAGAAATTGGCCAGGTAAGAAAGATCAGTTGGAGTGGACCCTCAACCGATCAGGTAAGATCAGCTGAATACTGATCAGAAAAGAAATGTCAGTTGAATGGGGAACTTCAACTGATCAGAAAGGATCAGGAAAGACCTAATCAGATAAAGGGGATATTGTTGGGAAAAGGTTTGAGGTTTAGGCTACAGTAAATAGGATCAACAGATTAAGACAAGCCAGACACGACAAAGTGGTAACTGATTGATTACAACTTCAATCAATCCGATATATTTTCTGATCTAATTTATCTTAACACTCTTACCCGAGTTTCTTTATCTGATTTAAGTGTTGGGAAATACAGGGTGCCCGGATCTATTCGAGGTATTTAAATACATATTTAAATTATTCAACTAATTACTAACATGAATTAATCCCAACTCAATTCAACATAATAATTAAATAAGCAATAACAACATGTGTACATGTAATTCACGTAAATCCTAAGCATGCGGAATCTAGGAGTTACAAAATTACATACCTCTTGTAGAGATAACCATTGAGACGATGGATCAACCCAAAGTGCCTTCTCAAATATGTCCCACATCCACGAACCCAAAGTGCCTTCTCAAATATGAACATGCATCAGCCAACATCTCAAAACAATTTAAATGAGCTATGTAGGTGGGTCATCATTTAAATCACATTTAAGCAGGTTACAAACAAGAACAGTTACAAACCTTTAATTTTTAAGAAAAATTAATAGTTGGCTCCCACTTGACCAATATAAAATTAACAGGGACTTCGGCGAAGTATATGCATATGAATTTTATACCTAAGTAATAACCATGATTAAATACAGAATTATTACTTCGTTTTGAATGAGTCTCTTGAGAGGGTCATCGTCGCCACTAATAATAATTCACAATCATCCTTTTGAGAATTTATTCATGTGAAAGCTTTCTTTTGGCCGTCCCTTAGAGGAATTTCTCCAAAACAATTCACAAATAAATAAATCATGGAGGTCAAAATTAATTCGATTTAAAACCAAATTAATTGTTTAAAACATACTTAGTAATTTTTGAACTTGAGATTTTTCATTGAACAAATCTCATGCAAACACATTTAAACAAATTAAATAAAGCATAAGAAAATACAACAATAAATCAAGCAAAGCAAAAAATAAACATATTTGGCACAAATTATCCAACTGTTATGGTTTAATTTTTCCTTGTCTTGATCTTGAAGAAAATCCATCTTGATTTCTCCCACTCGTTCGTCTCGAAATAAAATTCATCTCGAATCGCCACATGGCGACTCACGGTCGGGATCGCGCGCACCTAAATCGCCACTTGTCCGAGCGACGATCGCGTCGCCAAACTAGTGCGCCCAAGCGTTTTCAGCGGCAGACCTCGAAATTGTGGCGTGCCTACAGGCTCACTATCGCCCGACTTCGCCGCCCGCCGCCATCAAGATCCACAAGACATCGTGTCAGATCCGTCTCGAATTGAATTCTAAGCGGCGGCAGCGTACTGTCTTTACTGCGTGTGCTTCGTCTTGCGCTGCGCGACGCTTTGCCTCATTCGCCTAGCCCGTCCGGCGCACACCCATCGCGAGCCCTTGCCGAAGCGCTTTTTTATCAGCGTCGGGGCCGACCCACTCGCAAATCAAGATAGCAGGCCTCCTTGCAAGTTTCAAGCGATGACATCACCCGTGCATTTTTTTGAGTCCATTTTAATTTCTCGTTTCCGTCTTCATCTTCGATTAGGTTACAATTTATTTTACAAAACATAAATAAACCTAAATCTATACTAGTCTATTACATTGAACAAATCAAATAGCCTAATCTATTCGTGGATTTTCTCACGATAAAAACAAAATTTTGAACGAGTCGAATTAAAACCATTCATACGCATGAAATAATTAAACACATTAAATACCATGACAATTGGATACCTGCAAAACAGATCTGGCAATTCTACTATCCAATTTCAATTTATTGGCCAACATAATTTAAATAACAATTTAAAAGACAGAGCTAGAAACTGGATCTCTGATACCAGTTGTTGGGAAATACGGGATGCCCAGATCTAATCGAGGTGTATTTAAATACATATCTAAATTATTCAATTAATTACTAACATGAAATAATCCTAAATTAATTCAACATAATAATTAAACAAGCAATAACAACATGTGTACACGTAATTCACGTAAATCCTAAGCATGCGGAATCTAGGAGTTACGAAATTACATACCTCTTGTAGAGACAACCGTTGAGATGATGGATCAATCCAAAGTGCCTTCTCAAATATGTCACACGTCCACGAACGTAATCCGGTGGAAGGATTCTCACGAACGATTTTAACAAAGGAGAAAATAAAATATTTGCCACCACCTTTGTGGATTTCTAATTTTTCCAACACATGAAATTGCATTGGGGATGAAAAATTCATCCCCTATTTATAGGACTAGGGGGGGGGGGGGAATTTGACCTAGTTGGGTCATTGGGGAATTATTTCCTTGCTTCTTCCTCAAGATACAATCTTGAATATATCCAATATATTCTATTTCCCAAAAGATCTCCCAACAAAATCTTCTCCTCCTTCTTGTCACATAATTTTCGAAAATTTCAATAAAATAGGGAAGGAATAAGATCTTTTACCTTTCTTGAATTTATAGGATAAACTTGTATCTCAAGAATACTTATTCCATAAAATCTTTCCAAGAAAATCAAGAAATCTTTTTCTCTCTCCTACTCATAATTTTCTAAATTAATAAGGAAAAATTAGGCAATAATATTTTCTTCTTCTTTTAATTAATTGAACTTTAATTGGGCTACTTGAGGGGCCTTTAGGAGAATTAAGATTGGACCTCCAAGGGGCTATGAGTCTTTAATATTAAGCCAAATATTATTCAAGTCCATTAATATTAATTTATTCCACTATAAAATTAATATTGAACTATCCATCTTAACCCATATTACGACTTCACAATAATATGGTTCCCAGTTATTATTTCTCGTATTTAAGATGTTGGGATATTTTAGTTTTGATGAATTATCCATTTAATTAATTAAGCCTACGATAACAAGTTGAGGGGGGAACAAACTTTATATTAATTAATATCTTCAGATGATGAGCCGACGAGATGGAGTAAATATAACTCAAAACATTATTATCCAAATGATCGATGACCGTAACAGACTGATCGTAAGACAAGATCGGAAATAAATTTTCACTTGATCAAAAAGATTTGGTATGACAAAGGTGAAGATGAAGCGGATGATCAAGATCGGGTGATTGAGATCCTAAACCTAATGGGACTGATGCTATCAGGAGATATTGATCAAGAAGTGTTGATCGCCGGGCCGAGTCGATCGATCGCAAAGAAGAAATAGGAACTACCAAAATCGGTTACTGATCGACGTATAAGGTCCATCAAGAGGTTAAAGCAGAGAATCCGAATGAAATAGCCGATTTAGACGGTAAAGAACCGATGGATGATGAGAGGAAGACAATTGACTCCCAAGATATGGATTTGAATGTGACTCCATCCAAGCGGTAACATTCAAATCCACACTATAAATACAAGATCTTCCTTCATTATCAAGTGTGGAGAAGATTGAGCCAAGAGCCTTATAGTCAAGCATTCCCACCATAGAACACAAGTCTATAGATATACAAATATATTAGTGTTTAGAAAATCTAAGCAATCCACGATGTATCATATTTAGAGAGATTTTCCCAATCTTAGCATTGAGGCTAAACCATTTAAGGGAAAATCTAATGGAGACAACACCAAAACCCAAAACCAGTGGTTGAGGTTGTTAGGCAATCCCGAGTGAGGGTGATAAGTATTGGAGTGTGAATTTAAACACTGTAGGCAATCCCGTGGAGGGTGATAAGTCCCGAGGCTAACCCGAGTAAGGGTTATAAGTCCGATTCGAGTGTGAGCTCGGTAAATATCTATTAGCAATCCCGTGGAGGGGTGATAAGTCTGTTTGAAGGAATTTCCCTAGAGAGGAGAGTGGATGTAGGGCGGGTTGTCCGAACCACTATATATTCTTTGTGTTGTTTACTGCTTTATGTTTATACTTGTTATACGCATTCGTTTATAAGCAAAGCACACACATGAGATTAGAAAGAAAAGCAAAATTGGAGCACTCTGCCCTCATCCCACATTTTATATCAATTTAAAACGTCTTGCTTCATGTAGACGCACAAAATGGGTTTTTCAACCGGGACCATCATAAGATTATAAAGTCCATTAATTAAGCCACTGAACAAGCTTTATATTAATTAATATCTTCGTCCTTGGAGTAAATACAACTCAACATTATTATCCATACCGGAAATAAATTTTCACTTGCAAGATTTGGTATGACAAAGGTTCTGAGCCCACCAAGGGGACAAATCAAGCAAGTCGTACTTGCATACAATTCTCCGTATTAAATTTTAGCAATCGTCATGTAACTAATAATATTGCCCAAGATATAAGGTATCGAATCGCGTTGATTCTCTTCCCATCATAAATCAAAGCAATAGTTATTAATTTCACACGATCCTATTTAAGGGACGTAGATTAAGAAATAATGAACCATTGAGGTCTAATTCTTGTATATTCAGTACCGAAGAATTTATCCTCCTATAGGCCCCATTCAGCGCATCATAATGCACTAGTGTAATCTCTTGGTAAATAGCCTTACACTTCAACCTTTCATGATGGAATTTCCATCGGGTTGTGAATAAGACTTAAATTGGCTTTAATTTGATCTTCCGTGATGGTATCACCAAATTAACTACAATGTAACACGTACTATTTATTGAACAGGTTTGCAACACATATATATAACATTCAATCATATTTAATACAACAGTGATAAATAATTTATTTCAGTAAATAAATAAGAAATTCAGTTTGGTTATACAAAGTAAAAATCATACTTTCCAGTATAATCCCAACATTATGTTGTCTGATTGCTTTCACCTGTGCTTATCCATGTATTGGATCATTACTGTGTTTATTACTTTATGACGTCATGCCTGCAAGCATTAAATGCAGATGTGAGATTTATATATTAAATGCTTTAATTACAAGTTTTTAAGTCCAAAGTCTGCTGCCTTTTTACCTCAACCACACGATTAAAACACTTTTCAACCGCTTAATCTTGACCATCCATTTTAAAACATGGATACTCAAGTATGCAAAGTAATCGTGCAAAATTTTTTTCCCTTCCACCTATTTAAACCCTAAAACCGAGTATGAAAAACCTTTCATCTTATCTATTTTCAGACTTAAGATTTTTTCACAGAAATCTTAAAATCCACTCTCTTAGCGATTCATTTACTCTCTTTCAAATTCTTCCAAATCGCTAATACTGTTAATTTCTACATTCTGTGTTTTGTATATATGCTAAGGTTATAGGATATTTAAAAAAAATGATGAACTATTAATATGTTGTTGTTGTTAACTACGTTAGTCGTGGGTTACTCTTAATTCTCTGAAACTGTGAACAATGTGCTTAAATTGGGATATTGCTTATGCAAATAGACTTACACTTTACCTAATTCTTGTAATTATTGCTTAAAATGATAAGTTTGTCGAAAAACTAACTTAGGATATATATATATGTGTGTGTGTGTTTTTGCAGAAATGACAACTTCAATGGCTACCCCTGAGGTTTGTGACTACGCATCGATGATTAAGGATGTCATCGATGAGAAATACGTGATATTTACCACAACCTCGAATCCAGAATCATTGGAAATTCTGGATTGCCTCAAAGCATGTGGGCTGGAGCAATTTTGCTATAGACACATGAGCAATGTTTGCATAATAGAGTCCCTCGAGTTGCTGCGCAACTTGAAAGAGACTGACAACAAGGAACTGCTCTCATCCATCGGAGGAACAAGGATAGATTTAACGAATGAGGATCTAACTACGATCGTTGGACTTCCAGCAGGAAGGAATTATCCGGATGAATTCACGGCTGGAATGTCTGATAAGGATATCTGCAAAAAGTACTCCTTCGGCCAGCAAACGTCAATCAGATCACTAATATCAAGGCCCCATATTTGAAGAGGAAGTATAGACTGCTTTTTTGAGATCTTCTCAAAAGTAATTATGGGAATTGCTTCAGTCCGGATGCTCTTACATAGCAAAAGCAGCATGTCATGACTGCTATTATTGAGAAGGCACTTGACATGAATTGGATGGGACTGTTCAAGAATCGATTGCTGCAGGAGACAGAAAAATTTATTGTGAATGAGCACAACCAAGTGGTTCTTGCTAAGAAAATCTGTAATATTCACAAGGTCTCCATCATTCTCTCTGATAAGATTGCTGATTACAGATGGTCAGAAGTGGGAATGAAGCCTTATCTGCCAAAATACAATGCCCTACTTCTAAATGATGAAGAACTTTCTGGTCAAAAGGATGATAATCATATCCCCTATGTGCCCAAAGCAAAGAAGGACAAGGGTCAGAACCTCTTCTATGCAATCTGAAGCACAAGGCTAGCCCAGGACAAGGGCACTAAAAAGAAAACAGATGGCCAGCAAACCAGCTCGAAAAGCTAAAGATGTTAGTGAGAAACGTCAGAAAAAGCTCACTGTCATGCTACCAAAGAAATAGGGTATGCCATCTGGAGGGCTGCATGACGAGGATAGTGACATTGAGATCCTCGAATCTGGTGGAGAACAACCTGCAGAGCAAGCTGGTGAGGAAGCTGGTGTAAGCTCATAACGCACTATCAGCACAAGTCGGGAATTAATGACAGAAAATGAAGTTGTTCCCAGGGAAGTTATAACAATTGGATGAGATGAGAAAGGCAAGGGGAAGCAGAAAGGTTGGAAGAGACCCAGGATGAGTCAGAACCATCAAACTCAGTTCACCTCAGCTCTTTATTTAAAGGTCAGGAGTGTACTCACTACCCCAGATCACCTACCCCCCCATCACCTCCCAGACAACCCACTCCCACAGTCTCCCCAACCCATCCAGAAATAACCCTACCCTCACCTCCCAGACAAAAGGCTCAACCTAAAATGCCCTTATCTGAGCCTACTCCATCTGTAGAAACCCTTTCTGCAGAAGTTCCACCCGAGGTTGCTCGACCAGAACTACCCCCACCTGAGCAATCTGAGCCTCAACCAGAAACAACCACCATTCATCCCGAACTAGAACCAGCACAACCCAAGTCATACAGAGAGGCAACTCTTGATATACAATCAGCTAGACAGAAGGCCATGTTTGTCTCTGTTGTCCATAACCCCTTCAACACCAGAAAAGTATTTGAGTCTCCTGAGCCAGAAAAGCCAATGATCAAATTTCTAAGGAGACAGGTTGATAATTATCTGAACAACCATTTTTCTGATCTGGTTGATCATCCTGGTTTTAGGAAGCAAGTAGTTGATATGCTCTTCTGGAGAGATATCAGGCTGCAACACATAGAGGACTTTCTGATGTTTCTAAAAGCCATTGGTCATGAGGAGTTTGTGGAAATGGAGCTTAAGATGAAAAAAATTAGCGGGTGTTGCATGGTTGGTGAATAAATTGATGGGATTTCCTGATATTACAGAGGAGGATCAACTTGAATAGGAAGATGAGCAAGCTGCCGATGAACCAGCTGAGGGTGAAACAGATGAGACCCTAACTGGCGAGGTACAAACATCTGCGCCTATCTTTGTGATTCCACCTGAGACCTTAGACCAAGTTTCAAAGACTATTCTGAGTGGGGTACAGGCATCAGTGGAAGCTCAATTCAACACTCTTGCTGCAAGCCTGATGGCACATATGGAAGACCGGACCAAGCAGCTTGTAGAATATGAGAGGAATCAGACAACAAAGAAATTGGCTAAGATGCATACTGACATTGCTCTGAGAGAGATGGGCAGAGCGGAGACAATGATGCAGAAGTTGGGATTGGAAGTCTCCATGTTGTCCGATGTTAGAAAACTTATGGAGGAAGTATACAAAGCTTTGATGCATGAAGATTCTAGCTTCGAGGCCTCATTGCGAAAATTTGAAGTATCAGTCACTATTGCAAAGAGGGCCCTGGAAGAAGCTATCTCTAAAATGCTTGGACCTCCACCTTCTACCTCATATGTTCAGATTCAGCCACTGGAGGTAGAAGAATTGAAGAAAGAGACGCTGACTCAATTCCCAAACCTGGAGAAACACATTCGTCTTCTTTTTTATGCAACAAAAAGGGGAAAGGAGAGTCAGTATCAGAAAAATAGCCTGCTCAGACCAGTCAACTGACCCTGGTCGCTGTTGCACAAACAACTTCATCTGCTGAAGTTCCAGATACTAAATTGGCCGAGATGTTCTCAACCATTGAAGAACATACTAAATAGCTTGACATTCAGGACAAGGTCATATCTGAACAAAAAGCTGCAATAGTCGATCTGACTGCCAGAGTTGATAGGATCGAGGATTTCTCTTCGAATGTTCAGAAAAGGCTGCAAACTGAAGAAGAAGCAAGGGATCTGGAATTGGCCAGAAAACTTGAAGAAGAAGAAGCAGCAGTATCCGCAACAGAAACAGTAGAGGCAGAGGCTGAGAATAAAAGGATGCAGAAGGGCAAGAAGGCCAAGGAACCAAAGAAGAAGATTGTTGTAACCAGATCTGAACTACTCTTATCTAAAGAACAGATCAGGGAACAACAAGATTAGGCCAAGAGAAGGAAAGTAATGGAGGAGGCAATGAAGAGGAAGAAAATGCGAGAGGCAGAAGGTCTTGATAGAGCCTTCAGAAGGAAGCAGAAGAAGAAGACTGCAACTGGAGCAGATGAAACCTGGATTGAACATGCATTGCCTGCCAACATGGATGACATTCTGGTGGTCCGAGAAGATATTCATGATCCCTGGAGAGTTATAAAGACTGACTGGATGTGTGATGTGCTTATGACTCAACGAGTCCCAGGAGAGAAGGATGACAATCTGTTTGACGAGATCTTTCTGGACTGGCTCGAGGCAAAATATTCAGCATTCTATGAAGAGGTCATGAGGGAAAGACAGAAGATGACCATGAGACCCTCTACTCTAAGATATGAGTTTCTGATCCCACCTCTCAAGAGGAACAAGTATGACCCAGTGGCATTCAGAGAAGCCTATTATGATGCACTGGAGAGAGGTAACATTATTGAGGAAGATCGCCAGAAGAAAGTACTAAAAAGGATATACGAGATCTTTCAAATTCCTGAAGGCATGAGGGACAAGATAAGAAGATCAGAAGGTGGTATTGAGATCAGATAGTTAGGTAAATTTTGTCAATCATTTCCTGTACATGTAACCTGACTTATTCTCTGGCGCAAGTTTGTTTTCTTCTTTATGTATAAATCCTTATTCCCAGGTTCAGCTGAAAACTTTTAAGGCCGCACAAAAGTTTTTGGGCCAAGTTAATTATGTCTAAATAAAACTTTGGGCCGGCTGTTTGAAGGACTCTTCAGCCCAGTGTTTGTGTGGATGAAGTTTTGGGCTAAAGTTTATATTTATTAAAAAAAAAAAATTGTTGTTAAGAAACTGAGAGGAATGCTTAACTTTATCTCTAGTTTTCGTGATTTATTCAATTCTTGCCAAGGTCGAATATGAATAACTCGATACCTAATGATTTATTTATTTTTTGTGAGGAAAAATGTTCATGGCTCGTAAAGTAAAATTGCACGTGCGCACGAAGCCTTGGGGGCAATTCAAAGAATCTACGGGCAGTCCTTTTGTCCACTCACATCAAGCTTAGTTAGAAATGTGATCATGAACCTCGCAAAGGAAAGTTACATGTGCACAAAAAGCCTCGGGGGCAACTAAAAGAATCTACGTGCAGTCCTTTAGCCCACTTAAACCAGGTTCTATTTCATTAGCTTTTTTTCAATATATGTTACAGTGTTCATACTTTTATATACTAGGGGTATATCACGTGCGTTGCACGTGGCGCGTTTAACTGTGTTTCGATTTGTCAAAGTATGGTGGTGCATGTTGAATAATAAATAAAGTTAAATTTTACAACAAAAGCATCTTTTATGCTGATTTTTAATTTTAATTAAAATGAATCAATTTGTATCATTCATGGACATAATTATTTTAAATGTTGCAGCGGCGTGGGCGTGGAGCGTGTCGATCCCATTTTTTCTTTGAAGTGTTAAACAAGCAAGGAATTTGTAAAGAAATGAAATTCGTACCTTTGTTAATTGCAAGGGTGTTGAAAAGAGTGGATTGAACATTGAAGAGTGACTTTGTAATCTTCTTCCATTATAAATCAAATTAAAGAATTCACCTCAACAAAGTAATCCAACCAGAAAACACTCCAGTGTGTAACATGCATCTCATATTTACAAAATTATTATAATAGGAAACTCCCTCTTATCATGTAATTCCTTTCTCAGTTCATTAGACCCTCCATTCCCTAAAGTAATGAAACATATTAGAAGTTAACATTAATCCATTTCAAAATTAAACAAATAAAGCAACTAACGTAGATCAACCAATCAAAACCAAAAATCATCACAAAATATAAAAACCCAGAACTTATAAACTAATCCCACAGTTAGAAGCGGCAACACAGAGACAGGAAGCAACATCCAGGAGGCATCCGATGCACTCATAAGCTGATTAAACTAATCTTGATAGTTTTAAGGGCACTCATAAGTTGATCTTGAAATTCCAGTGCATCAAAAGGCTCAATCTCTTCAATAACATATTTCATCATTGCAGCAGCAATAACTGAAGGAAGATAATCAAGAAGCTTACAATCTGAATTTATACACAATTGAAGGCATTTAGGATCTAATCAACAACAAATTAGCATTACATTAACGTCGATTAGAACGAACAGAGAAAGAACAATGCTCTCCCACCTCCTTAAAAACTCCAAATGCAGGTTGTTTATCAACTTAAATCTCCTTGCAATGTGGTCAAAGAAGGAGATTGGAATAACAATCTTTTACGAAATTTTGCTTCAGAAAGTGCCTGTTGACATTGGAGCTCAGCCAACAATTATATCTAAAAGCTGCGTCGGACGGTTTTTAGGTAAGATATCCTCTTGCTTTCTTATATGTTGTCGAAACTATTGGTTTGGTAGCTACTATATTTGTGCACTTGTGGGGATATTATTAATACTTTCTTGTTCTTCCGGATTATTAAGATTTCTAAGGTTATGTTTGTTTTCCGACTATCCGGCTAGACTTTGGACTTTACAATCTCAAACTCCACTTTGTTTTGAAATCCTATTAACCCTACTCTATTTTATCACCTACTACTACTCTACTTTTTATTCTCTCTATACACTCACATCATCTACTTTTTTATTCTTCCAATAAACTCAAAATAATTTTATAATATCACATCAATCAACTTTTCAATCATTCTACCCTATAAAATTCCACAACAAACATACATTTTAACTATTCATCAAGATTTTAAAATTCTAGGACTTCAGGTGATGTTTGTTTCGGGATTTAGGTGTGCGGGAGAAGTTATGACTTCGAAATCCTATGGATTTAAAAATCATGTTGAATAATAAATGTATGTATTTGTTTTGAGATTTTGGTAGGGTGAGATTTTTGTTTTATGTCAAATCAATATGAAATAGTAATTAATGTGGTATTATTATATTGTATTGGGTGAGAGAAAAGTAGGAGAGAGAATAAGTGGGTGGAAGAAAAGTGGTGATATGATTGTATTGAATTTTGTGAAAATAGGTGTACAAGTATATTTTATAGGAGTGGATTTAAAAGCTGGATGTGGAAATCCCCAATTAGTATGTGACTTGGATCGCAAAGTCCTAAGTCCATCCGAGTGAGTCCCGAAACAAACATACCCACAAAGTTCGAAATTTCCCACGTCCATTATAAGCCCAAAACAAACATACCCCTTATATACTCGGCATGTATTGCTCATGGTGATGGTCAGCAGGAGATTTTAGGTCGGATTCATTTTGCCCAGTTGTAATGCTATGTTTTTTTATCTAAACTTTGTCTTTGCAGATTCATTGTCCATTGGAGTGTAGAAGCACCAAAAGCTCCATTCTCTAAATAGTTTTCGCTTCAAACACATGCTTTGATTCTTCTACCTATAAACACATAAAAAAAAATCCTCAAATTTTATCACACCAACTTCACAAGGCATCTTAACAGATACCTAGAACGCACATCCGAAAAACTCAACTGTAAATCTTACAACAACGGGATTTGAGTCTCCTCCACTTTCGCAAAAATTGAAAGACACGCCACAACAGCCAATTGACTCATCCATGGCTTATCCCTCTGAAAAAAGAAATTTGCAATAAACCTATCGAAATAATTCTCTGCCAAAACAGGAGTTCGAAAGTAATGGAGATGAAACGTGCAAATAATTGGGCAAGTAGTTTGAAAAATATTGAGTATCATTCTTGCAGGTGATTAGAGATGTTTTGGATAGGAAAAAAATGGAACCTTATTGCAATAATAGTGTCAAATTGGAATAGTAGTAATTATCTCAAAAATAAATGCCACGAGACTCGGGGAGTGATTTAACCTTTTTTTTTCAAAAGCTTGGGAGGTAGCTTTTTTGAAAAAAAGTGATTCGTACTCACTTTGTAAACTTTCCAAACACCACCTAAGTCAACTGGCCAAATGGAAAAGTACAGGCCCTCAAACAAACTTTAGATTTCTCGCCAAAAAGAATAGAGTGAAGAAGCTGCAGGTTCTCATCAGCTTTCCTCTGGGACAGCTTGAAAGCCACTGAAAATAACAAAATATAAAGAGAATCTTTTCCTCAAATTAACACAATAATCCTCAAATATATGTGTTCCAACTTTGGATGATTGGGGAATATTATTCAATTAAATCAAAATAAAAACTCCTATTGGCAAACTATTTATAGAACTTGTTATACATGAAATCTAGAATTGAGACAAAGTTTAAAATTACAATCAAAGGAAAAGATATTCTTTTCAACACAATGACTACCAACACAGCATAGAATTTTAATGTTCACAAAATTTTGTTTCTAAATCATCTAACAATGTAAGAGAAGGAAGTTATAGTAACTGACAGAAACTCTGATCCTCCCTCCAAAAAGGTATTACAAAGTCATCATCAACAAGAAGATATGAGTTAATCATATCACAATCAGTATGAAAAAAATCAATATGTTCCAGAGAAAACATATGAAGCAAAATCAACATAAATTATTTGATTCCAAAACCCCATTTGAACAGTTTTCTCCCACTTTCATATCTAAATTACCAAAACGAAATGTGTACCAAATGCAGAAAGTAATCTCATACCATTTGGAATGTCCTTAAGCTGTGTCCTTGAAACCTGTTGCATTGAATCAACATATTTATAGTCGGAATTTCCAAAATAACCCAGTTCAGACCTAGAGATGGGCAGGAAATGCAATTCTTTATTGATGTCTATCAGTTATAGGGAATTAACGACGTCGTTTTGGGTAATTCTGAGTGAATTCTGGTGGTTTGGGATCAAATTGGATCAAATTGAATATATATGGAATTAAATTGAAAAAGATAATAATTATGAAACTATTTCAATAAAGTTATGGGACTATTTTTGTTTAAATCCCATCAGTTTTACATTACATTTATTGCAGGAAATATTATGAGATTAGAACCAAATGAGCCACTTGTCTTTAACATAATTAGATGCCAAAAAAAAAATCCACACACAGAAGCATCCCGAATGAAAATCAAGATAACTTACCCAAAAAAGCAGCATTCCAGTTTAATTTTTTTTACCCACTTTCTCGCAATATTCAATCATGTCAAACATCCATAATAACAAAAAGTAAAACCCATTTCTAAGTGAACACAGTAGCAAAACTTTGAGAAAATGTCTCTAAGATACAAAAAAATTGGAAGCAGTGACTCTAAGGTACAAATGCAATTTTTATTGACTATAAGGTACACAAAAAATTGCACTTTGTTTGAAAAAAAAATTACACTTAGGCCCAAAAAATTGCATTTATACCTTAGAGCTTTTTGCAATTGCACTTTATACCTTATAGCTTTCCCCCCAAAACTTTTTCATCTTTCAAGATTGCCAAACACAAATCCTCATTCATGTTCTTCTACTAATAAATTACGCCGGACAAAAAATTCATACTTAACCTCCCATAGTTGCGTTTTCAAGTAAACGGAAAGGGCAAAAACACCTAAATTGAATGATCTTCTGCCCTCCGTAAATATATTGATAATTTTTAACAAAATTAGACAAAGGCATCCGCTTTTATTTTCCGGAACGACCATCAATTATCAACAATCTAGATGCGCAAGGGCCGTACCAACTATTGCACCTAGATGTGCAAGGGCAGGATATTCCATTCTTCTGCAGCACAGTGACATTTTCGTCAAGTTTTTTACCAACATCCTTTGGCTTTCTAGTTTTGAAGTGAATATGTTGAGGCTGTTGTCCCTGTCTCCTATAATAAGGTAAATAAAAGTATTCAAACAATCAGTCAACCCATAAAAAATAAAGAGAGAGGACAACATGATCGATGATTTAATTTCCACATTTAAGCTAAGAACTAATTAATTTGCCAAGAAATAGAGTAGTGATGTTTCTTTAAAAAACAAAATCAAAGTTGTTCTTTGGCATTTGACCATTAATCCTATTTGAACATAAACAAAATGTTTAATATTAGGAAATGTAAGAGTGTTCATGGGATAAGTACATATTATAATCAAGACGTATCTCTTTGCCCAGGAGCTACACGCACTTGACAAAATTGACCAAGAATATCAAAGTATCTATATGCATGGGGTTAAAGTGACCATAAAAGTCCTTGCCGACGGGTGGACAACTTGACCCCCAAACTTACCAACTCGCATCCCTGAGAAAGTAGATAGACATTTGAAAATAAATTGAATTGTATCTTTTTCATATGGATACTTATCAACAAATCGCAACTATATTAATATGAGACAAATCTGTTAGCTTTAGTTCATCGAACCAAAATAGCAAAACCCTCTCATCATGTTCCCTTTTTGAACTAAATGATTAAACTATTTGAGGTCCATCGTTTCAAATGGAGGTAAACTCCATTTGTGAAAGAGATATTTAACCCATATTTTTTTCCTGGAAATCCATTGAAGCATCATTGAATCCTGTGCATTATAATCAAGAAAAAAATATATAGAAAGAAGCATGTTTAAAAATATAAAATAAACTACTAAAGTAGTAGAATAATAGACAAACCTGCTCGACCGAACTCGTAAAGATGTTGGCCTTCTTTCCAAGTTGTTTATATATTATACTGAAAATGATCTGATCTAAACCAATCTGTAACTGGAAAATAAACCCGAATCATAATCATCTCCACCAATTTATCTTGGGAAAATTGCACTTTTAGTCCCATAAGAATATTTTCATATCAAAATGGTCTCAGTTTAAGCACTTTTGGTCTCAAACTAATATTCCATTAAATTTTAACAGATGTAAGTGTGTGTGTTCCCACCAAAATAGCGGAATTACTAATATTCTACAAAAAAACACAAAAAATCCTCATCTCCTCCTTGAACCTTAGGAATCGGCACCTCCAATATCTAGCGAACTTTATAAAAATTTTATCCAAATCTTTCAAAATCAAAAGTGTACAAAAAACTTTAAACATATAAAGGTGGTTTTTGTGTGGTGAAGTTGTTAGATGAATATTTTAGGGGTTTTTGTGATGTGCAATTAAAGGTTTGAGACCAAAAGTGCACAAAAAAGGACCACTTTGAAACAATGCACTACTAAACATTTGAACTTTGAGAGCTCCACTTGGACAATCTTTTTTCGAATAGTTCTCCAAGTGGTCCCATTGGAGAGCGGTTCTAAAAAAAAAAGACAGCGGTTAAAAACCGCTGTCCAAGATCAAAAAGCTTAGACAATGGTTCATAACATTGTGTGCAGAAGGAACTTGGAGAGCGGTTTTGAACCATTTGTCAAAAAAAAGCTTGGAGAGCGGTTCATAACCGCTCTCCAAGTGAATTAATTTTTTTTTTTTTGTAAAGCTTGTATTTTTTGTTTTATTTTTTTATTTTTGTAAATTCTTTTTATCTACAATTCAAATATTTTATTCTTTAAATTCTCGTGTTATTTATTTTTAATATTCGTCTTATATAATGAGATTAACACAAACCCTTATGTAAAACTTGTTCATAATATTAAATTCATAATATTACACTTATTTAACTTGTATCACTATTAATTCTTATAAATTAATACCTATAATATTTAATATTCTTATAAATTAATTCAATTTTGTCTAAGTATTACTTATTTAGATAGAAAAGTACTATTACTTGTTTAAATAGAAAATTATTACTTGTTTAAATAGAAAAGTATTACTTGTTTTGATAGAAAGGTATAACTTGTTTAAAGAAAAGTATTACTTGTTTAGATGAAAAAGTATTATTTGTTTAAAGAAAAATATTACTTATTTAGATAGAAAAATATTGCTTGTTTAAATAGAAAAGTATTATTTATTTAGATAGAAAAATATTACTTGTTTAAATAGAAAAATATTACTTGTTTAAATAGAAAGGTATAACTTGTTTAAAGAAAAATATTACTTTGTTTAGATGAAAAAATATTACTTGTTTAAAGAAAAATATTATTTATTTTGATAGAAAAGTATTAATTGTTTAGAAGGAAAAGTATTACAAGTTTAAAAGAAAGGTAGTTAAAAAAAAGTACAAGTAAAAAATATAATTTTAATTTAATTTAAATTTAAATTTATATAAAAAAATTATTATATAAAAATGTGATTGAATTAATAAATAAGATAATTGAAATAAAGAATTAAAAAAAAAAATTGTAAGAAAAAACGATTTTTAGAACATATAGAATTAATTTCATTAAGTAAACGCAAGAAAGCAAGTGCCCGAGCAAAATTGAACCCCGTTCAGGCGCCCAAGGTCCCGTGTTCTGTCCCCCATGGGAGCAAGTAATTGTCTCAATTAATTGGGAGGCTTGGTGGGACTAAAAACCGCTGTCTAAGTATCAAAATTGATACTTAGACAGCGGTTTTTAACCGCTTTCTATGTTGCATCTTGGAGAGCGCATAACTGCTCTCCAAGTGAATATCTTGGAGAGCGGTTCATAACCGCTCTCCAAGTGAATGATCTTGCACAGCGGTTTTTAACCGCTCTCCAAGTGAAACTTTTGCTTGGACAACTGTTACTTGGAGAGTTGTTATAACCGCTCTCCAAGGTCATTTTTAACAGCTCTCCAAGCCCAAATTTGTATTAGTGATGGGACCAAAAGTGCTTTAAAAATATTCTTATGGGACCAAAAATACAATTTACCCAATTTATCTAGCGATAAACGAAATCTCTAAATCAGAGAATAAGTACCAGAAATCAAACCCAATTCACCCACATTTTAGAAGATTAACAAATGAACAATCCTTGGAACAAACCTGTAAATCGCTTCTGGCTGATCGAGACTGGAAGATCAAGCGATGGATTGTTGTTCAATTAATTGGAAATCAAATTTTGAGGCGCAAGATTATACAATGTTGTAGATGAATATGGTGTACAAGGAGATTGTAATTAGGCAAAATATGGTGTGAACAAGTTTTACGGTGAAACTGGTTGAGGAGTGTGACTTATATTATTAAAGAGTGTGATATTTTACTGTAAAATGTGTGACTTTTTACTATAAAGAATATTATTCATAAAAGTGAAGGGTGTGACTTATATTATATAGCAAAGAGTGTTGTAGTGATAACTAAAATGTGTAACTTATAATACTAAAGAGTGTGACTATTATTACTAAAAAGTATGTCTTTAAAAAAATTAATTTCACGATGAACAAGTTTCACATCATTCCAACTCTTGTAATTATAAGGAAAAGAGAAACGTAAACCGACTTTAGGAATCCTTTCAATAGGAATAGTAAGAAAATGGGAAGATGAAAGCAAGAGTGAGTGGGGGCGTATTTAGGAATATTAAAAATTATTAATGGGAAAAAGAAAGCAATTAAGCGATTGAGTGGGGCGTATATGGTGAATAATTTTGGACTTGGTCAAGGGTCAAACAGTATAAAACAAAATATGGCAGGGTTAGATGGGTCTAAAATGATTTACATCACTAAGCCACTTTTATAAGTGTTATAGATTATAGATATAAGTGTTACAGATTATAGATTATAGATTATAGATATAGATATTAAAAGGCGGGGGCATATGTGCTCATATCTCAAGCTATTTGAGTTGATTTTAGAACACAAGTTGACGTTAGAGACTCAAACTAGCATGTCTAAATTTGGAGAGTTAATTAAAACAAACTCCAAATTCTAAAATTTTCTCCATTAATAACATAAACCCTAAAAAAGGGACTATCACAAAATTCATCCACGAGCACTCGAAAGTCTCATGCAGATGAAACAAACTTTTAATTCGGCTTCAAACTTACATCGCATCAAACGATTAAGGAAAATACTCAAAATCACGAAGTCGCAGTCTCAAACAAGCAAACCCGACAACCTCAAGTTTGCGAGGTCGCATTATCAAACAACGGCCCTGTCGACCCTGACGAACACAATGGTCAAACCATAAGGCAATTAAGTCGCGACTTAAGTAAGACGACAAATAAGCCCTTCAAATCACAAGTCAAAGAGGGTTGTAATCTCAACAAAATGACCCCCAGAGACGACATCTTTTTTATATTAAAAGAATATCTCAATCCAAGTTAACACTGAGTTAAAACACTTGGTTAAAGTCACACTTCGAAATATCCTCCAGCTCACATCGTAGCCATGCCAGAGGAGGTCGCTGGTCTGTAAGACGATCTTCCGAGGCAAGCTTGACATTCGAATCTTAAGGTCGGCGAGACCGCGGCCTAAACGGCTCGATTTTTGTCACAACTTCATAAGACGGCAAGAACAAGTTCATTTAAATAGCAATGCCAATAAGACGATAAGAACATAACTCAATTCATAGTCGCAGAAGTTATTCAAGTGACTAGCAAACAGTCTCGAAACGACTATAAACTTATGCAGTCCGTAATGATTATAAATCTACATGTCAATCTTCTTTCACATTCTTGAAACAACAAATCGCTCTGATACAGACGATCTATACAAAAGAGAATCAAATCTCTGCGCGGGGTCAAGACCCTAAGGATCCCAAACCTTTGCATATCCATGAAAGATGTTTTTAAACAGATATCAAAACCCGATCCTGGGGGCAAAACACCAGAAATCTCAAAGGTTGTTTTGTACCACAAGAATTGAAAAAGATCTTGTTAATAATCTTGAAATTCAAGTCTCCTTTCCAACTCTGATAAAAGCCAGTTTTACCAAAAATATCAGAAACATTTTTCTGACCTCCTAATAGTATCTTTACAAATTTTTCAAGAGTCTTTAAACCTAAATCTCTCTCTCCCAAAGAATTTCCTCAAATGGTCGAACAAACCATGACATTCCGCCTTCGTGGCGATGATTTTGTCCGCCTCAAAGGCATCGACCAGCCCATCTCTTCGGCGCTGGCATGCCGCCTTCGTGGCGATGATTTTGTCTGCCTCAAAGGCGTCGACTAGCCCGCCTCCTCGGCGCTGCCATTCTGCCTTCGTGGCGATGATTTTGTCCACCTCAAATGCTCGACCAGCCCGCCTCCTCAGCACTGGCATTCCGCCTTCGTGGCGATGATTTTATCCGCCTCAAAGGCATCAACCAGTCCGCCTCCTCAGCGCTGGCATTCCGTCTTCGTGGCGATGATTTTGTCAGCCTCAAAGGTGTCGACCAGCCCGCCTCCTTGGCACTGACATTCCGCCTTCGTGGCAATGATTTTTTCCGCCTCAAAGGCGTCGACCAGCCCTTCTCCTCGGCACTGGCATTTCGCCTTCATGGCTGTGATTTTGTCCACCTCAAAGGCGTCGAACAGCCTACCTCCTCGGCGTTGGCATTCCGCCTTCGTGGCGATGAGTTTGTCCGCCTCAAAGGCATCGACCAGCCAGCCTCCTCGGCGCTGGCATTCTGCCTTCGGGGCGATGATTTTGTCCACCTCAAAGGCATCGACCAGCCCGCTTCCTATACGCTGGCATTCCGCTCGAGGGGGGGATATCTTTGCTTTGTTTCGTTTAGCGCTTGGCTTACATAGTATACTGGCAAGTAGTCTTGCCCATCAGCTCGAACTAGGACCGAACTCAGCATTGTTTCAGAGGCGGACAAGTAAAGGAATAGCTTCTCCCTGGGGACGGGTTTGGCCAGTATTTTTGGGTCAGCGAGATACTTTTTGATGTCATCCAAAGCTGTCTGGGCTTCTTCCGTCCACTGAAAATCATTTTTGGCCTTCTTGAGTATGTCGAAAAAGGGTTTGCACCTATCCCCCATGCGAGATATGAATCTGCTAAGGGCTGCCAAACTTCCTGCTAGCTTTTGAACCTCTTTTGAATTTCGTGGGCTGCCCATTTCTAGTATCGCCCTAATTTTTTGTTGGAATTGCCTCTATTCCTCTCTTGCTGACTAAATGGGCGAGGAACTTGCCTGACTCCACGCCGAAATTGCACTTCTTCGGGTTTAATTTCATGTTGAACTTCTTCAATATGGTGAACGCTCGGGCGAGGTCGGCGAGGTGATCTTCTTTTTTTAGACTTTTGACGACTATGTCGTCTATGTATACCTCCATGGATTTCCCAATTTCCTCCGCGAATATTTGGTTTACCAATCGTTGGTATGTTGCCCCTGCGTTCTTTAGGCCGAAAGGCATCCTCCTCCAACAGTACACATTTTTCTCAGTGAGGAACGAGGTATGTTGTTGGTCATCCTCGTGCATGGATATCTGATGGTATCCAGCAAAAGCATCCATGAAGGACATTATTTTGTGTCCGGTCGTGTTATCGATCAAATGGTCGATTTGAGGCATAGGGAAGAAATCTTTGGGGCATGCCTCGTTCAGGTCGGTGAAGTCGATGCACAGTCTCCATGTCCCGTTAGCTTTCTTGACCAAGACGGCGTTGGACACCCACTGGGGTTGGTCGGCTTGCATGATTAACTCGTTGTCGAGGAGCTTTTTTACTTTTTCGGCCAATGCAACATATTTTTCTGGTCCGAATTTCCTCCTCTTCCGTGCGACTGGTTTCTTGTTGGGGTCGACGTTGAGTCGGTGGCAGGTGATCTCGGGGTCGATTTCCACCATATCCTTGTGAGACCAGGCGAACACGTATAGATTTGCCTTGAGGAAGCCGATCAGCTGCCCTCTTAGTTTTGGCGAGATCTTAGAGCCGATTATGACCTCCAAAACTTGTCGGGTTGGATCCATCTTAACTTTCTCGAGTTCCTCGTCTGGTGTCACACGATTTTGGTCTTCCCTCGGGTCGTCAATTGTGCCTTAGACGATGAATTTGTGTGGTTCGGGCCCAAGTCTTGGTTCGATATCCTCGCTTAGTTGCTTATTTTGGTCGATTGTCATTGGGTTAGTTTGGTTCTTTGTGATTTCTTGTGTGCTATAATTTAAATGAGGCCGAATATAAATAGAACATCCTCTTGCATCAAGCTGATCGCCCTGAACGGTGCCGACCACCCCATCTAAAGTGGGGAATTTTACACAGAAATAATAAGTGGAGGACGACCTCGAATTAGGTGTTGAAGAAGAACTGCCGAGAAACCATTGAAGGTCGACGGCAGGTCTATTACAAGGAAATCACAAAGCTTTGTGGCCCTAATGGCCTTATCTATGGTGGAGACCAGTTCCACTGCTAAACGTATGATCCCGAGGGGCTTTACGGTGGCGTCGCCAAAACTCTTCACCAGGTGCTCGCTCGGCTCGAGGTAGCTGTGATAGTCGCCGAGCTCGTCGAAGGTCTTCTTGAATAGTATGTTGCAAAATGCCCCACTGTCAACAAGCAGTCGTTTGACTATTACTCCTATGATTTTTGCCGATATGACTAGAGGGTCGGCGTTGGTCTGAGATTCTGCCTTGTCTGTTAGCTTAGCTGGATCAATGCTTTCCTATCTTGCGCGTTCACGAGCAAACATAAATTATGCCGCATTGGTCATTTCTCTTAGTTCGGCCTTCTGGTGTCTCTTTGACAGCCATGTTGATGCGGATAGGCCACCCACTGTCCCGAGTTGCGACAAGGTATGGATTACTCTTTCTCCATTGTGTTCTGGCATGGGGGGTGCTTGTCGGCCATTCTTCTGCTCTCCCTGTTTCCTATTGACCTCGTGCTGAGGCGGTGCGACATCGAGAGCTCGGTTATCTTTATGTTGAGGTCGCTTGACGTGCTCGTCCAGCATTCCGTCTTCGTAGAGTTTCCAGAGCAGTCTCAGAAGGTTGCGACACTCGCTGGTGTTATGGCCGACTGTCTCATGATAGTGGCAATACTTTCCCAGGCTTTGCCTGCCGTCATTCTTTTTTATGGGGCGAGGATCGCTGAGCAGTCATTTATCCTTGATCTGAGTGAAAATGTACCCGGGGGATACACCGAACGCCTCTATCAGTCTGACTGCCACTGAATCTTCAAATGGCTTGAAGCTGCCCAGGATCTTGTATTTCCCTGGTTTCTTGCTCGCCTTTGGGGGCACAGACTTCCTTTCCTCCCCCATTCTGGCCGCCAAGAGTTCCATGGTGTTGATGATATCGCTCGCGCGGGTCCTAAATTCGGCGTAGGTCGCTGGATAGTTGGCGATTACATTTCGCCACAGTTTCGTTCCCTTTTTTAGCCCGGCAATTGCACCCAAGAGCTTAGCTTCGTCGCCCACCGGTTCCCCATCCAGGATGAGCTGGTCAAACCTTTCGAGGTACACCCTATCTGTCTCGTCATTGCCCTACTCGATGTTCGCCAGTCGTTGTTTCCCTGTGGGCCTGGGCGCCATGGCCACGAAATGTTCCATGAAGAGCCGGCCTAGTTGCTCGAAGGAGTTGATGGACTGGGGGGCGATGGACGTGTACCACTTGTGTGCTTGCTCATTTAGAGTGAGGGGGAAAAGTCGACACATGGTTGCGTCGGATGCCCCTACGGATGTCATGTATGAGTTATATTTGGCGAGGTGCATCCTCGAATCAGAGTCCCCACCATATCGATCAACTGAGGCGGTGTTGATCTTGGCCTGTGTGGGGGCAACCGCAATGGTTGTGCCGAGCGGTGACACCGAAAGCGCCAGGTTGGCTGCCTGTCCGACTGGGAACGGTTGATTGTCCATTCTCTCCTATAGGGCTCTGACCGTTTGCCTTAGGGCGGTGATCTCAGCCTCTTGTTGGTTTGCTCGGACATGATGGTCGCTGGAGCTGAGTCGACTCAATGCTGAGATGCGTGGCTCATTCCTAAATTTCCATTGATGGTTGCCTGCTTCGACCATGATCATCTGATGAGAATCGGCCTCATCTTCTGTAGGGAAAGGTTTTTTCTGTGCCAAGTTTCCACCCAAGCAATCAAAGACCGAGTTGGGTGCCTGGTTATCTCCTAGCCGGTGGAAAACGGAGACCTCTTGTCCGTCTATGCGGCAAGCTCTGTTCGCCCCCCTCTTGGGAGAGGATTGGCCTTCGCGGCCGAGATGGCTTGGTTGAGTCCGAGCTGTCCCCCTAGTTAGGTTTTCCCCTTTGTAGCCCTCCCGGGGCGGGCGGCCTTGACGGCAAGCTGATGGCCATCGTCATCGTCAAAGTACAGATTTCGCTTGCACAAATACACCTAAGTGTTCTTCATTTATGCGGGAGTCTTGAAGATCTGAGCCCAGTTCTGCTCATCTGCGGTCTGCGCCTGCAGGGGCCTCGATTCTGAGGATAGGGACGCCTCCACTCCGTCGTGTGAATCGGTCTCGAGGCCGGTGATCGGAGTGTAATTCTGCGCCATTGCTCTTTGTGAGTTCTTTATTTATTTGTGGATCCGATTGAGTTGGTTTCCCACAGACGGCGCCAAATTGTTATAGTTGGAATCGTTCGAGTGTAGGAACAATCACTCACAAAGTAACAATAACGAACGTAAATAAGAAAGAGAGAGAAATTTGGTGACTCGGTTTGCCAAATTTGGCTACGTCCGGGGGCAATACCAAGCCAGGAATTTTACTAATATCTTTGCCTAAGAACTAAGTTTTTTCTCCTCTTACAATGATCCTTACAACGTGTATTTATAGACTACGAGCTAGGTTTTTCCCTCTTCATGGGCGGAACCCTCGACCTTCTAGGGTTTTCCACTGGCTGGAAACAGAATCCTTCCTTCTTGGCATGAATCTCACCCTTATTTGGACTTTCCCCCATTATGTCCCGAAGATCTGCCTTCATAAATGTCCGCGATCTTATTCCATAATACAAAACTGTTTTTACGGGAAAGTTGCTGGGCTGAGGCGACCAGGCTTAGGTGGTCGCCCCTTGGTTACTCGCTATAACTTGATCGCCGCTTTCAATGGTCGCCCTTAGGTGGTCGCCTCGTCGTGGAGAGGCCACAACACAAGTTGACATACCAAGTGTCAGACAGACACAATCGGAACCTCATCGTAGTGGGAAGGTTGTCCGACAACCTGATAGATTCATGGGGATAGGAGAATCTTTGGATTTGATCCCCGGGGATAATGAATCAGACCCCTGGTCCTACAAGGAGGCGGTCCAAGATAAGGATTCAGAATCCTGGCAAACTGCGATGGAAGCCGAGATGGGCTCAATGGATCATAATCAAGCGTGGGAGCTAGTTGAACCACCCAAAGGGGTAAAACCCATTGGATGCAAGTGGGTCTACAAGAGAAAAAAATGACCGGATGGGAAGGTGGAAACCTTCAAGGCTAGGCTTGTGGCAAAGGGATACACTCAGAAAGAGGGTATCGATTATGAAAAAACCTTTTCGCCTGTAGCCATGCTCGAGTCCATCCATATTCTCCTGGCAATAGCTGCGCATCTAGATTTTGAGATCTGGCAAATGGATGTCAAGATAGCTTTCTTTAATGGGAGTCTTGGCGAGGAAATCTATATGCAACACAACCCGAAGGTTTTATCGCGAAAGGCCAAGAAAACCTTGTTTACAAGCTAAGGAAGTCCATTGATGGACTGAAGCAAGCATCTCGGTCTTGGAACCAATGTTTTGATCATGTAATCAAATCTTATGGGTTTGATCAAAATGATTTCGAAAGTTGTGTTTATAAGAAGTGTGACGGAACTGCCTTGGTATTTCTAGTACTATACATAGACGATATTCTGCTCATTGGGAATGATGTAAAGGTTTTATCATACGTAAGGGTATGGCTGTCAAAATAGTTTGATACGAAGGACTTAGGGGAAGCCGGTCATATTCTTGGGATCAAGATCACTCGAGATCGAAAGAAAATAATGATTGACTTATCGCAAGCTTCATACATAGACACCGTTTTGAAGCGTTTCAGCATGCAAGATTCCAAGAAGGGTTTTGTACCTTTCAGGCACGGAATCCATCTATCGAAATACATGTGTCCTAAGACACAAGGGGAGATAGATGACATGAAAGACATTCATTATGCATCGGCAGTAGGAAGCCTCATGTATGCAATGATGTACGAGAGACAGATATCTGCTACGCCGTAGGCATGGTAGCAAGATATCAAAGTAACCCTGGAAATCAACACTGGACGGCTGTTAAGAACATTCTAAAGTATCTGAAAAGAACTCGGGATAAAATGTTGGTTTATCAGTCAGACAGTTTATTTCCAGTGGGATACACGGACTCAGATTTCCAATTGGACCTAGATTCCAGAAAATTTACCTCGGGTAATGTGTTTTGTCTGGGAGGAGGAGTTGTAACATGGAGAAGCGTTAAACATAAATGCATCGTCGATTCTACCATGGAAGTCGAACATGTAGCTGCTTGTGAAGCAGCGAAAGAAGCGGTGTGGCTCAAGAACTTCTTAGTGGACTTGGACGTTGTTCCGAATATGCCCAGCACCATCACGGTTTTCTGTGATAATGACGGAGCAGTTGCAAATTCAAGGGAACCGAGAGCCGAATAGGCCAACAAACACATTGAACGGAAATACCCTCTTATACGAGAAATCATTAAGAGAGGAGATATAGAGGTGGCAAAGATCGCGTCGGAAGACAACCTAGCCGATCCATTCACAAAGGGTTTGCCTCAGTTAACATTCGAGAGACATGTGGATGGAATGGGTGTCAAGAGCGTTGTCAATCTGCTTTGAGTATAAATGGGAGAAATGTTATTAGGTTGATGGGTGACATTAGATGTCACTGTATAATACATTAGATATGTTGTGGTATAATTAAAAGCAGACTTTGAGTATAATTGGGAGATTGCGTTGGGGTTATACGTGAAAGTATGTTTTTACTTTGTATAACCTACTTATTGAACACTTATTTACTGAAATAAATTATTTATCATTGTTGCTTTAAATATGATGGAATGTTATATATATTTATTGCAAACCGTTCATATAATAGCACATGTTACATTGTAGTTAACGTGGTGATACCAGATCACAGAAGATCACGTTAACAGCCCCATGTAAACTAGTGTGTGTTTCACAACATAGATAGATCCGAACAATCTATTGGTAGAAGTTGATGTGTAAATCTCAGATTCGCTTGTCTCGACCAAGAGATTGCACTAGTGCATTTGTTGGGATAATTTTAGTTTTGATTATTATGCCAAAACACCTTGTAATAGGACAAGCTAAGTTGTATAGAAAGCTTGCGTTTCTAGACTTAGTTTTATTTTACAGGTAACAAGTTGAAGGGGAACTCTTCAAGAGAAGGCGAGGCTGATCAAAACGAAACGAGACTGATGAGTTCCATGTATACTGATGAGCAGAACAAGAAGAGGCATCTTGATGTCTTCGATGCGATTTCTTCGATCTTGATCTTAATCTGATTTCTTGATGCGATTTCTTCGATGCGATCTTGATCGATCTTGAATCTGATTTTAAAAAAAGGTAGTTAATAGGCAATCCCGTGAGGGAGATAAGTCCCGAGAGAGTGAGAACTCATTAAACATCTATAGGCGATCCCGTGAGGAAGATAAGTCCCGTTGAGTGAGAGCTCCATAAATATCTTTTGGTTAAGTTGGTGCCCCATGAAGGGAAGAGTGGATGTAGGACAAGTTAGTCCGAACCACTATAAAAATACATGTGTTCTTATTTTCTTTCATATTAACTGTCATACATACTTTAGTAAATCTACATAACACATTCTCAACAAAAATTTTAAAGTCACCTCCCATTGAGATTTTACGAGTTTTAAATCGGGCTTTTCGGGACCAACAAGTGGTATCAGAGCAGGTGTTCAAAAGTTCACTAGATTTTAATGTGACCACCTGAACTGATCTTTTTTGTTAAAACCCATTTAGTTTAAAATGTATAAATTTTATAAAATTCATGTAGGTTGACAATCATCTTCTCATTTTTTTTAATTGCATACAATATTCTTCATCGTTTCACTTGTTTAACTAACACTATTTTTCTCGTATGTTCTTTTTTGTTGTTGGTTAGTTTTGACATCATGATCAAAAAGGGGGAAATTGTTGGGATAATTTTAGTTTTGATTATTATACCAAAACACCTTGTAATAGGACAAGCTAAGTTGTATAGAAAGCTTGCGTTTCTAGACTTAGTTTTATTTTACAGGTAACAAGTTGAGGGGGAACTCATCAAGAGAAGCGAAATTTGTCGAGCGAAATGAGGCCCGATGAGTTCCATGTATCTTGATAAGCGAGAACAAGAAGAGGCATCTTGATGTCCGATCAAAGGTCTTGTCACGATTTCTTCGATCTTGATGCTAATGTAGTTTGTTGATGCAAAGGTCGGATCTTGATCATCGATTTCTTGATCAGATGGAAGCAGTCCGATCTTGTCTGAAGAAGATCTGTGTAGTGGCAAGAAATCGTAAATCGAAGAAACGAAGAATCTGCGATCAGTTCTGAACGGACATTTCGGCAGACGTAAGTTGACTGTAAATCAAAATCGTGGACCGAAAATCAGCGAATCGATCGGATCCGTTAGACACACAAAAAAGCGGCCAATGAGAAGATGACAACACATATATGGATGTGACATAAAGCCGCAAAACAATGAAAGGCAAAAAGGATAAAGAAAAGCTGGATGACTATTAGTATGGATTTGAATTTACTCTCCAACTGTAATATACAAATCCACAATATAAATACATTGCACTATCTTCAAAAGAAGATAATGGAGGATGCTGCAAAGTGAAGATTAAAGCCAAATATTCAAGCATCTCCATTCAAGAACACAGAGCATTAAATATTCAAATTTACCCAAGAGTGTTCTTCATTATATCTAAGCAAAAATGTCATATCATAAGCTTAGAGAGATTTTCCCAACCTTAGTTTAAAGGCTAAAACAATGTAAGGGAAAATCTCACCTAGTTGGAAATAACACCAAACTCAAACCCTTTCTTGAGAGAGAATTAGTGGTTAAGTAATGTAGTTAATAGGAAATCCCGTGAGGGAGATAAGTCCCGAGAGAGTGAGAACTCATTAAACATCTATAGGTGATCCCGTGAGGAAGATAAGTCCCGTTGAGTGAGAGCTCCATAAATATATGTTGGTTAAGTTGGTGCCCCATGAAGGGAAGAGTGGATGTAGGACAAGTTAGTCCGAACCACTATAAAAATACGTGTGTTCTTATTTTCTTTCATATTAACTGTCATACATACTTTAGCAAATCTGCATAACACATTCGCAGCAAAAATTTTAAAGTCACCTCTCAATGAGATTTTAGGAGTTTTAAATCGGGCTTTTCGGGACCAACAAGTGGTATCAGAGCAGGTGTTCAAAAGTTCACTAGATTTTAATGTGACCACCTGAACTGATCTTTTTTGTTAAAACTCATTTAGTTTAAAATGTATAAATTTTATAAAATTCATGGAGGTTGACAATCATCTTCTTATTATTATTATTTAAATGCATAGAATATTCTTCATCGTTTCACTTGTTTAACTAACACTATTTTTCTCGTATGTTCTTTTTTGTTGTTGGTTAGTTTTGGCATCATGATCAAAAAGGGGGAAATTGTTGGGATAATTTTAGTTTTGATTATTATACCAAAACACCTTGTAATAGGACAAGCTAAGTTGTATAGAAAGCTTGCATTTCTAGACTTAGTTTTATTTTACGGGTAACAAGTTGAGGGGGAACTCATCAAGAGAAGACGAGGCTGATCAGAACGAAACGAGACTGATGAGTTCCATGTATACTAATGAGCAGAACAAGAAGAGGCATACTGGTGTGCTGATGCAGTTTGCTGATGCAGTTTGTTGATACAGTGCAGAAATCAGAAGAAGAGACCAGAAATCTGCAGATCAAATTTCAGCAGACCAGATTTTAGCAGATAAAAAATCAGCAGACCAGAAATCAGGCGAGCTGATCAGATCCGTTAAACACACAAAAAGCTGGCCAATGAGAAGATGACAACACATATATGGATGTGACATAAAGCTGCAAGCAACAGTGCAAAAGGATAAAGAAAAGCTGGATGACTATTAGTATGGATTTGAATTTACTCTCCAACTGTAATATACAAATCCACACTATAAATACATTGCACTATCTTCAAAAGAAGATAATGGAGGATGCTGCAAGGTGAAGATTAAAGCCAAATATTCAAGCATCTCCATTCAAGAACACAGAGCATTAAATATCAAAATTTATCCAAGAGTGTTCTTCATTATATCTAAGCAAAAATGTCATATCATAAGCTTAGAGAGATTTTCCCAACCTTATCTTAAAGGCTAAAACAATGTAAGGGAAAATATCACCTAGTTGGAAATAACACCCAAACCCTTTCTTGAGAGAGACTAAGTGGTTAAGTAAGGTAGTTAATAGGCAATCCCGTGAGGGAGATAAGTCCCGAGAGAGTGAGAACTCATTAAACATCTATAGGTGATCCCGTGAAGGAGATAAGTCCCGTTGAGTGAGAGCTCCATAAATATATGTTGGTTAAGTTGGTACCCCATGAAGGGAAGAGTGGATGTAGGACAAGTTAGTTCGAACCACTCTAAAAATACGTGTGTTCTTATTTGCTTTCATATTAACTGTCATACATACTTTAGCAAATCTGCATAACACATTCGCATTCGATGCGCTGAAGCGGACCTGCAGAGAGGATAAACTCATTTGCACTGACTTATGGGATGAACAGTTAGACCTCAGTGGTTGTTGATTTATTAATCTCTGTCACTTAATAAGCACTGTGTGCTATTAGTAGTTATTGCTTTGACTTATAAATTGGAAGAGAATCATTGCGACTTCGATACCCTATATCTTGGACAATAATATTAATTGCACGACACTTGCTAAATTAATACAGAGAATCGTGTGCTTCCAATGTCTTGCGTGATTGGTCCCATTGGTGGGCTCGGAACCTTTATCATACCAAATCTTGCAAGTAGAATTAATTTTCCATTATGGATAATAAAGCTGAGTTGTCCTTACTCCAAGGATAAATATATTAATTAATATAAAGATTTTCAGTGACTTAATTAATTAGTGGACTAAATAATCTTAAACACGGGAAATAATAACTGGGAGTCATATTACCGTAATATGGGTTAAGGTGGATAGTGCAATGTTAATTATATCGTGGTATTAATTAATATTAATAGGCTAAATTATATTACGGCTCAATATTGAAATTCAGTAGCCCATTGGAAGGTCCATCTTAATTCTCCTAAAGGTCCCTCAAGCCCAATCAAAGTCCATTAAATAAAAGGTGCTTAAAATAAATTAAATTATTGTTGCATTATATTTTCCTTAATTTTTTCGAAAATATTGAAGAAAAAGAGGAAGAAGGATGTTCTTGAAAAGACCTTTATGGAAAGGAGATAAGTATTTTTGGAATACAAGATTATCCCATAAATTCAAGAAATCTCCCACCTTGTTTCTTTAATTGTAATTTTCAAAAATTATATAGAGAAATAAAGGGAAGAAATATTTTCTTGATTCTTGGAAATATTTTATGGAAGATATGTATTTTAGGATACAAGAATATCTCATAAATTCAAGAAAGATCCAATCTTTAAAATCCCCTATTATTTTTGAAAAATTGGCCTAAATAAGGGTGTGAGATTTTTGTGGAAAAATACACATGGAAAGAAGAATATATGAGATATATTCAAGATTTATTGGAGATCAAGAAAAGATCTTTCCTAACCCTAATTTGGCTCCAAATTTTTGTCCCCCCCCCTCTATATAAACAAGGGGATGAATTATTTTCATCCCCTACAATTCCATGTGTTGGAAATGTTAGAAATCCAAAAAGGTGGTGCAATAATTATTTATTTTTCCTTTGTTTTATAAATTGTTCATTGGAGAACCTTCCACCGGGGTTATTGAACGAGGACTTGGGAATACTTGAGAAGGACTTTTGGTGGGTATCCAGATACTTGATTATGTCTGTCTCAAACAGTCTCTCCAACGGGTACGTTTACGTAAACTCCTAGAAATTTTGCATGCTACGATCTTTTACGTGGAATATTATTTGCATGTCGTTGTTGGATTAATTATTATTTGAATTCACTTAGTTAATTCATGCTAGTAATAATTGTTAATTTAAATTTATGTTTATGAGGTCATCCCGATAGATCCTGACATATGTTATCCCAACAGTAAAATGACCAAGAGGGCATTCAGAGCCAAGGGGAATTGAGCCAAAGAAGTGTTGGAAATCGTTCATACTGACGTGTGTGGTCCAATGTCAATCAAAGCTCGAGGAGGATATGAGTATTTCGTTACTTTTATCGATGATTACTCAAGGTATGAGTACATCTTTCTTATGAAGCATAAATCTGAGACCTTTGATAAATTCAAAGAATTTAAGGCTCAAGCAGAGAATCATAAGGAAAAGAGTATCAAGTTTCTACGATCCGATCGTGGAGGTGAATACCTCAGCGATGAATTTATGAACTACCTATCAGATAAAGGGATTGCATCCTAGTTAACTGCACCGGGAACCCCTCAACAAAACAGGATTGCAGAACGAAGAACCAAAACACTTTTAGAAATGGTCAGATCAATTATGAGTTATGCGGATCTACGCAAATCGTTTTTGTTGGGGTTATTTTGAAAAGTATGCTTTTACTTTGTATAACCAACTGAATTTCTTATTTATTTTACTGAAATAAATTATTTATCACATGCTGCATTAAATATGAATGAATGTTATATATATTTATTGCATACCCATTCGGTAAAGTCAGTACGTGTTACGTTGTAGTTAATTTGGTGATACCAGATCACAGAAGATCAAATTAATAGTTCCCCGTGACTAAGTACAAATTCACAACCCAGATGGAAATGAACAACCCATCATGAAAGGTTGAAGTGTAAGGCTCAGATTGGTTTGTCTTGACCAAGGGATTACACTAGTGCATCTTGATGCGCTGAAAATGACCTACAGGAGGATAAATTCTTCGGTACTGAATATACAAGAATTAGACCTCAGTGGTGCGTTATTTCTTAATCTCCGTTCCTTAAATAGGATAGTGTGAAATTAATAACTATTGCTTTGACTTATGATGGGAAGAGAATCAATGTGATTCGATACCTTGTATCTTGGGCAATATTATTAGTTACATGACGATTGCTAAGATTTAATACGGAGAATCGCGTGCAAGTACGGCTTGCCTGATTTGTCCCCTTGGTGGGCTCATAATCTTTATCATACCAAATCTTGCAAGTGAAAATTTATTTCCGGTATGGATAATAATGTTGAGTTGTCTTTACTCCAAGGACAAATATATTAATTAATATAAAGTCTGTTCAGTGACTTAATTAATTAATGGACTAAGATAATCTTAAACGCGGAAAATAATGATCGGGAGCCATATTATTGTGAAGTCGTAATGTGGGTTAAGATGGATAGTTCAATATTAATTTTATAGTGGAGTAAATTAATATTAATGGGCTTGAATAATATTTTGGCTAAATATTAAAGCTTCATAGCTCATTGGAGGTCCAATCTTAATTCTCCTAAAGGCCCCTCAAATAGCCCAAACTAAAGTCCAATTAATGAAAAGGAGAAGAAAATATTTTGGCCCATTTTTCCTAATTATTTTCGAAAATAATAGATGGGAGAGAGAAAAGATTTTTTCTTGATTTTCTTGGAAAGATCTTGTGGAATAAGTATTCTTGAGATACAAGTTTATCCCATGAGTTCAAGAAAGGAAAAAGATCTTATTTCTTCCCTACTTATGTGAGATTTTCGAAAATATCTATAATATAAGGAGGTGGGATATTTTGTGGAATATTTTAATTATGGAGAAAAGAATATATTGGATATATTCAAGATTTCTTGGAGATCAAGAAAAAGATTTTCCCATCTTATTCCTAGGGCTAAATTTCGACCACCTCATGTATTATAAATAGGGGATGAATTTTTCATCCCCAAGTGCAATTTCATGTGTTGGAAAAATTATAAATCCACAAAGATGGTAGCCAAAAAATTTCTTTTTCTTTTAAAGATTAAAATCATTCGTTGATAATCCTCCCACCGGATTGCGTTCGTGGACGTGGGACATATTTGAGAAGGCACTTTGGGTTGATCCATCGTCTCAGCGGTTGTCTCTACGAGAGGTTAGTATTTACGTAATTCCTAAATTCCGCATGTTTAGGTTTTATGTGAAATACGTGTACGCATGATGTTTATTTATTGATTAATTATTATGTTGAATTGAATTAGGATTAATTCATGTTAGTAATTAATTGATTAATTTAAATATGTATTTAAATTCAACTTGAATAGATCCGGGCACCCCTAATTTCGCAACAGTTTTGGGATCACGCCTTGGAAACAACGGCTTACATTCTAAAATTGGTGTCATCAAAATCGGTTCCCAAAACTCCTAGAAAATTATGGACCGAATACAAGCTCAGTCTAAGACACGTGAGAATCTGGGGGTGTCCGACATACATGTTCAACAAGGAAGCTGGTAAATTGGATACACCTTCAGAATTAAGGCTATTTATAGGGTATCCCGAAGGAACGAAAGGGTGCATGTTCTATGGTCCCGAAGATCAGAGAGTCGTGATAAGTACACACTTTAGATTTTTGGAAGAAGACTATATGAACAAAAGAAAGCCTAAAAGTGAGTTTACCTTAGACGAGCTAAGAAGGCCAACTCCAACGCCAATTGTACAAGTTCACATACCAAGCGAAACACTTACACAAACGAAACCTCGTCGTAGTGGGAGGGTTGTTAGACAGCCTGAGAATTTCATGGGGATAGGAGAGTCCTCGGACTTGGTCCCAAGTGATAATGAATCAGACCCCTGGACCTATAACGAGGCGATCCAAGACAAGGATGCAGACTCTTGGCAAACTGCAATGGAAGCCGAAATGGGTTCAATGGACCATAACAATGTGTGGGAGCTATTCGAACCACTTAATGGGATAAAACTCATTAGATGCAAGTGGGTATACAAGAGAAAAAAAGAGGACCGGACGAGAAGGTAGACACTTTCAAAGCTAGACTTGTGGCGAAAGGGTACACTCAGAACGAAGAGGTCGACTATGAGGAAACCTTTTAGTCCGTAGCCATGCTTAAGTCCATCCGCATTCTCTTGTCGATAGCTGAGCATTTAGATTTTGAGATCTGGCAAATGAATGTCAAGACAACTTTTCTTAACGGAAGTCTTGAAGAAGAAATTTATATGCAACAACCCGAATGTTTCATTGAAAAAGGCTAAGAGCATCTGGTTTGCAAGCTCAAGAAGTTCATCTACGGACTGAAGCAATCATCCCGGGCTTGGAATCAATGTTTTGATCAGGTTATAAAATCCTATGGTTTTGATCAAAACAAGTTCGAGAGTTGTGTGTACAAGAAGCGTGTCGGAACTGCCTTGGTATTTTTAGTATTATATGTAGACGATATTCTGCTCATCGGGGATGATGTAAAGGTATTGTCAAACACGTAAGGGTATGGCTGTCAAAACAGTTTGATATGAAGGACTTGGGAGAAGCTGGCCACATCCTAGGGATCAAGATCACTAGAGATCGTAAGAAAAGGATGATCGGGTTATCACAAGCTTCATACATAGATACTGTCTTGAAGCGATTTAACATGCAGGATTCCAAGAAAGGCTATGTACCTTTCAGACATGGAATCCATTTATCCAAGGAAATGTGTCCTAAGACACAAAGGGAGATAGATGACATGAAGGGCATTCTTTATGCTTCGGCTGTCAGAAACCTCATGTATGCAATGTTGTGCATGAGATCAGATATCTGTTTTGTCGTTGACATGGTGGCAAGATATCAGAGTAACCCAGGGAAAGAGCATTGGACTGCAGTTAAAAACATTATGAAGTATCTGTAAAGGACTCTGGATAAAATGTTGGTTTATCTGGTAGGGGCTTGAGACTTGTTTTATTTGCATTTCAACCCTATCCTTTGCTTATAAATAGACGAGTGTTTTCCACTCGAAGGACTTTTACATCTTCGTCTTCTCTGAGTTCTTGCGAGAGTTTCAGCAATTAAGAGTTCTGTTAATTCTTCGATTCCCTTTCTCGAATTCTTTTCAATGGTTGTCGGTCCATCTACGACTCCCATTGTCCCTCAACCTACGGTAATGTCATCATCTTTGGAAGATGAAAGTCCGTTGATCCATCACCGTTGCCATCGTGGGCAAATCCCAATATCTATGGTTTCGGGGGAACCCTCTCACGGCTGGCCTTCTGTAAATTTAGCATCTGCGACCGGTGCCTCTGGTGGCATCTGGGAGGATGACGGAAATGACGTGGAGCCGATGACGCCTTCATGGTGGAGTTGAAAGACATCGTTCATCTGCCTCCGGTGGATGCCAGCCCGATTCGTACTGTCCAGCCGGAGGTGTTAGGGTTATCTTGGAAAGTATGCTTTTACTTTGTATAACCAAACTGATTTTTTGTCTTATTTACTGAAATTAAATTATATATCACTGTTGCTTTAAATATTATTGAATGTTATATATATTTACTGCATAACTGTTCCATAAATAGTACGTGTTACATTGTAGCTAATGTGGTGATACCATATCACAGAAGATCACATTAGCAATTCCTTGTAAACAAGTACAAATTCACAACCTAGATGGAAATGAACAATCCATCGTGAAAGGTTGAAGTGTAAGGCTCAGATTGACTTGTCTTGACCAATAGATTACACTAGTACATTATGATACGCTAAATAGGACCTACATTGTTGGGGTTCAAACAATATCCCACATCGGAAAAATATGGGAGGATCATGGGGTTTATTAGGATGAACACAATCTCAATTGGTATGAGGCCCTTTGGGAGATGCCCAAAAATAAATCCGTGCGGGCTTGGCCCAAAGCGGACAATATCATACCAATGCGGGGATTTGGGTCCATCCAGGGTCACAACAGTGTTATCAGAGCCATGGTCCTAGACGAAACAGTGTGGAGTAGTCCCCGGTGTTAAACAAATAAGACGGTGAAGCCTTGGTGAAAAAATGGGGGTCTCTATGGACTAGGCAGTATTGACCTAGATAGTGCGGGTCGTTTCAGGGGAGGCTCGGTGGTCTTTGTTTGAGGGGGAGGATTGTTGGGGTTCAAACAATATCCCACATCGAAAAAATATGGGAGGATCATGAGGTTTATTAGGATGCACTAATACAGATTTGGGCTTGGAGAGCTGTTAAAAATGACCTTGGAAAGCGGTTATAACAGCTCTCCAAGTAACAACTCTCCAAGCAAAAGTTTCACTTGGAGAGCGGTTAAAAACCGTTGTGCAAGATATTCACTTGGAGAGCGGTTCGCTCTCCAAGATGCAACATAGAAAGCGGTTAAAAACCGTTGTCTAAGTATCAAAATTGATAATTAGCGGTTTTTAGCCCCACCAAGCCTCCAAATTAATTGAGGCAATTACTCGCTCCCATGGGGGACCGAACACGGGACCTTGGGCGCCTGAGCGGGGATCAATTCCGCTCGAGCACATGTTTTCTTGCGTTTACTTAATGAAATTAATTTTATATGTTCTAAAAATCATTTTTTCTTACAATTTTTTTTAAAATTCTTTATTTCAATTATCTTATTTATTAATTCAATCACATTTTTATATAATAATTTTTTTTATATAAATTTAAATTTAAATTTAAATTAAATTAAATTAAAATTATATTTTTTACTTGTATTTTTTTTTAACTACCTTTCTTTTAAACTTGTAATACTTTTCCTTCTAAACAATTAATATTTTTCTATCAAAATAAATAATATTTTTCTTTAAACAAGTAATACTTTTTCATCTAAACAAAGTAATACTTTTCTTTAAACAAGTTATACCTTTCTATCTAAACAAGTAATACTTTTCTATTTAAACAAGTAATACTTTTATATCTAAACAAATAATACTTTTCTATTTAAACAAGCAATACTTTTCTATCTAAATAAGTAATATTTTTCTTTAAACAAGTAATACTTTTTCATCTAAACAAGTAATACTTTTCTTTAAACAAGTTATACCTTTCTATCTAAACAAGTAATACTTTTCTATTTAAACAAGTAATAGTAATTTTCTATCTAAATAAGTAATACTTAGACAAAATTGAATTAATTTATAAGAATATTAAATATTATAGGTATTAATTTATAAGAATTAATAGTGATACAAGTTCGTAAGTGTAATAATATGAATTTAATATTATGAACAAGTTTTACATAAGGGTTTGTGTTAACACGAGAATTTAAAGAATAAAATATTTGAATTGTGCATAAAAAGAATTTACAAAAATAAAAAAATAAAACAAAAAATACAAGCTTTTACAAAAAAAAAATTAATTCACTTGGAGAGCGGTTATGAACCGCTCTCCAAGCTTTACCTTGGACAACGGTTATGAACCGCTGTCTAAGCTTTGATCTTGGACAACGGTTTTTAACCGCTGTCTATTATTTTATTTTTTTAATAGAACCGCTCTCCAAGGGACCCTTGGAGAGCTATTCGAAAAAAGGGCTGTCCAAGTGGAGTTCTCCAAGCTCAAATGTGTAGTAGTGATGAACACGATCTCAATTGGTATGAGGCCTTTTGGGAGATGCCCAAAAACAAATCCGTGCGGGCTTGGCCCAAAGACGACAATATCATACCAATGCGGGGATTTGAGTCCATCCAGGGTCCTAACATACATGAGGATAAATTCTTCAGTACTGAATATAGAAGAATTAAACCTTAGTGGTTCATTATTTCTTAATCTCTGTCACTTAATAAGGATTGTGTGTGATTAATAATTATTGCTTTTGACTTATGCTGGGAAGAGAATCATTACAACTTCGATACCTTATATCTTGGGCAATAATATTAATTACATGGCGATTGCTAAATTAATACAAAGAATTGTGTGCTTGGAGAGTCTTGCGTGATTTGTCCCCTTGGTGGGCTCAGAAGTTTTATCATACCAAATCTTGCAAGTGGAATTAGTTTTTGGTAAGGATAATAATGTTGAGTTGTTCTTACTCCAAGGAAAAAGATATTAATTAATATAAAAATTTTTCAGGTGCTTGAATTAATTAATGAACTGAATAATCTTAAACACAAGAAATAATATATGGGAGCCATATTACAATAATATGGGCTAAGATGGATAGTGCAATATTAATTATGTATTGGGATTAATTAATATTTATGGGCTTGAATAATATTGTGGCTCAATATTGATAAAGGTCTCTCAAGTAGCCCAAAGATAAAGTCCAATAACTGAAAAAGGTATACTGTAGACATGACAATTAAGAAAAAGTAAAAAAAAATAATAACATTAAATGATGTAAAGTAGGTAAAGTGAATTTTTTTTTTGAGGGCTCTACAGATTGGAATTAAACATTAGAGTGATCTAGAGAAAAAAGACAAAATATGTTGAGGAATGTCATCGTCCACCCAAGCTTGAGGGTAGGGAGACTTGGTCGCCAACTTGGCCAGTTTGTGAGCAATTGTGTTGTTCTTCCGAGGGCAATATCAAACACCTTTCACTGAGGCGTTTGTAATCATATCTCGTGCCCTATTGATGGGGCTCTCTTTGTATCCCTTGAACGTGGAGTCAGAGCGAATGGCCTGGATGGCATCCAGAGAGTCCGATAGAATCATTACTGAACCACGTTTTTTGAAGCCAAAAGGATAAACCGTTGATGATGGCTTTAAGCTCAGCTGCCAAAACTGAGCCAAGAGGGTTAATTTTGTGAAATCCAGTTGCCCAAGTGCTACCATTTGGTTCAAAGATGGCAAAACCGATAATATAGTTGCTTGAAGCATCATTATACGCTACATCGACCTTCATAGAGAAGTAGTTGTAGTTTTCGGTTTCTGGAGGCGGAAGGAACTTCTTAGAATGGGCGGGGTGTTGGTGAAAAGTCGTCTCCTGGCATTATGATATTGTTCCAGATACGAGTCTATCCAGCCAGCCCTAATCTTCTGTGTGGAAGTTATAAGTCGTTCCCCTTTTTTGTGTGAAAGGTCGCACCTTTCTCTCCAAACTCCCCACATCTTCATTCCCGTCTTTTCTAGTTCTTCGCGGTCCATCTTGTTGATAAAATGGAGAAATAATAATTTAAATAGCATTGAAAGTTGTTTTATTTTCTTTTTAAGAAATGATCAAAAAAATAAAGACGACTATTTACAAAAAATAGCTAATCAAAATAAAGACGGAAAGAGTAATATTTTTGTAAACATTTTATCCTAAACATCAAAAGAATTTCTTCCAAACTTATCTGAAGGTTTTATAATGGACTATACAGGACATATGAATTTGAATAATAAGTGGAATTGTTGCTCAAACACTTGTGCTAATCTTCACCTCCTGGAAAACAAACTACGATGATGAGGTAATATGCGTAGCTAAAATGAAATCATTTATGGTCTGTTTTTGGTTGGGGGCAATTGAAGCAGCTTCAAAGTTTTCATTTACCCGTGTTTAATTCTTTTCGGATGTTCAGGTGTATTCAAATCGCGTAAGCAACTCCTCTTATCATTGATTTGAATGGGGCCAAAACCATTTAACACTATGTGGAACCACATGGGAACAACAGTGACAAAGCTAATGCTATAAGGTCAAAATATTCTATGTCGACGGAATAGCTCTTTTCAACTCATGTTTTTCCTAAACCCCAATATGTAGATAGATTGACTAGCGTTTATAAATTTTTTGAAGCACTACTTTTTTATTAATTGGATAACTTAATAATGCACTATTCTTTTTTATATTTTCAAACTTTCCAACAATTTTGGATTCATGAGCTGTCTTTTTCAGACTTCAAACTGAAATTTTAATATTTCATGACTATCAAATGTGACAAAGTACTTAATTAATTAGTTTTTTTTTTTCTTTTCCGATTATGTAAACATAGACTGCTTTTGTGAGTTTATTTAGTGTGATTCTTATTATCAGCTTCTTTTGATTTTGGTATATGAAAGTGCTTCCAAATGGGTATATAAATACACAATAAAATTGTATTCTCAACTTTATTTATCACAACTATCCTTATCAGATTTAATGCCATAACAAGACATCTCAAATAAATAGGATAACTTTTTTTGTTAAGTTTTTTTTAGCTGTTCTCCAGTCCTCCCACTGACCATACCATGTAAAGGTGTTTGCCTTGGGAAGCTCTATTTCACTATGAGCCAAAGAAAGACATGGAGGAAAAAATATACTCCCTACGTTCCCGGTATAACTTTCATGTTTATTTTTATTATTTTGTTTAAAAATAATAATAAAATAATAAAAATAAAAGATAGTTGTGTGTATTGAAAGAGAAAAAAGGTATGTGGAGTAACAGTGGAGTAATGAATGGCGTCATTATTTATAATATTGTGTGAAAAACAATGATAAAAATTTTGGACAGTAAAATTATTTTTTCCATTTATAAAAATAGAAAATTTATTGATGGACATATGAAAAAAAAGGGACAAATTTATAGTAGACGGAGTAGCATTTTTTTCATGTATTCAGAAGGTGAATTTTCAATGAGTATTAATATCACTGTTTGTCTTTTACAATATCAATTATTTTCATTTATTACAATGTCTAATTACATTGATTTGTTTTTGTGGGGATGATATTATACCTCCTACTTAACTTTGTAAAAAGCTCTAAAAACATCGTTGAATGGATTGTGGGGGACATCTTTCGGGGAAATATCAGGCTTTCAAGGTGAACATAGCAGAGATAAAATGCTGTCAGATATGAGATTTGTTGTGGAAGTTGCACAGAGTTGTGCGATTGAATGAAATTTGCTGCTTCTCTTATCTAAATTATATATACATGTTGTAGCACAAATCAAACTGGATATATACTCGTACCATTCACATCAGCAGGGCTCACCTGGGCCTGGATCGACCCGACCCAATCGAAAATCAACCACACTGTCGAGGTGCGACAAATATAAATACCCGACCCAACACCGCCTTCATCGACGTCGACCTGGCCACCTTCTCGGCGTTGGCTTTCCGCTTCGGCGTGATTTGTCCGCCTTCATCGGCGTTGACCGCACTGTCGAGGTGCGACAAATATATATATACTCAAATCTACCCTACTAATTCGTAGTAGTGGCAAGTAAGGAGTCGATCCACAAGAAACATAGAATAATTGTTATGCTAATTTTATGAATTTATAGGGACAAACAAGAAAAAATGGGGGATTGGATTGGATTTCTATAACTACTAATAAAAATAATAAATTACTAAGAAACCAACAATTAATTAAATAAATAAAATGCAATAATAGGTAAGCATCCCAACTCACGGTTCATTCATCCCAATCCCCCGGATTAACACGACGGTTTCAACCTCAACGTTTACTCTATTTGTTTTCAAGATTAATGTCCCTCGGGGATCAAAACGCTTCGATTTCCCGGTCCTATCCCTTAAGTATTTAATTGAAAAGACGTTCGTTCAAGAAAACCTTTCTAACTAAGCAATCTAGGTTAGCCCATAGATTTAACTCAGTTAAAAGCATTAAACCCTAGGATAGAGAGTAAACAAATTTCCAAGTACACTTAGCGCGACCCGTAAGAACCTGATTTAATTCACCCTAGTGAATCACTAGTTGTTACCAATTGTCACCACACACAACAATTACGGATTATGTGCTTAGAACTAACAGGCATATTAAAACAATTAATCTAGGTGATCAATCTAAATTAATTAATTCCAATACGCAAGAATTTAAACCAGATAAATTAAACAATCCAAAAACAAATATCATAAACGTCTCGAATTAAAACATCAACATTAAACACGGATTCAAAAATTTCCGGAGTTGGGATAAAAACACTAACTAAACATGATTGTGGGCATCTTCATGCCCAAACTGCTGCTGCGTGACTGGCGTCCTCTGCCGCCTCCCTCCGAATTGTCGTCCCTGCTGCCTTCCAATCTCCTTATAGTTCCGTCTAAAAAGTGTCCAATTCCCTTGGCCAAATCACCCTTAAATACTAGGTTAATTAGAATAAAATAAACATGGGCTTAATGAAGGCCCTTTTCCCCTTAGCTCCCACGTGACTAATTAATTAGTCAAGTAAACAATTCATGGGCCGGAAACTCATGGGCTGCACCACGTATGACTTTGTACCACTGACGCTCCAAATGTTGGGCCTTTTCTTTCGACATCCGGCCGTTCAATTCGTGTTTAATATATTTTCATAGGTGGCTCGTCTCAAGCTTCATCAAAATATTCCAAAAAGACATGAAAATCATATAAAATACAAGAAATGGATCAAGCATGGAATAATATCATCAACACGTACATAAGTAATTAATCATACCATCTTAACACAAACGAGTCCAATAAATTGCACTCTAATATGTTAAAAATATGCATAATTTCTTACTTACCAGGCGTCGACCTGCCCGCCTTCTCGGCGTTGGCTTTTCGCTTCGGCGTGATTTGTCCACCTTCATCGGTGTCGACCTATTCACCTTCTCGGCGTTGGCTTTCTGCTTCGGCGTGATTTGTCCGCCTTCTCGGCGTTGGCTTTCCGCTTCGGCGTGATTTGTCCGCCTTCATGGGCGTCGACCCGTTCCGCTTCGGCGTGATTTATCCTCCTTCATAGGCATCGACCCGCCCGCCTTCTCAGCGTTGGCTTTCCGCTTTGGCGCGATTTGTCCGCCTTCATCGGCATCGACCCGCCCGCCTTTTCGGCGTTGGCTTTCCGCTTCGGCGTGATTTGTCTGCCTTCATCGGCGTCAACCTGCCCACCTTCTCGGCGTTGGCTTTCCACGGCGTGATTTGTCCGCCTTCATCGACGTCGACCTGCCCGCCTTCTCGGCTTTGGTTTTCCACTTCTGCGTGATTTGTCTATCTTCATCGGCGTCGACCTGCTCGCCTTATCGGCGTTGGCTTCGGCGAGGATCTACTAGAGGCTCTCTCGAGCGAGCTCCCCGAAGATATCTTTCATCCGGCGAGGATCTCATCAGCTCTCTTCGATGGGCTATCTTTAAAGGCCTGCTCATCTCGAGTAGGATCCTACCGAACTCTCTCCAACGAGCTCCACTTGAAGACCTGCTCATCCCGAGCAGGATCCCATCTGACTCTCTCCGATGAGCCCTCTCTAAAGACCTGTTCATCCCGAGTAAGATCCCATCCGAGCTCTCTCCGACGAGCTCCTCTTGAAGACCTGCTCATCCCGAGCAGGATCCCATCCGACTCTAATCCCGAGCAGGATCTCATCTTAGCTCTCTCGACAAGCTCTCTTTGAAGACCTGCTTATCCCGAGCAGGATCCAATGAAACATAAAAGGCAGCTACCAAGCACGAGCTCGTCATGTAGCGGGCTAATTAACAGACCGTTGTCCTCGTAGGGAGGTCGGTCATCACAAGCCTATCTCACTGAATGATGATGTGTTCGGGTGATCATATCGGAGTTTACAAATCGATATTCAGTTATTAAGATTGCAAAGTCGCAACCAAGTAAGATGACGTTCTAAAGGGGGATAAATAAGTTAGACAATCACTACAAGTCAGTTATTAAGATCGCAAAGTCGCAACCAAGTAAGACGACGAATTAAAGAGAGATCAATAACTTAGACAAATTTACAAATCGATAGTCAGTTATTAAGATAGCAAAGTCGCAAACAAGTAAGACGACGAACTAAAGTGAGATCAATAACTTAGATAAATCTACAAATCTTTAGTCGATTATTAAGATCACAAAGTCGCAACCAAGTAAGATGACGAACTAAAACGAGATCAATAACTTAGGCAAATCTACAAATCTTTAGTCGGTTATTAAGATCCCAAAGTCGCAACCAAGTAAGACAACGAACTAAAGCGAGCTCAATAACTTAGACAAATTTACATTTTTTTGTCGGTTATTAAAATCACAAAGTCACAACCAAGTAAGACGACGCTCTAAAGCGAGATCAATAACTTAGACAAAATTACAAATCTTTAGTCTGTCATTAAGTTCGCGAAGTCGCGGCAAATTAAGACAACTTCTTAAATAAGAGTTCAATTCAGCAAGGGCGACGTCCAGATTGTTCATTAATAGATAAGACTCGTACAAAAAGAGGTTCACCTCGGAGTTTGAGCACGAATCAAAGATCGCATAGTCGATAAGATAATTAAAGATTACAATGTAACAAAGACTCTCGACGAGCTCACCTCTCGATGAGCAACTAAGACTCTCGATGAGCTCAGCCTCTCGACCAGCAACAAAGACTCTCGACGAGCTCAGCTTTCGACGAGCAACAAAGACTCTCGACTGTTGGGGAATAAGTTGCACAGATCTATTCGGGGTGAATTTTAAATACAAATTTAATTCTTTAATTATTACTAGCATGAATTAATCCTATATTAATTCAAATAATAATCCAACAACATATCATGCATATAATAATTCACGTAAAACCTACGCATGCGGAATACTACGAGTTTACGTGAACGTACCTCTAGGGATGGCAACGATGTGGCTGAATAGACTAACCGTAAGGACTTCCCAAGTATTCCCTTAGCCCTCGTTCGACTATTCGGTGGAAGGATTCTTGTTAACGATTTAACAAAAGGAAAATAAATATGTTGCACCACCTTTGTGGATTTACTAATTTTTCCAGCACATGGAATTGTACTTGGGAATGAAAGAATCATCCCCTATTTATAGATACTGGGGTGGACGAAAATTGTGGCCAAAAACAATGTGGGAAAATCTTTTCTTGATCTCCAAGAAATCTTGAATATATCTCCTATATTCTTTTTCCCATAATTATAATATTCCACAAAATTCCACCCACTCTATTTGTATGGATTATTTTCGAAAATATAGGCTTGCAAGAAACCAAGATTTATATATTCTTGAATTTATGAGATATTCTTGTATTTCAAAAAATACATATCTTCCATAATATCTTTTCAAGAAAATCAAAAAAATCTTCCTTGCCCTCTATTTTCAAAATTTCGAAAATATCATTATAAATAATCAAGTGGGAGATTTCTTGAATTTAATGAGATAATCTTGTATTCCAAGAATACATATCTTCATTCCATAACAAAATTCAAAGAAAATCTTTCTCCCAACATATTTATAATTTTCGAAAATTTTAGTTGGAAAATTAAGCAACAATATTTATTTTATTTTAATCACCTTTTCAGTTAATGGACTATATGTTGGGCTACTCAGGGGGCCTTTAGGAGAATTAAGATTGGACCTTCTAATGGACCTTGAATATCTAATATTGAGCCACAATATAATTCAAGCCCATAAATATTAATTAATCCCACTACATAATTAATATTGCACTATCCATCTTAACCCATATTATAGTCAATATGGCTCCGGTCATTATTTCCGTGTTTAAGATTTTATCTAGCTCATTAATTAATTTCAAGCCTTTGAAATAGCTTTCCATTAATTAATATATTTTATCCTTGGTCAAGGAACGATTCAACATTATTATCCATACCGAAAACTAATTCCACTTGCAAGATTTGGTATGATAAAGCTTATGAACCTCCCAAGGGGCAAATCAAACAAGCGTACAGACACGATTCTTCAGATTAAATCTTAGCAATCACATGTGACTAATAATATTGCCCAAGATAAAAAGTATTGAATCTCATTGATTCGCTACCCATGATAAGTCAAAGCAATAGTTACCAATCTCATGTGATCCTATTTAAGGGATGAAGGTTAAGATATAACGAACCACTGAGGTCTAATTCTTCCTTGTTCAGTTCTGAAGAATTTATCCTCCTGTAGGTCCTATTCAGTGCATCACTCATGCACTAGCGTAATCTCTTGGTCAAGACAAGCCAATCTAAGCCTTACACTTCAACCTTTCACGATGGGTTGTTCATTTCCATCTAGGTCGTGAATAGCGTACTTTTAGTTACAAGGGACTGTTAATTTAATCTTACGTGATCGGTATCACTAAATTAACTACAATGTAACACGCACGACTTATTGAAGCGATTATCAAAATAAATATATGTAACATTCAATAATATTTAAAACATCGGTGATAAACAATTTATTTCAGTAAATAAGTCTGAAAATTCAGTTTCGATTATACAAAGTAAAAGCATACTTTCCAGTATAATCCCAACAATCTCCCACTTATACTCAAAGTCTGCTTTTAAGTATACTACAACATATCTCGTGTAGTCCGTGACATCTAATGTCACCTACACGAACCTAATAATTTCTCCCACTTATACTCAAAGCAGATTGACAATGGTCTTGACACCCATTCCTTCCACATGTCTCTCGAATGTATTCAGAGGCAGACTCTTTGTGAATGGATCTGCTAGTCGTCCCTCGACGCTATATCTTTGCCACATCTATATCTCTCTCTTAACGATTTCTCGTATAAGATGTCTTTCCTTTAGTGTGCTTGTTTGACTCGTGGACTATTGGTTCCCTTGAATTTGCAAATCGCCTACTAGCAGATATTGCTAGAAAAATTGTAACACCATCCAAGTCCACTAAGAAGGTCTAGAGCCCAATCGGTTCTTTTCTTTCGCTTCAAAGCGACTACTTACCCGACTTCCATGGTTGAGTCGTTGATACATTTACGCTTCACACTCGTCCATTTGATGGCTACACTTTCCAAATGGAAAACACACTAATCGAGGCAGAGATAATTTATGGAATCTAAGTCGATTGAAATCCGAGTCCGTGTGGCCGATGGGGATTGGAGCATTCGATCGATAAATCAACATTCTATCCCGTGTTCTTTTCGGACACTTCAAAATGTTTTTAAGCGTCGCCCAATGCTCTTTCCTCGGGTTACTTTGATATCTTGCTATCATGCCTACAAAGAAAGCGGATATCCCGGTCTCAGACACAAAGAATGCATACGTAAGGTTTCCGGCACCAAGCACAAGGAATGTCTTTCATGTCATCTATCTCCTCTTGCGTCTTAGGGACATTTTCTTGGATAGATGGATTCCAAAACTGAAAGGTACGAAGCCTTTCTTGGAATCTTGCATGCTGAAGCGTTTCAAGACAGTGTCTATGTATGAAACTTGTGATAACCCGATCATCATTTTCTTGCGATCTCGAGTGATCTTGATCCCAAGGATGTGTCGGCTTTCCCTAAGTCTTTCATATCAAACTGTTTTGAAAACCATGCCCTTACGTCTGATCACACCTTCACATCGTTCCCGATGATCACAATGTCATCTATGTATAGTACTACGAATATCAATGCAGTTCCGACACGTTTTTTATACACACAACTTTCAAACTCGTTTTGATCAAACCCATAAGACTTTATAACATGATCAAAAACATTGGTTCCAAGCTCTGGATGCCTGTTTGAGTCCGTAAATGGACCTCTTGAGCTTACAAACTAGGTGTTCTTGGCATGTTTCAATGAAACCTTGGGGTTGTTGCATATAGATCTCTTTATCAAGACTTCTATTAAGGAAAGCCGTCTTGACATCCATTTGCCAGATTTCAAAGTTGAAATGCGCAGCAATCGATAAGAGAATACGGATGGACTTAAGCATGGCTACTGGCGAAAAAAGTTTCCTCATAATCGATCCTTCTTTCTCGAAAGTATAACCTTTTCGCCACTAGTCTTGTTTTAAAGGTTTCAACCTTCCCGTCCTGGCCCTCTTTTCCTCTTATATACCCACTTGCATCCAATGGGTTTGACCCCATTAAGTGGTTCGACTAGCTCCCACACTCTATTATGAAACATAGAACCCATTTTCGCTTTCATTTCTTTGTTTGCCAAGAATCAGATCCTTATCTTGGAGTGCCTCGTCATATGTCCATGGGGTGCGATTCGTCTTGTCCGGGAATCAAGTCCGAGGACTCTCCTATTCCCATGAATCTATTGGGTTGTCTAACAACCCCCTCCCACTACTGACGAGGCTCGGTTGAAAGCGTGATCGTTTGGTACATCATCTAGTACAATTGGCACCGAGGTTTGCCCTCTAAGCTCATTTAAGGTAATCTCACTACGGTTTCTTTTGTTCATATAGTCTTCTTCCAAAAATCTAAAGTGGGTCTTGATGACCACCTTTTGATCTTTGGGACTATAGAACATCACCCTTTTTGTTCTCTCGGGGTATCCAACAAACAGCCTTAATTCTGATCGAGGATCCAATTTACCGGCTTCCTTGTCCAACACGTAGGTCGGACACCCCCAAATTCTCATGTGTATCATACTAGGCTTGCGTCCGGTCCACAATTCTTTGGGAGTTTTGGGAACCGATTTGGATAGCACCAAGTTCAGAATGTAAGCCGCTGCTTCCAAGGCATGACCCCGTAAGCGACTCGGGAAGATCCAAGATAACTCATCATTGATCTAACCATTCCCAAAAAAGAATTTTGTTTTTTCGCTCTGCAACCCCGTTTTGTTGAGGGGTTCGGGTGCAGTGAGTTGGGATACAATCCTTCATCAGATAAGTAGTTCAAAAACTCATCGCTGAGGTATTCGCCTCCACGATCAGATCGTAGAGACTTGATCGTTTTTTTCCCTATGATTCTCTGTTTGAGCCTTAAATTCTTAGAATTTCTCAAAGGTCTCAGATTTATGCTTCATAAGAAAAATGTAACCGTACCTTGAGTAATCATCAATAAAAATACTCATAACCTCCTCTTTATTTGGTTGACATTGGACTACATACATCTGTGTGAACGATCTCTAACACTTCTTTGGCCCTATTCCCCTTGGCTCCAAATGCCCTCTTGGTCATATTACCCTCCAAACATGATTCGCGGGTTGGAATCGGTTCAACTGAGAAGTGTTGGGGCCCTGCAGATCTATTCGGGTGAATATTTAAATACAAATTTAATTCATTAATTATTACTAGCATGAATTAATCCTATATTAATTCAAATAATAATTGCAACAACATATCATCATATAAAGCCCCAATAAAATGTCAAAGAACGTGTCTCTGGGATCACGACTTGATCGATGGACTAACCAAAAGGACTTCCCAAGTAAATAATTGATGTCGACAATTATAGAAGGACATTAACAATTAACAAAAAGGAAAAAATAAACTTTTGTTGCACCACTTAATTGGATTTGCTAATATTTCCAAAGACATCTTTGGGAATGAACTAATCACATTTATAGGATAGGAGGAGCACGAAATTTTGTGAATTTTTCAATGTGGGATAAATTTATCAAAAATCTTGAAAAATGGTATACAACTTTTATTAATTAAAATATTCCACAAAAAATATCCATCATGGAAAATTTTCAAAAAAAATCTAAGGTGCAAGAAACAAGATTTGGATCTTCTTGAATTTAAAATATTCTTGTATTTCAAAAAATACATATCTTCCATAATATCTCAAAATCTTTCTTGCCCTCTATTTTCCAAAAATTTCGAAAATCTCTTAATGAATAAAAGTGGGAGATTTCTTGAATTTAATGAGATAATCTTGTATTCCAAGAATACATATCTTCATTCCATAACAAAATTCAAAGAAAATCTTTTCCCTCTTTTATTCATAATTTTCAATTTAATGAGGAAATATAAGCAACAATATTTATTTTATTTTAAGGACCTTTTTCAGTTATTGGACTATGTTGTCGAGTCCGCTTTAGGAGAACCTAATGGATCTTGAATATCTAATATTGAGCCACAATATAATTCAACCATAAATTAATTAATCCCACTACATAATTAATATTCAGACTATCCATCTTAACCCATATTACAAAATTATTTCCGTGTTTAAGATTATCTAGCCCATTAATTAATTCAAAAATAGTTTTCCATTAATTAATATCTTTTTGTCCTTGGTCGAGGAGCAGTTCAACATTATTATCCATACCGGAAACAAATTCCACTTGCAAGATTTGGTATTAAAACATCCTCCAAAGGGGCAAATTTTGCGTGCTTTGCACACAATTCTTCAGTATTAAATCTTAGCAATCACATGTGACCAATAATATTGCCCCAATGAATCTCCTCGATTTACCCATGATAAGTCAAAAGCAATAGTTACCGATCCCACGTGATCCCCCGAAGGTTAAGAAACAACGAACCGATCGAGGTCTAATTCTTGTTCAAGAATTTATCCTCCCCAGAGGTCCTATTCAACAAGATCATCATGCACTAGTGTAATCTCTTGGTCAAGACAAACCAATCAGGCCTTTACACCTCAACCTTTCGCGATGGTTGTTCATTTCCATCTAGGGTAAGTGAATGGCGTACTTATTTGCGGCCATAATTTAATCAACGTGATGGGTATCACTAAATTGAGTTCACGCATTTAATTATTTCAGCTTATGCAATAAATATATATAACATTCAATCATATTTTTAAAACAATTTATTTCAAGAATTCGAATTTTCTTATACAAAGTAAAAGCATACTTTTCAAGATAATCCCCCCCTTGATCTAGTGAACCGTCTCTCACCAACCTTTGGATCCTCTTTCGATTTATATGACTCAATCTTAGATGTCAAAGCTTGTCTCATTCACGTCGATGAATGTTTTCTTTTCTAGGAAACAATTGATGTGTTATAGGATACATTTCGTGAGTGGTGTTCATAAAGTTTAATTGTATAAGATCATTCAACAACGTTCCATGACAGATAAATTTATCAAAAAGAAAAATGGTAACAACTTTATTAAAAAGTAAATGAATATCCATCATAAAAGTTTAGAAACCGAAAACAAATTTTTTCTAAAATTGAACGTAAAGAATATCTCAAAATTTTCGTCTTCAAAAGAGTGTGACTTCTCCCATCGCCTTCACCGCCACTCTCTGAAGTAGCATCGCAAGGTGTGATGAGGACCTCACTCCCATTAAGTTTGGGTCTGAACCCCGAATGTGAAACAACCATGATTAGTGGATCCCGTATCCACCACCCACAAAATGGGAGGTACCTAAACAAGTTTCAACAATTGCGTGAGAATTACCTTTCTTTCCATCCCTTTGGGTCAGCAGTGGACCTCCAATGTCCTTTCTTCCCATGATTGAAGCACTTCCCTTACCGCTTGTTCCTCCACCATTTTCACCTTATCTTTGCCATTGGCAACAAGTTCCCTTATGGTGATCTTTTCGACGAAGCCACCAAGGCTCGATGTTGAAACATCGCCTTTAAGACTAAAGTCATGATGAATCCGATTATTCATCCGGTAGTTCTCAATGTTCAAAGGTGTTGGTGTTGGGCAACACATCCTCAAGACAGGTGATCATCCAAGATGGTACACTCCACCATTTTCATTAGAGCAAGTCCCTTATGATACTCTTTTCTTAACCGTTTTGATGTTGGACTCATCCGATGGTTTATCCTCAATTAGGTGTTGGTGTTGTAAACACAGTTATGGATTTGTGTCAAGATGGTACAATAGTGATTTTTTCGATTCCAATCAACAAAATTTTCTCCAAAGGAGCAAATTGATGGTTTATTTTAGTATATTGAAATGAGTGGATTAAAAGGATTCCAAACAACAAAATTTTTCCAAGGAGCAAATTGTCTTTTTAATATATTGAAATAAATAAATAATCACATGCATAAGCACAAATATATCACATAAGGTTATATCACATGCATCATATTAAAATCTCAAAAAAAATATGAACATGCATCACCCAACATCTCAAAAGCAGTTTAAATAAGCGCGTGGGGTGGGTCATTATTTAAACACATTCAAATAGGTTACAAACAAGAACGATTTACATAAACCTTTAATATCCATATTAATAGTTGGCTCCCTTGACCAATATAAAATTCGACAGGGGGAAGTATATGCATATCAATTTTATACCTAAGTAATAATCATGATTAAATACATGATTATTATTTCGCTTTGATCGAGCCTCGTGGGGAGGGTCATCGTCGCCACTAGTAATAACCCACAATCATCCGTTTGGAATTCATTCATGTGAAAACTATCTTTTGACCGTCCCGTGGGGAAATTTCTCCAAAAGAATTCACAAATAAATAAATCATGGAGGTCATAATTAATTCAATTTTATTATCCGGAATAAAATTGTCAATTAATTATTTAAACATACTTAGTAATTTTGAAGGTGAGATTTTTCCATTTGGCAACTCTCATGCAAACATATTTAAACAAATTAAATAAAGCACAAGATAACACAAATAAATCAAGCAATACAGAAAAATAAACATATTGGGCACAAATTATCTAATTGTCATGGTTTGATTTTTCTTGGCTTGATCTTGAAGCAACACGTCTCGAATTTCTCCCACTCGATCGTCTCGAAAAATACTTCATCTCGAAACGCTACGCCACTAAACAAGACCGGGATGCACGCGATCAGTCGGGCTTTGCCTAGACCCGACCTCAGCGAAGCCTTGGCACGCGGCTGGTCGTCGTCGTCTTGATTCTCAAGACGCCTCAAAGACATCTCGGAAAAGAAATAGCGGTCCTCGATGGCGACCACAGCGCATCGCGTCTGTGCCTTCGCCGCCTCGCGCCGCCCGCGACCTCAGCGGCGCCCGCGTCAATGGCGCCGCGTGGCCCGCGTCCGTCCGCTTTCGGCTTTGATCGGGCGTCACGCGTCGCGCCTTAGCACCCGTCTGTGACTTTATTCTGTTTTGCGCCTTTTAAGCCGCCTCGGCCTGCGCCCTGCGCCCATGCGTGCCGGTAGCAGCGCGCCACGCCTACTCACTGGTTCTCGATTTTGTCCTTTAATTCTTCGTCTCGCGTCCTCATTTTCGATCGGTTACAATTTATTTACAAAAAAATAAATAAACCTAGATCTAGACTAGTCTATTACATTGATCAAATCAAACAAATTCTAATCTACTCGTGGATTTTCTCACGAGGCAAAACGAATCCGAACGAATCGAATTAAAAAACACAGTTTATATGCATGCATAAACACATTAAATTCCATGACAATTGGATACCTGCAAAATAGATCTAGCAATTCTACTATCCAATTTCAAATTTAATGTCCGCGAATTAAATTACAATTTAAAAAAATTCAGAGCCCGAAATTGTGGCTCTGATACCAGTTGTTGGGAAATAAGTTGCACAGATCTATTCGCGGTGAATATTTAAATACAAATTTAATTCTTTAATTATTACTAGCATGAATTAATCCTATATTAATTCAAATAATAATCCAACAACATATCATGCATATAATAATTCACGTAAAACCTATGCATGCGGAATACTACGAGTTTACGTGAACGTACCTCTTGGGATGACAACGGTGTGGCTGAATAGACTAACCGTAAGGACTTCCCAAGTATTCCCTTAGCCCTCGTTCGACTATCCGGTGGAAGGGTTCTTGTGAACGATTTAACAAAAGGAAAATAAATATGTTGCACCACCTTTGTGGATTTACTAATTTTTCCAGCACATGGAATTGTACTTGGGAATGAAAGAATCATCCCCTATTTATAGATACTAGGGTGGACGAAAATTGTGGTAAAAAACAATGTGGGAAAATCTTTTCTTGATCTCCAAGAAAACTTGAATATATCTCCTATATTTTTTTCCCATAATTATAATATTCCACAAAATTCCACCCACTCTATCTGTATGGATTATTTTCGAAAATATAGGCTTGCAAGAAACCAAGATTTGGATCTTCTTGAATTTATGAGATATTCTTGTATTTCAAGAAATACATATCTTCCATAATATCTTTTCAAGAAAATCAATAAACTCTTTCTTGCCCTCTATTTTCAAATTTTCGAAAATATCATTATAAATAATCAAGTGGGAGATTTCTTGAATTTAATGAAATAATCTTGTATTCCAAGAATACATATCTTCATTCCATAACAAAATTCAAAGAAAATCTTTCTCCCAACATATTTATAATTTTTGAAAATTTTAGTTGGAAAATTAAGCAACAATATTTATTTTATTTTAATCATCTTTTCAGTTAATAGACTATATGTTGGGCTACTCAGGGGGCCTTTAGGAGAATTAAGATTGGACCTTCTAATGGACCTTACATATCTAATATTGAGCCACAATATAATTCAAGCCCATAAATATTAATTAATCCCACTACATAATTAATATTCAAGACTATCCATCTTAACCCATATTACGGTCAATATGGCTCCGGTCATTATTTCCCATGTTTAAGATTTTCTAGCCCATTAATTAATTCAAGCCCTTTGAAATAAGTTTTCCATTAATTAATATCTTTTATCTTGGTGGTCAAGGAGCGGTTCAACATTATTATCCATACCGAAACTAATTCCACTTGCAAGATTTGGTATGATAAAGCTTATGAACCTCCCAAGGGCAAATCAAACAAAGTACTTGCACACGATTCTTCATATTAAATCTTAGCAATCACATGTGACTAATAATATTGCCCAAGATAAAAAGTATTGAATCTCATTGATTCGCTACCCATGATAAGTCAAAGCAATAGTTACCAATCCCACGTGATCCTATTTAAGGGACGAAGGTTAAGAAATAACGAATCACTAAGGTCTAATTCTTCCTTGTTCAGTTCTGAAGAATTTATCCTCCTGTAGGTCCTATTCAGTGCATCACTCATGCACTAGTGTAATCTCTTGGTCAAGACAAGCCAATCTGAGCCTTACACTTCAACCTTTCACGATGGGTTGTTCATTTCCATCTAGGTCGTGAATAGCGTACTTTTTAGTTACAAGGGACATTAATTTAATCTTACGTGATCCGGTATCACTAAATTAACTACAATGTAACACGACGACTTATTGAAACGAGTTATGCAAATAAATATATGTAACATTCGATAATATTTAAAGAATCAGTGATAAACAATTTATTTCAGTAAATAAGTCTGAAAATTCAGTTTCGATTATACAAAGTAAAAGCACACTTTCCAGTATAATCCCAACATCGACAAGCTCAGCTCACCGACGAGCAACAAAGACTCTCGACGAGCTTAGCTTTCGACGAGCAACTAAGACTCTCGACGAGCAACTAAGACTCTCGAAGAGCAATAAAGACTCTCAACGAGCAACTAAGACTCTCGACGAGCTCATCTCTCGATAAGCAACTAAGACTCACGACGAGCTCAGCCTCTCGAGAGCACCAAAGACTCTCGACGAGCAACAAAAACTCTCGACGAGCTCAGCTCTTGGCGAGCAACAAAGACTCTCGACGAGCTCAGCTCTCGACGAACAATTAATATAAAAGATTCGTACAAAGGGGCTCACCTCATAGTACGAGCACATAAAAACTCGTACAAAGGGGCTTATCTCATAGTACCAGCACATAAAAGACTCGTACAAAGGGGCTCGCCTCGTAGTACGAGCACAGAAAAGACTCGTACAAAGGGGCTCACCTCGTAGTACGAGCACAGAAAAGAATCGTACAAAGGGCTCAACTCGTAGTACGAGCATATAAAAGACTCGTACAAAGGGGTTCACCTCGTAGTACGAGCACAGAAAAGACTCGTACAAAGGGGCTCACCTCGTAGTATGAGCACAAAAAGACTCGTACAAGCGGGTTCACCTCTGAGTACGAGCACAAAAAAGAATTCTACAAAGAGGCTCACTTCGGAGCACGAGCACATAGAAAATCGACGACGAGGGTAGGAAAAATCCTCAACAATGGGGCTCATTCTGAACTATCAAGGCCTTATAGAACATCCGAGCAGGCTCGGGGGCAAACAATGTGACCTCAAATGCAACGAAGGATGAAATCTTATCAAGATATGAGACAAGATCGAACTCTGAACAAAGTCAAAGCCCGACCTTGGGGGCTATTGTTATAGCACAAATCAAACTGGATATGTGCCCGTACCCGACACATCAACAGGGCCCACCTGGGTTTGGATCGACCCGACCCAAGAGAAAATCATCCACACCTTAACGAGCGACCTCCCTCGAGGACGATCCGTAGGCGAGGTCGGAAAGAGAAGAATAAAGACTACCTGAGCGGGCGACCACCCCTGAGGTCGCCCGATGAGCAAAGTCGGCAAGCACATCACAAGAAGATAATCCGGTAAAATCAGGAGTCAACATCAACCTCAAGAGATGAGACAAAAGCATTTAGTGTAATGTAGATCGAGTTTTAATTATTAGATTCACAGTTGTAATAAAACCCTAAAATAAAGGCTGATATGGGTTGGTACGATTCTTTGGCCTATCAAGGGTGGTCATCTCCTCTATAAATAGAGGACCACACCCCATTGAAAAGCCTCTCTTCCATTTGGCCCTCATTCATGATATATACAAAAAACAATATTCAAGGGAAGAACTCAAGAGTTCTTCCCTCAGTGTTCTTGTTCGTTTATTATGTTTAATAGTTATTTATCGGTTTACATCATAGCCACATTAAATCACACGAAGTTATAAAGGTATACTTTGGATCAATTAAAAATATAATTGCAATACACAATCATTTAAAAACAACATATCATTCATCATCTGAGATCTAACATTTATATTCTATAATGTACAGTATATAATTGTAATAATATAAATCAAATTGATAATATACGCATTATAAAAAATACTCTAAATTATATTAAAAAGTTTAATAAGTAAATATTTTGTTAAATATTAATTTAAAATAATATTATACAATAATATTTTGTTGAAATTAAGTAAAAAGCAGAATTGTTTACTGGGAGCAATGTTTTTAAAACCGGACCAAACCTCGAACTGAATAATGAAATGGGTCACTAGATCACCTGTTCATCCGGTTGGACCGTTAAAAAAACCGAACAACTCGGATATGTATTTTATTATATACATATCATAATATTAGAGTGATGCTTGTGTGCACCAATTACACAAGGTGTAATTGTACAATTGATGCAATTAGATTTAATTTTAATTTAGATGAACCATGAACTCTAAATCTAAACCTTAAACTATGAACCCTACTATTAACCACTTGGATCAGGTAAACTAAGAACTACTTGGGCCGGGTTCGGGTTGGGTCCGGACCGGTTAAAAAAATTGGAAAAAAAAAATTTTAAACCTTAAATCAGGAATTATTTTGGTCGGGTAAACCATGAATCAGTTGAATCGAGTTCGGTTCGAGTCCGAATCGGGTAAAAAATCTGCAAAAAATAAAAAAAACCTAAAAAAAATTGCAAAAACAAAACTGGAAAAAAAAATATTGGCGGGAAGGGGGAGAATTTTTTTGGGCTTTTAAAAGTCAAATTTGATCTGACGTTTTCTCTCTCATTTTGCGCTCGCAGTTTGCTTCACTCGGTTCTCGTTCTGAATTTACTCTGAGATTGACATATTAGGTATGATTATTTTCTTCATATTTTTTCAATTTAATAGTTTGTAGTTGATTTTATTATAATCTGGCCATAATTCCGAATCTCTCATTTCGCGCTCGCAGTTTGCTTCACTCGGCTCTGGTTCTGAAATATACTCTGAGATTGACGTATTAGGTATGACTGTATGATTGTTTTCTTCAATTTTTTCAGTTTAATAGTTTGTAGTTGATTTTATTATAATCTGGTTCTATTTCTGAATTGATGGAATCATCTGATTGAAATTTTTCTTGTTTTTAATTTGTTATCTACGTTTCTAGGATGTTTTCTCTTTTTAGGGTTTCTGTTTCTGATTTGATTTTAATTATAGTCTAATTAAGTGATTTTGTTGGGTTATTTTCTAGCGCCGTCGTTGCATTCTTGGCCTGTTCTTGGTTAACCAAGAAATGGCCGACGCTGGAAACTACGTTTTACCCACTGTAGATAACGTTGAAATTCGCGATGTTTGGGGTCGAAATTGGAAAAAAGAACTTAAAATCATTTGCGAAAATATTGGGGATTTTCCCTATATCGCAATTGATACTGAATTCCCTGGTTGTCCGAGGGACGCGAGATCCATTGACAACACATACTATGATACAATGAGGCAGAATGTCAGTGACACGAAGATGATTCAGCTAGGAATAACACTCTTCAACGATAAGGGTGAACTACCTACATGTGGAACTAAAAAATCAGTCACTTGGCAGATAAACTTTAAAGATTTCAACCCCAACTGCGTAAAGGAGATCATGGTTCCAGAATCGGTTCAGTTATTGGCCGAATCTGGAATTGATTTTAAGAAATTTCATAAGGAAGGGGTGGATACCGAGAGATTTATCAATAGTTTTTCCCGCTCTAGTCTCACTGTGAACAAGAACGTTCGTTGGATAACCTTCCAAGGTTCGTATGATTTCTGCTATCTCTTGAAGCATTTCTGGTGGTTCAATAAACCCCCCGATAATGAGAAGGAATTCATGGCTAACATGAAAATCCAGTTTCCGAAAATTTTCGATATCAAGCACGTGATGCAGTACTGTGGTATGAGCCCCAATATTGGGCTGGAGGTGCTGGCAAAAAAATTGGGAGTGAAGCGCGTCGGCTCAGCACATCAAGCTGGTTCGGATAGTCTGATGACTAGCTGCATTTTCCAGACACTGAAGGGGATGTATGGCGAGGACCATTTTGATAAATACTCGGGAGTGTTACATGGCATTACTCTCCGTTACTGATGTGATGGTATGTAACTCTGACCTGTTGCTGTTTAATATCCTCTGTGTATGATGATTTTATATCCAATTTCCTGTTCAAATAACATAGTTGGTTAAGATGTGTTACTTTACAATCAATGTATTTCATTACTTAAATCAGTGTTGTAAAGACCGTCAGATGGATATATTTAATTTAAAAGTCAGGTTTTAGGTTGTCAAATTCTATATGTAGCAGAAACTCTGATAAGCTGAAAATTTCATTATTTCTATATTTTTTTGGCTTTGAAAAGGATGTATGGCAAGGAGCATTTGGATAAATACTTGGGAGTCTTACAAGGCATGCCTTATCACTACGGATGTGAAATGGTAAGTAACTTTGTCTTGGTTAGTATCTGCCATGATTGAATTCACATGAGTGTGTGCCTTTACAAATTATGTAGATTAAGGGTTGCTGTTTAGTTGCCTTTTTGTGTCACATGGTTTTATAGTGAACGCATTAGCCTGTTCAATTCTGAATCTAGCATATCTATGTTCATATGATACCGTTTTAGGCATTCTCATTCATCATTACAATTTGATGCTGTCAGGTGAGAACTGCAAAGAAGTGTTCATCATAAAGAATGGAGGGAAATCAACAACCTTTTGGTTGAAGAATACAAAATGACAATTATATACTGTGGTTGAAAAATCTTAGTAGGTGCCCTGTTGAACATGAATTGCAATCTATCTTCTTCTTTTTTTTTTTTGGTGAAAGATCAATGATGAATTCCAGTTGATATACTAATATGTTAGTATGCAAAGCGTTTATGGTGTGTTTGGTAGACAGTACAAGCCCTGTGCATTATATAAAACTAGAGATGCTCTTGCGTGAGACCGTCTCACGGTGAGACGGAGTGTAATTTGGGCATTGACACTTTTGGGAGGGGTGAGTGTTAATTGTGCTAAGTTGTACTCGGTTTCTCATGCATGAGACCGTTTTATAAGAGTTTTTGTCATAAAACTATTTTCCACAACACAGTCGCACACGCTTGGTCAGAACCTATTTTTATATAATGTTTTTTTTTCTCTTGAAAAATAAAAGTCAAGTATCCTTGTAAATAAATGGGTTAAAAGTAGCTGTCAATACTTTGAGAAAACTAAATGAGCGCGGGTGGCAAAAAATGAGGTGGATCGACTGTTGATTATCTCCAGATAATAGGAATAACAAACTATGCTTAATATAATTACAATGAGGCACATTTACATAAAACTATCACATTGTGAGACAAAACATAATTTGTGTATTAACACTTTAACACTATGAGAGCGGGTGTATTTGTAGGGATGTCTTGCCTACAAAGGTAAATCTTTTTTATAAAAAAAGTGGTGAATAATAAAAATTGTCTTTTTTGTGGATATTGTGAGGAAACCTCTTGACACCTTTTCGTTGACTATCCCTTTGCTATGCTAGAACAGCTAGTATGGGGTGTAGATGGATTGAGTGATATGGTGTTCCAGTTATTGTCTTCACCGGTGAGTGAGATGTGTTGCATATTGTTGTGGCAAATTTGGAAGGAGCGCAATGAGTTGTTGTGGAATGGGGCTCATCGGACGCCAAGTGACGTTGTGTTTGCTTCGGCCATGTTTTTGCATGAATGGCAATCAGCTCAAGTGGATATCGTGGGTGCTGGTATTGGAGGTCAGCCAGCAGCTTCACGTGCTGCATATGGTTGCCTTGCATGGCATCCGCCCATGGCGGGAGTACTGAAATTTAATGTTGACGCTGAAAAGGGTATTGGTATGGTGCTTGATGATAGTGGGCAATTTATTATGGCACGTACTCTTGTGATACCGGGGCGACTGGAGGAGGAGGAGGTGGTTGGAGAGGTGATGAGGTTCTTTGAGGCGCTGTCATGGCTTCAGACAATGGATTTAGGGGAGGTAATAGTAGAGGGGGATTCGAAGATTGTTATGGATGCTCTCGTTTCTTCAAGTACTTTATATTCAGTTTTTGGGGATTTTGTAAATGCTTTTAAGACTATTATTCGTCAGTCTCGTTTAGTGTTCGTTTCGTTACAAGTGATGCCAATTATTTGGCTCACAAGTTGGCACGAGTTTTCAGGAATTTTGTGCCCATTTATTGTTGGTTAGATCCTCCGACGTTTGTGGATTAGATCCTCTGACGTTTGTGGATGGACTATTTATTGCTCTTGTATTTGCAATAATAAAAACTAGTTTTCTTAATTTTTAAAAAAAAAAAATCAACTATACAGATTTTCGATTCGTTCCAAATTATCTCGGTGTTGGCACTATGATGCCAAGTCAATAATCAACTCCACAAAACCTTAATCATGATGAGAGTTGCAATAAATTATTTTAAAAAATGGTATAACTAATAAAAGTGAGGTAAAACTTAAAAGTCCAATTAACATATCTTTAGCCTTCGATTGAAAACTAACAAGCTCTCATCAAGCCAAAAGTTTATTTTTGAGAAGAAGAAACTGAATTGGAAGCTCTCCCAAAAATTAAGAAAAGAATATTTTTTAATTAATATTTTTTCTTTTCAAATTCCTCCTTAAAAAAGATTTGCTCTATTCAATAAAAAATAAGAAGGAAAATATATTTTAATCATTTCTTTTACAAATTCATCCCTTAAAAAGTTGACCTTTTCTATTGTTTGGTTTCTTTTCGTAATTACACAAAATCTTCGATTAAATTTGTTCCTGGTATGACATTTATAAGTTGATATATCCTTATAAACTAATATCAATAACATTTAATAATACAATTTAATTATAAATATAATAATATTAATTAATAAGAACAACCATATTAATTTATAAATATAATAACATTAATTTTATATTATTTACAAATCTTAGAAGAGAACCCACCCATACATAAGATATTCCTATTAAAAAAACCGTGAATAAATCGAACATGTCTAATGCGTATGTGACAACGAAAATTGACTAGTCCGATTGAAGTTTGAACTGACACGCAAACCAGTACAAATTTGGAAAGCACCAGGTTGCCACCGTCCACGTTTGTGACACACACGTCGTCGTTTAAGCAGCTTACGTGGCGCCGCAGCTGGTAAATTCCCGGGAGTCAGAAGTTGATCGATTTGGAAGCATCAGATTTCAGAAACGAGCTTCTTCATTAGGCGCGCCCTTTTCTATTAAGAAACCCCTACGCGAAGAATTTACTGCTCGGATTTAGTGTCGGATTTGTTGAATACGAACCGAATTCCATTCTTTCGGATAGATACGTACAGATTTCTGTAGTGCATTTTTGTAATGGCGTTGTTTAGAAAGTTGTTCTACCGGAAGCCGCCGGATGGGCTCCTTGGGATCTGCGAGAGTGCGTTCTCTTGATATGTTTTTCAATTTTCGTGACATTTGTTCGAGAGCGTTTTTGCGTTTGCTCTCTTTGTACTGTGTAGACTAGTAATTACGTTAATTTTTTTTCTCATTCCGTGGGAATATGGAATTATTGGGATGAAAATACGTGATACTGGGAATTGTGTTGATTAGCTTCTCTATTTGTGACTCTAAATTGTTAATGGACGAAGAAATTAGTGTTTGGAAAAAGCTTATGCACTGAAATAAGAAATCTGTTTGGAATTAGTGCAAGGTGGTAGCGTTAATATTTTGGGATTATTTGCAATTGCCTGGTTAATCAATAACACTAGTGCACTAGTTGGGGAAATTTTCAGTGACGACATGAGTATGTAGGTACTTAGTACAGTGTGCTTGTGATATTTTTCAAATGATTTATAATTGATGGAAGTGCTATTTGCAAGGTTCAGAAATACCAAGGCATGTTTTTGTATTGGGGTTAGACATAGAGCTGTGAAAAATGATATCATGATTTCAAAGTAAGGATTTAGGTTGGGTGGCAGAGTTTTTAGTGTGACCAGGATGTATTATGTTTTAATGGGAGGTCCACTTGTCATTTGCTGGTCTCTGGTTAGTGGGTGCGATAACGAGTGATTAGTTGCTTGAGTTTTGTTGAGTTTATTACGTCTTCTGAGGCAGTACATGCTTCTGGAGATTATAGATTAATTCAACATTCATGTACGAATATTTATTAATTATAAACAGATTGCGTGCCTGTGTCCACTTGCGTAGTTTCTGTACAGGGTAAATGATAAGTAACTGAGAGGAAAATATGTTCCACTCTAGGTATGTGTCTTAAAATTTTATAATTGTGCTTTCGGTTACGTACATGTGGGTTGACAGTGCTTGTGGATAATCTTCCATTTAAATTTTGCAGCCTAATGATTGAATTTTGCATATACTTCATTTCTGCAGTATTCGATTGTTGTTTCACAACCGAAGCTTTTGAAGAAGAACGGGACTACTTTGGGTATGTGGGAGGCATATTCACTCAGCTTAGGGAGTATTATCCGGATGCTTCTATCTTGGCTTTCAATTTCCGAGAGGGGGAAACCCAAAGCCAGATAGGGAGTGCTTTGAGTGAATATGACATGACCATAATGGAGTATCCTAGGCATTATGAAGGTTGTCCATTGATCCCCATGGAGGTGATACACCATTTCTTAAGATCTAGTGAGAGCTGGTTTTCACTTGGGATGCAGAATTTGCTTCTCATGCACTGTGAACGTGGTGGTTGGCCTGTTTTGGTTTTCATGTTGGCAGCACTTCTGATCTATAAAAAGCACTACAGTGGGGAGCTTAAGACCTTAGACATGGTGTACAAACAAGCTCCGCGTGAGCTTTTGCACCTGATGTCCCCTCTGAATCATATTCCTTCTCAGTTGAGGTACTTGCAGTATATTTCAAGGAGAAATGTTGCCACACAGTGGCCCCCACAAGACCTGGCCCTTAACCTGGATTGTATCATTATTAGAATGATTCCTAATTTTGATGGTGAAGGTGGCTGCAGACCTATATTCCGCATCTATGGTCAGGACCCTTGCCTTGTTTCTGATCGTTCACCCAAGGTTTTATTTTCAACTTCGAAGAAGAGTAGACCCATTCGGCACTACAAGCAGGTAATCTCTTAAGATCTATCACGACTTGTATATATTTGTTCCTTAAGGTTGGAGCCGTGTTTGTTCAACTACTGGCATATTCTTAATTTTGTTGTTACCTCTTAACTTTTTCCACTCAGTATTTTAAGGGCTTGTATCATCCTCTTAAAGAGTTTTTGCCTTACCAAGTTCTAGTATATAATGGGATTCAGCGTCCTGCTCTTGAATTTTTTTTTTTAATCAAAACACTGTGAAGATAATTGTCATTGAAGATTTATGTCAAAATATTTTGATGTGAGTGATCTTATGGTCTAGTGGAGGTGGGTCGTGTTTGTTGTATCACTTTAGCGTTGGGTACAGATTGGATGTATATTGGCAATAGTGGGAATGTAGGATGAAGGTTTTTATCAAGGAAACAAAAAAAGTATTGTGCATGTTATGAATCGAGGTTATTGTTTGTTGTCGTTGTGTTTTTGAGTGTGTGCTGTACACTGGTTGCTTTTTCTTTTTTTTCTTTCTCACAATCATTTGTATACTTTTCTTAAGAGTTGGTTCCTTTTGAATTCTACAAGTTAAGAAACTTTAATAGTGCTTTTTTTTTTTGATCAGGCAAGAAAATAGATTTTATTTCACAGAAAATAAACTTAAATAGTGACTTTAATAAGGGCTAATGTTAATTTTGTATGCTTTCAGATGTAATGGACTGTCAGTTTTTGCAACCAAATTTTTTACTGCCTATTCTGACTTCTAATTAAATTCAATGTTCGTCTTGAAGAGCAACAATTTGTACTGTTATTTCCTTTTTACTCCATAACATGTATCTGTACAGGGTATGCGTGTAATACATACTCGCTTGATGTCTGCCCATCCATGAGTATGTGTACCTTGTCTAGATGCTACAGTTCTCTAAAGTCTAATGTTTGAATTTCTGAGCAACATAGTCTTTGACTATTTTCAGGCTGAATGTTCAATAGTAAAGGTTGATATCAATTGCCACATTCAAGGTGATGTCGTACTGGAGTGTATCAGCTTGCATAATGACATGCAGCGGGAAGTGATGATGATTCGAGTCATGTTTAACACAGCTTTTATTAGGTCAAATATTTTAATGCTCAATCTGGACGAAATCGACATTTTGTGGGATGCAAAGGATCTATTTCAAAAGGACTTCAGAGCAGATGTATGTTTTTTCTTCTTTTTCTTGAAAGGTGCTAATTTATGGTTGTCACTCTATGGGGGCATGATCATAATTTCAGACTGTTACATCTGTGAAGGTTCTTTTTTCTGAGATGGACTCTGTACCTTCCAAGGTTCCTGTGGACACTTCCTGCTTTGAAGACAAAGATGGCCTTCCAGTGGAGGCATTTGTTATAGTTCAGGAAATATTCAGTAGTGTGGATTGGTTGTCTCCTGATAGAGATGCTGCAGTTGAAGTTCTCCAGCAGCTAGCCATAACAAATACAGTAATTGAAGCTTATTCTCAGCAGAAGTCTCCTGCGAAGAGCCCAACACATTAAACTTTGACAACCAATCTAATTTATCTCCACAATTGTCCCCAAATGCAGACGTGAGTAGAAATCAGGTTGTCCATTTTTCTCCAACTAAAATTGGGGCCATCATATCCTCAAAGCAAACACTGATTCCTTCTGCAAATTCTCCACCTTCATCAACTTCACATTATCCAACTTCAGAAGAAAAAACTCTTCATTTGTCACCCAATCAACTGTCTGACCCTAATGAGATTCGTATGGCTAAAGATGGTTTCCCTCTAAGTGAAGCTATATCATTGTCTCCAAAAACCTTACTTTCAGCTCCTCCATCTCAACCAACAAAAAATGCAGATCAACTTTCAGAAGAAAAAACTCTCCATTTGTCACCCAATCAACAGTCCAGCCCTAGCAAAATCGATATGGCTAAAGATGCTTTTCCTCTAAGTGAATCTATACCATTGTATCCAAAAACCTTGCTTTCAGGCCCTCCACCTCAACCAACAAAAGACGCAGATCTTGCCCCTGGAGGATCTCTATTGAGTCCAACACCATCTCCTACTATTCCCTCTTTATAGGATAAGGTAAGGCTTCAAAATGCATGTCCTCCTCTGACCGCAGAGATCCCAAGTGCTTCAACTCCTCCATTGAAGGATGACGCTATAATTATGCCTGGTACGTCTTACTCTTCTGCTGAAAGTCATGTGGATCTTGATAAAGCTATCAAAGATGGACCTCCTAAACCTAAACCTCCTCTGTCAGCAGCTTCTTCAGCTGAAGGTTTCGTTTTCCACCTCCACCAATTCATTCTTCCCCATTGGCAGATGATGTGAAATCTACTGGCGCAACAACTATATCTTCAAAACGAAATTCCATTCAAGATACTGAAGGTGGTCATCTTTCCTCCACTCGTTTCTAAGTTGGCAGGTGCCAATTCTTTGTGCAACAATTTTAAAAAAACAAACCAATCTTTATTATTAATAATTTTGTAATTTATTTGTGCCCTCCAAATCTAATAAACCTCATACTTCCCTAAAAATCTCTTTATGTCATGGTAATTTTCCTCCCTAAAGAGTGAGTTCAGGTTGTTTAACTTCTATGATTGTTTTTACGCAAATAAAACCTATAGCTGGTACTGTGTCCACTTCAATTTATATCATTATGTTTCCATGCATTTGATACTCAAACTAGTGAACTAATTCTTGATATGGCTTTTCTAAATTGTATTAGCTCATAAATATGAGTGAACTATGGCATCATGAATAATCACTGATCCAGCAGTCCATAGACATTGTAATCTAGGTTTCCTTCTATATATATGTATATTTGATATCTGAGACGATTTTGTATACTGAGATGTTCTCGTGAGAGTTTCTGGAGATCCAGTTTAAATTCTCAAGCCTTGTTTGCTGAAGGAGTTGCAACTTTTACACATCTAATATTGTGAGGAGATAAACTTGGATGACCAAAATTGAAGAAGTCCAAACTTAACTGATCAAACCAATCCCATTTTTATATTAAAAAAAAAAATCAAATGTATAAAAGTTGCATGAGTATTGATTTTAATCCTTTCTGCTGTGGAATTTGTGGCACTTGCGCAGAGTTCAGAGTTCAGTACTTGCTTTGGAAGACTCTGGATTGGATGTTGATGAGGTTGAAAACCTCATCAAGTTTTGTCCAACCAAAGAGAGATGGAAGTGCTTAAGGTGGGATGTAATATTCTGAATTTTTGTTGTTTTTACATATGTGGCCTCCTGTACTTATGCGTACTTTTGAAATCTTGAGTTTAGATTCTATAGAATGGTGTGAAGAACACTCTTTTTTGTTATTGTCTTGTGATATATTAACTAGCGGTTTCTGTTTTCAGGGTTATAAAGGAGAGATAGATAAATTGGGAAAATGTGAACAGGTCTGCAGCATTTGATTGATCTGCTCTTATTCTTTTGGACATTTTTTTGTACTGTTTCTATTTTCTTTCTATTGCTAACTACTTTGGGACTAAGAAATGCGATATCTTATTCCCTTCTTTCGAATCTCAGTTTTTTTTGGAGTTGATTCAAGTGCCACGGACAGAGTTTAAATTGAGAGTTTATTCATTTAAGCTTCAGTTTCACTCCCAGGTAAGAAGTTACAGTATAGACTTTCTACTTTTCTGTTTTTTTCTGAAATTTATTTGTTGTGTATTCTTTGCTTTGTCTTCTCTCAGGTTTCTGACCTAAGGAATAATTTGAGTGTCGTAGCTTCTGCAGCAGACCAGGCAACTTCGTTTTCTGTTTATTAATTCTCATTATGAATATATGAGCCTGCATATATATTTATGTCTTACTCATCGCTATATTCATTTTCTTATCAGATCAGGGGTTCTTCAAAATTGAAAAGAATCATGCAAACAATTCTTAATCTGGGTAATGCTTTAAATCAGGGAACTGCTAGAGGTCAGTAAATCTGTTCTGGTGTTTCAACATATTGCTATTATCCATTCTTTTCTGTGATGTTGACTTGTTTGTTTTTCCATTAAGATTGCATTAAGTCACTACGAAATTCAGCCAAGTGTAATCCAAATGTGAAAGCAATTATCCATTTCAAGTGGTTACTTGCTGCCACACATTAGAACTTGGTTTCCTATAATTAAGTGAGATGAAAGAGTAACAAGGAGTAGGAACATTTAGCTCGTGATTTTTTTTTCCCTGTAAATTAATATTGTCACAACACACATCTGTGATGAGGAGATGGTTCAATGTCAAGCTTCAAGAAAGTAGGCAATACTATTTTCATTCTTTATAACTTATTTTCTTGATTTTCTGCATTAAGAGAGAGTTGAGCTACTTCAGACAACATTTTTGACTTGTAGAATGTTCGTTTTATGTAGCTTGACTTGAGGGAAATCTCTAGTCGTGCTTCTATTGAGAGATATCCTAGCAGACTTCATTTTCTTTTCTTGCATGTGACTTATGCTTTCTTGTATGTTTTTTTACTTGAAAGTAGATTTCGGCTGAATCTGTTTTTCCATGAAAGGGATGGTGTAGTCTTCGCATTTCTTCTTGGTTGTGTATTCATCAATTCTTTCAAACCTCTATTTTTGGTGAAAGGAGAAAAAGTCTTGTAGGCATTGAAATGTTGAGTTATGGAGCTTGAACGACTGCTTCACGTCCCAACTTCTCGGTGATCTAACTGAAAAATCTTGTAGGCACTGAAAATTTTTTGGGGCCTCTTTTAGCAGTATTCGACCATAATGGGCCTTTAGGGTTTCGGCCCAATTTCGCTTATAAATACCCATCTGATTCATTGTATTTGATATCACCGGAAATATTAGTAAATCTCATGCCTTGGTAGTGCCCCTAGACATAGTCATTCTTGACGAACTGGGTCACCAAATCTGTGTTATTTAATTTCGTTTCTTTCAATTTCTCTATAATTGCAGTTAAAATCCTAACATGAAAGAAGTTGCGAAACAATTTATTAACTTGGTTTAATGGAAGCAAAGCATGGCTGATGAATTGAACCTGGTCCAAAATCATTTTTTCACCATTAATTTAATCATTGGGGGACCATTTTACTTTTGCTAGTTAACTAAAATCGCTATATTATTGTTTCACAAGTAGCAGCTTCATTTACTTGCATTACCATTTCATTGGAACTTTGAAATGGTCTCCAATTCCAAATGCTATATGTCATCTATCACCTTGATTGACCATTATACTTAATTTTCTATGCAGTATTGCCTAGATATAATTTGGATCTACAGTATTATGTAGGATAGTGCAAGAAAAGAAATTAATGAAAACATTTACTTTCTAGCCAATTCTTAATCTAGAAAATCTGTAATTTGATCGAATACTATGTACAAATGCTATTGTGAACAGGGTCTGCTGTTGGGTTCAGGTTGGATAGCCTCCTCAAACTTACCGAGACTCGTGCCCGGAACAACAAGATGTCACTGATGCATTATCTATGCAAGGTGGGGATTTGCATTTCCTTGCAGCTCATTTCTTCTGAAAATAGAATACAGCTACTTGCATAAAAATCACGACATTGTCACATTTTTTTTAAAACCATATTCTAATATTTTAGGATTAAGCCTGCCTCCTATATGTTACTAGTAAAGTCTTATCTATCTTGTCTTTCTTTCCTTCCAGGTACTCTCCGACCAATTACCGGAGCTTCTTGATTTCTGGAAAGATCTTTCCAGCTTGGAACTTGCGTCAAAGGCATAACTATATGTATTCAGTTTATGCACTCCAATAATCTCTTTCAGCAATAATGATGTCAAAATATTACTGGCTGGCACTCCTTAACTGCACCAAGCTAATTTTTTCCAGATACAACTGAAATTTTTGGCTGAGGAAATGCAAGCCATTAACAAAGGACTTGAAAAAGTTATGCAGGAGTTGACCATGTCTGAAAGTGATGGACCTGTGTCTGAACATTTTTGCAAGGTAATTTCAGGATGGTATTAATATGAACTTTGGGGTGTACTTCTCTACCACACGATATAATTTATTTCCCTTTCCTTGGGATATTTCTGACGTTCAGGTTACAAATTTATATTCATCTTCTTTTAATTTAATCATTTATGTCTGAACTTGTTATATTTGTGTTTTTTTATTCTTCCAGGCATTGAAGGAGTTCCTTTTTTTCTGAAGGGGAAGTAAGGTCTTTGGCTTCACTTTATGCCGGAGTGGTATGTCTGAGTTTCCTTTGCCATCAACTAGTTGGGTGTATTAAATATTTTTATTTGTTATTTACGTGTAGCAACATTTTATTATAAGATGCCTATTATTGGATGCAGGGTCGAAATGTAGATTCCCTGATCCTTTATTTTGGGGAAAACCTGCCACGTTGCCCGTTTGAGCAAGGTGGGTTTACTTCCTTAGTTTGTACAGTGACTTCAATTTTTTCAGGGAGTTTAGTTTTGTAAGGTGGTTTTGCTCCCTTATTTCTTGATTGCAGTGATCTCTACTTTGATGAATTTTGTGAGAATGTTCAAGCAAGCCCATGAAGAAAACAGTAAGCAGATAGAGTTAGAGAAAAAGAAGGCAGAGAAGGAAGCCTTGGAAAGGACGAAGAAGAATGATCCAGATTCTGAACAATTGTTGCAATCTGAAGTGAAAAGCGTCGAGTAGCTGAGGCCACAATTTCACCTCAAATCGTTTCATCGTGTTTGATTCCGGAATTGGCGTTCTGGAAAGGCTCACAGATTTTCTCTCAGATTGACATTTGGAGCTGTTGAGTTGTATGATCAGAGATGATGCGATTGCCTCTTAGATCTCATGTGTATCGAATCAGTATTCCGGAAGATTAATCTGTGAGGTAACAATTTTGTTCCTGGTGAAATGGTTGTATATATTTTGCTTAGGAAGAGAATGGAAGATATCTTTGTCCTTTTGAGATTTATTAGTTTGATCTTCTTGTTACCTGTACAGTGTGTCACCTTATACAATATATTATTTACCTTCAAAATCAAATAATGTTATGAGCTCCGTAACAGGTGTTACAGATTTGTAGTAATTTCATATATGCTAGCTTGTCACATTCATGAGTTATTATCGCATTTGTGGGAGATGTACGATTTACTCCCATGAGAATTGGTAAATGGAAATTAGCGTAGTTATATACCCTACGTTGCTTCATGAATCATGATTAATTGATAAAATAATAGAGACTTATTAGATCCAACTGTCAGTATGCAAAAAGGTTGGAGGACGCATGCGTCACTGGGGACAAGGAGGCAAACTTTCCTCACCAACCCATAATTTTGTTATCTACATTTTCTCTGCTTTTAGAATTCAATAAACATTTTTTTATGTCTTGATTAATTATGAGATTTAGTTGCTATTCTTCTCATTGCAACTTTTTATTTTTTTAAGCGAGTAATTTATATCTAAAATACTAATTCAGGACGGACTTTTATCATTACTTACCCAGTGATTAAATTGCATACACTTTTTTTTCTTTCTCAGTGGTTAAAAAAATAAAGCAATATAAATGAGAAGAAAGAACTCTGATAAGGACATACTGGGTACAAGTTATGGGTCACACGAATTATGCACCATACATGAGTCAAGCCACTGGTTTAAATATAAAAATAAAAACATTATAAATTAACCAAAAACTCAACTGCACAAATTTATTACAGTGTACAATAATCCAAGTTATTTCAACAAATTGGACTTGGTTATCAAGGACATGATAAACATTTGTTTGCATGATCAAAAAGGGATATAACTACCATAAAGTCAACTATTTTCAATTAAATGTAGATGACTGCATTTCAGCCTCAGATAGTCCCTTCTAATTATATAATGAACAATTAATTTCAACTTAATTTGAAATGACTGCCATTAACCCAATTACTTTTTTAGTCATGCAGCATGTGAGCTTGTGATTGTCAAGGTAAAAGTGAGTAAGTGACACATGTCTTCATTGCAGACAAAAGTGAACAGAATAAATATCAAAAGATGTTGTATTAAATCCTTAAAGAGTCATCCCCACCATCCTTTCAGATTTGCCATCACTTTTCAGCTAAACTGCCACTAATTAATTATATCATACACAGGACAAACTAAACAATTGGATTAAGTAAAACATTAGGTAACAGACAAGGTATCTTTGACATAGCTACATCCAATACAACCAACATTAACACACTTTGCCTAAAAAATAATATTTTATCCAAGAGTACCACATGTATGCACCAATTGCACAATTAATAATATTTAATAAAAATAATTAATATTATTTAATGAAAACCATTAATGTAATGCTGACCAACTAATAACGTTCAATGAAAGTATGAAATGGTCAAGGAAAACAATTAATATTAACCAAAATAAGAAAGTACTCCTTCCAAAGATGACTTGGCATTTGAAACGACATGAAACCAAAATAAAGTAATTTTGGGTTTGAGTGGAATAAAATAAGGGTGTTATGAGTGTATTAATATTATACTCCCTCCGTCCTGTTTTTGATTGACCATTTTATTTTTGGCTCGTGTTTTAGCGAGAGAGTTGTTTATTAGTATATCCTAATTTCAATAATTTTTTTATTACCGGGTCGGTTTTCTATCAGACAACTCAAACTGAAAGCAAAAAACATTATGAGCATCTGCTGAAAGACCCATTAGCATCCCAAAGCACAAAAAGCAAATAAAAATTTCAGTGAAAGACATAGTTCGATAACGCCAAACCAATATTAAATTAAGGCAAATGTACGACACATTAAACAATTAAGAACAAATAGTCTGTGATTGTATATAATATATACATCTCATTTTCTTAAGCATATTCCAGAAAATAAGCTTGGTGCCACCGTGCGTCCGTGCCAGACATTTTTAATATACGGCGAAAGAGAAAAGGAGAATATTCTTGAAAACAGAGAAAATAATAGTTTTTTGCTTGATTTTACAAATGGCCTCAGAAAGTTCATTCAAGGGGAAATTGAATAGCAACTCATTAACCAATAACTAAGTTCATTAGAATTTTATGTCCTAATTAAATAGCTACTTCTCAAGGATTAGGTTTAGGGAATCATAGTACAATTACCCAAAAAAATAGAATAAGAAGCTCGGTTTACAACTAATAACCAACGAAATTTACATGCAAGTTGGCATCCACCTGGCATTTTCCTTTTGCCGGTGCTGCTATGTTTTTCAAGAATAGTAATGTATCCCAATTCTAATGTTTAAATACTTATATATTATATATTGATTCACATACACATAAAAATATATATTACATGTACGAATTTTAAATCACTATGATTGTTAATATGTCTTCGCTTTTCAATAAGTTGCGTTTGTTTTTAGACTCACACGGATGGACTTAGAACTTTACGCTCCCCGTCTCATACGAGTTAGGGATTTATAGTCTGATTTTTAAATCCCACATTCCATTCACACCTATAAATACCTATAAAATATATTATTACTCTTCCCAATACATCACACTTTATACACTTTATTACTCTTCCCAATATAATATAATAATATAATATCAATCATTATTAAACATTTATTTGAAATAAAGTTAAATCCAACCCTATTCAAATCTCAAAACAAACACTTACATTTACTATTCATCAAGGATTTTAAATCTCTGGATTATAAAACCTTGACTTGCTCCATACACTTAAATCCCAAAACAAACTCAGCCTAAATGATTGAGGACTGTGATTGTAATACCCGAAAATGGGGCTAACTCGGGCAATCATGGTTAATTCTTAAGGTGCGTCTTTGTTTTTTATAAGTTGACACATACTTTAATTTTGTAATCTGATACAGGTTTTACCTCTTGGCCATCCTGGAGAAGAACACAGTCTGCAATACTAAGAGTCGCAATTGACGTTGGTCTGGTTGTAAGTATTGTTTATATAAATCATGACTTAATTACTTTTCAGCACGCCATGCATGTAAGTTATTGGGGATCACACTCTAACAATAGATAATCTAATGGTTCAGTTTTATTTTGTTAAAAAAGTTTGATGAGCTTAGCTTATTTGTTTTCTTTGTCTGGTTTCCTTTATTATATATGGATTTCATATCTACAAGGCATCTAAATTTGTCTACTGTATATGGATTTTCTATCTATGAAGTGATTTGGAAGCTAAAGTTACCTAGCTACCTAATCGAACATGTAAATTCTGGAAGAGATGTCTTGAACGTCGCCAATCAAAACCTTGGAGCAGTCCATTCCCAGTAAATAATAGCACTTCCCTACACGTGCTATCAATAAGAATCGAACCAATCCCTAACACATTTAAGCTTAACCTAACATCATAGAAGAACAAAGGGCAAAGCTAATCTCAACATAAACTACATGGCCAAAAGCGGATTGAAGAGTATCCATTGAAAAACTTTCTAATAAAAAAAACATGGAGCTAGGTGGCAATTGATTGCAGCCAAAACATCAAGCACAAAGACCTTAAAGTACAGCTAATTATAAGTTTAAACATGGCGAAAAGGTTATTAACCATGGGCAATTATATTGCTCAGAGTTTGTGGTAGAAAAACATGACCTTAATGTTTACTTTTAGCTTCCATTTAAGTCCAATATAACAACATAACTCAAAATATGTAATTGAGTTCAACATCTTAGAGCAGAAATCCCAGAAAAACCATTTTACTAACAACATTAGCAGATGAAATAAAAAAAAAAAAATCAACAAACCTGGACATGTCAAACAATTAAAAAAAGAAAAGATAGCTAGAAACCCTAAGATAAGCATCCTTAAAAGCAAGAGGCAATTAGCATATGTACCACTCCACAAAGCATGTACTGAACAAAATTAAACAAATATAACAGTGTGATACATTAATTAAACCTGCGAAATATCAAATTTAAGAGCAATTTATGAAGCAGTTGCATCAGCAACCAGCTGCTACAGAGGATGTTGGAAAGCTTAGTCGGATGAGAGAAGCAGGGAAAGACAAATCCCATATAATTAACAATCAAAATTAAGGAACCAACCAAGATAAATTGCAAAGTTATAATTTAATACTATAAACTACCAGAACCCAAAGCAGATAAAACATGGTCAAAATTGGAGGGAGAGGACGAATTAGCGATAAAAAAAAAAAAGAGTATTGAGAATCCAAATAAGAATTGAAATTGCAAGGGGATTGCACCAATATTTTACCTGTGTTTTGAGGATGGCAACGCAGAGTGAAATAGATGAGGAGGGAAGGTCGGGCGTCGTAATTCCAAAGTTCGCCACGTACCGTCGAAAGGGACACGTATAAAATCTAATAAAAGAAACCCTTATAATTTCTAATTTCTTGCAAATGCCCCCATAACAACATCCCTTTCCGTTAAAGAATTATGACCAACTTGTCAAATCTGTCAATCACTTTCCTTTCACTATTCCAACTGAAAAATATATCAGTAAGAAATTAAGTACTTATCAATACATAAATTCGTAGAAATCATCACAATATGTGGAGAAGATGTTCATGCCTCATTGAAGCCATTCCAATAAATGAAAAAGATATATTCCATTCACCGGTCTTCATTCTGTTTAATGTATAAGCTGTTTTCTTTAATATAGTGTATGACTTCATCTGTTGTCAAATACTTGACAGACAATCCTTTTGAAACGCAATCCCTGAAATTGAGAATAGACAAGCATAAGCCCATTGTCGAATTGCAAATACACGATCAATATCCTTCAATAAAACACCATCAATGATATTCTTACCTCAATCCGGTTGAACTGATCCCATTCGGTACCACTTCATCCACTACTGTGATATTATTCTGCAAGAAAATATACAACAGTATAATTGTGTTAATTTTCAAGATAGGAAACCATAAAATAACAAATGCAACAGAAAAGAAAGGATAACTTTATTCTTGGAACAGGTCAGTTTCAGATGCTCTAAAAGGATTTACCTTGTATTCGTTTAAAATATCATCCTTGGATATGATATGCTCAACATCTTGGCCACCTCTCCGTATACATACCAATCCGAAGTCTCTACAAATAGCCGTGACCTACAAAAATCAATATTAGTCCTTAGATTCATGTTACCATGTAACAGCATAAATGTGTCCTACTTACTTTAAACAAATGGTTGAAAAGAACACTTGCTATGTCCTTTTAATGACAACGAAAAATCAAAAGAAAAATACTGGACAGAGGGAGTATATAACTTCTTCAGCTAGGTTAAATGGAAATTAAGCAATCATACAGTATGTGAAAACGTTCATTTGAATGAATTATGATAACACAAGTCCAAATACCTGCTCAGGGATCCAAACTCCAGGAATGCTGAACGATTCTATCAGATCAGAACCACATACAAGCAAAACTTTAAGTGACTCTACAAAGACAAGCACAAGCCAATTACACTTTGGTTAGTTTCAACATTTTATATGGACAAAATTCCATCATGTGCTACTGGTTATTCTAATAAGTGTTTGTTTGATTTATTCTAAACCTGTATAAAAGAAATGATATCATTCTCAGTAATGAGTTGATTCAAAACTAACCACTAGGAACAACTCCACTCTCACACAACGAAGTCTTGATTCTAGACAAAACTGTCAATGTGCGTTGGTAGCTGCTCTGACTTGCCTGAAAGAAGCATAAAAGTATTTGGTGTAATCAGTATCAGGACCACAGAACTAACTGAATTCCAAAAAACATAAATAGAGAGGGAGAGACAACTAAGTACCTCCCACGAATCTACCGTAACAAAATCAGAGCTTCTGCAAGCAAGATTACACATTGCAATACGGTGTTCAGCATGGATGAGACCCTGATAAAGTGCATAAAATGTCTACTTTAAGATATTTTGCTATACATCCCAAAGATATCATTAGATGCATCATGGAAAATGACAACCAGGATTCATTTGATGCAAGACATGTTAAATAGAAAAATAAAATCTGAAACAGGAGCATGAAATTTACATGGAACATAAAAAACTGTTTTTTTACAGCTCTGTAAAAACAAAATGCCAATTTCTCGAAACAGCATTCACCCTCAACAACCAACACTATCATCCTTCTTCTCTTGCGTTGTAAACACTATTTTCTTAAAATTTGACCTGTATTTAATTTATTCAAAGCAATCTACCGAACAAATATAGAGATACCATCACCCTGACATGCTCATAATGTACTAAATGTCCTTTTCTGTTTGAATCTATAGACCATATATGGCATGCTCATATCCTAAGTACCTTCTTTTTGTACGAATCGTTCACAGGTGACATATAACCTCCGATGACACTAAATCCTTGTGTATTTACTGCATCCCTAGCCAACTCTGAGCATTAAAACAACAATCACTACAACTTCAACAGAAAAGGCACAACATAGGTTCATATTCATGCATTAAACTGAAATTAACAACATTAAAATTGATCATCGTCTCTGATAACGAGATAAAAGATGGATGACTATTTATGGTGGCAAGTTCTCACCAAAGCAACGCAAGTGCATGTATGTTGGAGGGTTAAAACTTCCAGTTGATACCAAAACTACATAAGATTTTCCCCTGCGTGATAAAGAGCAAAAATATTCCATGTTCAATAAGTCCATAAGTAAAAACTCGAATTTATTCTAAAGCATCAAATGCAAAATTAGATTAGATAAGAATTGCAAGAAATAGAATGAGAAAAGACCAAACAGCTACAAGACTTACTTGCTATGAGAACTTGATAGACCATCTTTACTGATTTTTTCCAAGGATAGTTTATCCATCGGCAGCAGAACATCTATACCAATGCAAAACAAGTATCATGATTTTCGAGCAAAGTTTAAAATTTTCTTGCGTAGACAAAATTCACTTCTTAAATAAAAAACAGGGAAATGTGCGGATCACATAGGCAGCAAACTTACCTGAGTTTGAAGCTGCCATTCAATGATAATCTTGAAACATATAAATTTCTCTCTGGCAAAAACTCAAACAAATAGTGATTAAGTACGAAGAACAACTTTTCTCAAACACACGCTTTCACCACTTGATTTTGGACTTTCCAACAAATAAGAATTCAGAAAGTTAGTTGAGAAGAAGAAGGAACAAAAGAGAAAGTCTTGCAAAAATGCGCTTTTGGAGAGTGGAAGTGAAATTGCTGTGCTAACGTTTAAAATCCATTGCGGAAAAAGTAAAGAGGGTCAGAGTAAGGACTAGTTTGTAGTAAATAGAGCAAACCGGCTTTCAATTCTTGGGCTTTCAAAGCAGATAATAAATGGGTCGGATTAGATCCTTGGTAGGGGTGTAACTTAATCGAGCTGGCTCATGAGCTACTCATGTTCAATTGGAAAAAAGTTCAAAATTAGATTCGAATTAGTCGAGCTCGAGCTACTCGAGTAGTTCTCAAGCTCGAATTCGAGCTCAGAAATCCTAGGCTCACATAATTTTACTATTTACAAGGCTACTTAGTTGCTTTTTATTTAAACTGGTCAATCTACAACATCTTCTCAAGAGTCCAGAAGCAATGAGATGTATAAATACTCACCGTGCAGCACAACTTGAGTAATGAATATATGCTAAAGTTGGATAAACATTTTCTAGACAAATTAGGATTACAGATTACAGAATCTAAAGAGGATAAGAAAATGCAGCTGAAGATGGCTGGCTAGTTCATCAGCTTAGCAGGGTAGCTCTAGAAGCATACATAATCTGATTTTAAATGATCAAATTGTTCACCAGTATGTTTTTCAAGAACTATCATAGAACATTCACTACACACATTTTATTTTAAAGGAGTATATCTTTCCGCATTACCTAAACTGGTAAATATGATACTTCTACATGACTGTTTAACTACATATTTTAGCATTGGAGTTCTAAAAGGACGCAAGATATAAAAACAAAATACCTGCATCAGAAGTTCATCATGTCTACGCTCAATTCAATCTTTTCCAATTCATCTAGCCTGCATTCAGTGAGAATTCAAGACTGTATACCCCTAATATGCAGAGAAGCAACAATCTTAAAGAAACTATACTGAAAACATGTATTTCTATGCTCCAAAATAAATTGTTTTAACAATGTCAGATACACCCAAAACACTAATCTCAAAAGCTCCTTAAAAATTAATTTCAACATAGACGCATTACCATCAGTATACTTCTACACACAAAGTTCAAGCAATATCAACTTCCAAAATGTAGAAAACAGGGCCTGAGAATTATCTGGCTCTTAGAAAATCTATTGCCTTCTCACATCAGAATTGTCTATAACTAAAATTGAAGTTCGTTTTTATTTTTTCAATTTTAGATGGTATAGAAATCAAATAATCTGTAGTCTCTAAACATCATCAATGAATAAAATGGAACAATGGATTGGCACAACATTTCATTAACACAGAGAAACATAAACAACAAAAGAAAAAGCAAAACAAATTTTCACAAAAGTATCCAAGAAAACCTCGAGCTCAAATGCCAGAAAACCTTGAACCCTCGAGAAAATCCTAAACCTTAAAAAAAAGAGGAAAAATGAACCCTCGAGAAAATCCTAAACCTTAAAAAAAGAGGAAAAATTCTCCAAAAAAAATTTGGACCATTTCTCGATTTATGCGTGTCATCCTTGCGCAGGGGCCATGCTAATCTTCTCTGTATCGTTCCAATTTTATCGGATGTCCCCGAAGGGACGAGCCTAAGGTGTGTTACTGAAGTTCATATAGCCTCAAAACACAAACTAACATGCCGATGTGGGATAACGTTAATTCGAAGAGATTGGGCCAGCTTTTTCGGGCTGCAATTGTGGGCTTATATCGGAAAAGTTCAAGGGCCGGTTATCCACACCCACATAATTAATAGATACACCATCTTAATTAGGAAATAACCAAATATACCCTTTATTTCAATCAAAAAGCAAAAAAACACTAATTCCTCTTCTTCCCTGGCCACCGCCCCGCAACCCACCGACCATTGGCTCACCGCAGCCGCACCTAATCAAATGAATTGGTGTCTTTATTGGTCATAGAAGTGATAATATTTAATAAAGCTTCTTTTTGGCCAATATATAAAATTAATTTCTTTACAGGAAAAGGGATGGATGTTTCGTTTATGCATATCATCAAAATCCATAGGTTTTGGGCTTCTTCAATTTGGTTTGTACACAGGAAGCTCAATAATGAGTGGGTGCAGGTGGAAGAGAAAAGAAAGGGATGAGAGAGAAAGCAAATTAGGAGGAGAGAGAAAGAAGCCCATGATGAAATTTAATAACAATGAGAAAAAACCAATAAAAGTAGCAATATTGTAATTTAATAACAACGAGTTCCGATAATTGGCGCAAGAGAGGTTACCGGTGGTGGTTGCTGCAGGTACAAGTGGCGCGGGGGTGAGGCATGAACCTTCTGGAATCAATTAGTGGTGGTTGGCGCAGAAGAAGAGGAAGACTTGGGTGTGAATAACCTTACCCAAAGTTCAATAATATACTGGGCCATATTTTTATGCAAGGATTTCCAGTTTTGGGCCCAAATAAAATATTAACCTTTTTTTTTTTTTAATGCTAAGATTAACAGTAAGTAGCATGCATATTTGAAAGAGAGTTAAAATTTTAATATAAAACTATTTTTTACAACACAGTCGTACACGCTTGGTCAGAACATGTTGACCTATTCTATCCAGTATAATGTTTATTTTCTCTTGAAAAATAAAAATCAAGTAACCTTGTAAATAAATGGGTTCATAATTACTGCAACACTTTTTTATTTGGACGTTTCAATATTACTGCAACACTTTTAAAATGGAAACAAAATAATACACTCATAACAACCTTATTTTATTCTACTAAAATCCACTAAAATCCGGGGTAGTGACTTATAACTACACTCCTAAATAAAAAATAGTAGTCTACTACAATTCACCCTTTTAGACATGTAATTTGTCTAGTATACCCTTATTTGCCTTTTTCATTTTTGGTTTTTTCATTTTTCTTAATTCTTAATTCTGCTTTGCAGGTTCTTGCCCTATGCAAAATTCTTATTATTATTAAAAAATATTATTTCTTTCTTTATTTTAAATAATTATTAATTAACAAATACTTTTCCAAAAACTCATTTTCATACAGAAAACATTGGAATATACTGTTTAGAAATTTTTTTACAGGTTGGTATTTTTTAAAAAATATATTGTTGAGAAATTAAAAACATTTTACAGTTTAAAAAAATATAATTATTTCTTTTTTTAATAATGACAAAAAAAAATACATATACGTATAAAATACGCAGTGTCCAGTAAAAAAAATATTGCATACACTTAATTTACATTGTATATAAAAAAAATATTACATATAAAAAACACATTGCATATACAAAAAAAATTGTATACAGTCGTAAAAATTTTGCATACACACGTAAAATAAAATATTGCATAAACGTGTATTACATTATTTACATATAAATTATATTGCACACAAGAGTAAAAAAAAATGCAGTAAGTGTAAATCACCAAAAAAATCATATCAGGTTCAAAATTCCCCCAACATCTTCAATAAAAAAAAAAAAAAAAGGACCCCCAAAAAGTCACCAAAACTCTGTCTTCATGTATAGAATCATTAGCCTTAAACATATGCAGAACAACATATGTTCTTCACTTTCAACACAATAATCTGCAGATTTAACAAAATAAAATTATAAAATGTATAATCATTAACAGAGAGAAAATATGACTTTGTTACCTGTTCAAAATCTTGATTTTCCATAGATCATAATTAAAATCAAGATGGGCGTGCCCAGCCGGACCCGTCACCGGAAAACGGAGCCTTGTACGATTCCGTTTCGAAAAACGACTACATCGAGCCCGAACTCTAACTCACATGCCGTCGCCGTCGCCCAAATAGATCCGCCGCCCACGCTTCAAATACCAAAACTCCGCCTCTCACGCTCCGCGGCAGCCATGGATCTGTTAGATCTGCCCTAAACCGCCACCACCAAAAATAGATCTGACCACCACCAACCCACCCAACCACCGCCACAGACCACCACCATCAACCAACCCACCACCGCCACCGATCCGTTGCCGCTCGAGGAACCATCACCACCACCACTACCAAAAACACCTCCCACCACCGTTAAAACCAAACACCACCACCATAAAACATCACCTCCACCTCTGTGTTTAAAAATGATTAAAAATATTCATCAAAATTCCATCCACTTGGCCGTCTTACCATACAAGACCTCCCCAATAAATGAAGACAAAAAAAAATCTTCAAGAAATCAAAGTACAAAATTTGTAAGCATTACAATCAATTCGTTACCTGTCATTTATTTATACATATATATTTTCTCTCTCACTGTACACTCATAATTTCTAAATACACAGAGATAATTACAAGCCAGAAATGTACTATAATGGTGGTGGTGTTGTGTTAATTATTATAGTGGTGTTGGCGGCGGCGGCTCAAGGGAGCACCACGGCGGAGAGAGGTTTTTATGTGTAGATAGAGAGAGAGAGAAAAGAGTAGAGAGAGAAGATAGAAAATGAGATGTGATTGAATGAGTGGAGAGAGAGGCGCTGGTTGAAGCAATAAATTGGGATGTGAACAACTTTTTTTTAATAGAATGTAAATATAATTTATTTTGGAGGGTATTATAGTCAATATTTTGTAGTTGGTTGCTATTTTTAAAATTGATTTTACCCCCTTGCTAGAGGGGGTTTGTTTTGTGTACCTAGCAGCAACTATCCCCTAAAATCCACTCTACTTAATTTGCATGCCTTTTTTTGGAGGGAGTACAAAGTAGCTAATTAGTCAATACAAGCATATTACTTAGAGAAAACTATATGATGGTGCTTGCTTGGCTGGGTAAACAATAAATGAGTGGGTAAATTGCACTTTTGGTCCCATTAGAATATTTTCAAAGCACTTTTTGTCTCATTTTTTCAAAGTGGTCATTTTTTGTGCACTTTTGGTCCCAAACCTTTAATTGCACATCACAAAAACCCCTAACATGTTCATCTAACAACTTCACCACACAAAAACCACCTATATATGTTTAAAGTTTTTATGCACTTTTGATTTTGGAAGATTTGGGTAAGATTTATATAAAGTTTGTTAGATATTGGAGGTGCAACGATTCCTAAGGTTCAAGGTGGGGATGCGGATTTTTGGTGTTTTTTGTAGAATATTAGTAATACCGCTATTTTGGTGGGAACACACTGTTGTGTTTGGTACTGGGTCCCATATTAAATATAATTCGTCAGACAGACACGTGTACCAAAAAGTCAATATCATTACATTTGACCGCCAAACAGGTTTGTGCCAGGTGGACGTGGTCGCCACATATACTGGTACTCGTGCTCGCCTATTCAGCGAGAATAAGAAACAATCGATGTGCTCGTCCCGAATCATACTGAAGTCGTGCAATGTAGATAGAGACGAGCACAAGTGAACGAGCAAGATAGACAATGGAGGGAAACATGCTCACCCCTTTAGGGCGAGCATATGTGGGATTGCCACATTTTCTTGCTTATCCCACATAAGTTTTTGCATAGTACGAAATCGCCAACTCAAGCTAGTCAGGACACCACCAGCTCATCCAAAGTGCTATAAATAGGTCCAAAAATAGCAAGAGAAAGGTTCAGAAAAAATCCCCAGAAAGGAACTTATTATTGTCCCATCCTCCCAAATAACCATTGTATTCAAGAATAGTAAATTGTGCTCGACAAAAAATAGCCAAGTCATTAATAACATAATCCTAGCTTGGCATGCCCCCAGAGGTAGTCATCTATGACGAACTGGTTCAACAATTCCTGATCATTTAATTTAACGTCGTACACGTTGTAATTTTGTTTGTAAGTTGTCGCATATAAACGTCACATCATATTTCCCCATAATACGACTTGCAACAATTGGCGCTAGAAGGAGGGTAGCGAGCACACCCATAACCAATCCAAACACTTTCCAAAAAAACCAGGCAGAAAAAAGAAATATAATGCCTCATTCAGGAAATACTCAGACAGAAGGGTCAGGACAAAGCCGCCCGCATATTCACGAGGAGGTTCAGCCGTGACCTCGAGAAAATCCGGTGGTGGAGACTATTAGTCTCGAAGATATAGCCAACGATCCTACTGCTACCACGAAGGCGATCACATTCTTGTTGAGAACACAGAGAGATAGAGCTGAAAAAGAATTGACTAAATTGAAAATCCAGGAGGAAGATGATCGACGCTCACACACTTTAGACAGCGAACAGGTAAAAAAGAAAGCCGCCCAGAAGCGGGAGGAAAAGGAAGCAAAAAACTTGTCAGGCGACCAACCGCAAGGGTCCAGACGGTCAGCGTTTGAACGATTGAGAGTGGTGGCGAAAGAACGGATTGGCGATCATAGGCGACAGGATCCAATAAAGGAACATTGGGCGAACACGATGCTCTCATGATCGATCACACCGCGAAAGGCCACATATTCCAGAAAAATCCACTGTAACTAAGCTATCCATCCATCATCGATTGGGTAGCACCGGGCTTACACGGAAGGGGGGATTGTCCCATCGTGAGCATGACCAACGTGGTCCTCGCGATGGAACCCAGCCCCGTTCTGGTTCTGTAAGTTCCGCGAGATTTGCAGAGATGCAGAAGGCTATAGAAAGTTTGCAGGCCGATTTGGCCGCCACGAAAGGGCTCCCTTGAGCGTGCTCAATCCCATGTTCGCCGCTTGCTCCCGCGATTATGACAGTGGATATAGAGGAGAAGGTGGTGAAAAATCGGCCACCCATACCTTCATTCGATGCTGGATCAGATCCGCATGTCCATCTCAGTAAGTTTTTAGACTATATGATAGCGATGGGCGCCACTAATGCCACTCAATGTCGAACATTTCCCATGACATTGGGGGACCGGGCACACAGATGGTTTTCAAATCCGCCCGCTGCTTCGATCACCTCCTTCACATAATTGGGACAGAAGTTCCAATCCCATTTCTCATCAATGTGTGCTCGCCCAGCGCCAAAACAATGATTGACACATTTTTCCCAGCTAAAAGGCGAATCAGATAGAGCATACGTAGAGAGGTTTGATAAATGCTTGTACGATGGAGCTCCTGTCGAAGAAGATGCTAAAATCCTCACCGTGGTGGGTGGTTTGACATTGAATTCGGATATGTGGAAAGCCATGCATCAAGATTGGCCGAATACATACCCTGACTTCCGAGAACGTGCAGCCAAAATTATATCTATGCAAGAGCTGCTCGCCCAATCACGTTTAGGACAGGAGGTTGCCACGAAAAGAGTGGTCGCTGGTAAGAGAGCAACAAGTGAAAGGGGTTATAAGCCTCCAGGATCTTTTAAACCTTTTGAAGAAGGAGAGGCGCATGCTCTCCGTAGTATTTTAGGTGTTTCAGCAGAGACAGTGTACAGTCAGATTAAAAATCGAGATATGTTAGAAAAGCCCCGAAAAATCACGAAAGATAAAAAGTCATCTTAATGCTTCTAAGTTTTGTTCGTATCACGAATATATCGGGCATAATACCGATGAGTGCCGTGATTTGCTCCGTCAGTTGTGGAAACTATATGAAGAAGACCGCCTTACTCAATTCCTCAAAAAACCGGCGAGCAGAGATTCCCGAGGTGAAAAATCGGGGAACCAAAGGGGAAAACGTAAAGCGGATGAGCTATCTGACAGTGATCAAGACGAGTTTCGCAAGAAACTGGATTTACCAAAGAAAGGAGCCACTACAACAAACAGAGGTCGAGAGAGCCAAGAGATTAATATGATCCGCCCAGATTTTGGGCCAGTGGATGGATGCAATCAGATCCCGATGTTGTCGAACAGACTAAAAAAGATGGAGATACGAGCCATGCAAAGCGTACATCAGGTGAATGTGGCGAGCACGTCGACCAATATACCACCATCTCACCAAATCATGTTTTTGGATGACGATCTCGACGGTATCATCACTCCCCACAATGATTCCCTTACCATTAGAGCTCGACTTTTGGGGTTGAAGGTACATCGACTCTTGGTGGACACCGGGGCGTATGCGAACATTTTGTTCGTCAGCACTTTACGACTGATGGAGAAGCAGGTCGGTGATTTAAGTGGGTATGTCGAGCCATGTGATCACACCATTATGGGTTTTGGGGAATCTATAACCCGGCCATATGGTATGATCAGGCTAGGAGTCGAGTTAGAATCGACTAGTAATCCGGAGATTCGACGAACTAGAATGCTAGATTTTGTAATCGTCGATGCTCCGTCCACTTATAACAGGTTCCTAGGTCGCCCGTTTATTCAGGAATTCAAAGTTTCATGTTCAACTTATTACTATTGTGTCAAATTTCCAACGCTTGAAGGAACGGGCAGTGTTAAGGGCGATCAGAAAAAAGCTAGAGATTGTTTGTTATCATGCGTGCCAGAATAGCAAACTATCATTGGCATGATAGAACGATCAAGGGAAGTCGGAGAGTCAAGCCATCAGGCATATACATCATCCCAGGTGAGCATACCCACTTGGGCAGGCGCGCTTCCTCGGGCGAGCATGCCTTATCAGGCGAGCATGGAACCTGGGACGACCACACAAGCTTCAGATCTGATGTGTATAGACCCACCTGAGGGACAAATGGAATGCGAGTTACCGGATTTAGAACCTCGTTTAGGTTTCGACCCTATGGAGGTCGAAGATGAACATCAGGGATCAAACTTAGATCCCAGGTGGAAGCAAAAGAGAAGACGAGCAACACCTGTCGAGCAGCTGGAGTCCGTCATGGCCGACCCATTCAGGCCGGAGTTAGAAATTTTCATTGGTTCAGAACTCCCGGAACCACTTCGAACCGAAATAATCTCGTATCTCCGAACAAATTTGGATGTGTTCGCTTGGTCACACGAGGACATGGTCGGCATTGATCCTAAGCATGCGTGCCACCACCTCAACATCAACCCAACACAAGTCCCAATAATTCAGAAACTAAGAAAATTCGGTCCGGAGAAGTACGCAGCTCTGGATTCTGAGGTTCGAAAGATGCTCGACAACAAGCTCATCCGGGAGGTAAAATGCCCGAGATGGCTAGCAAACCCTGTGCTCGTCCAAAAGTCGAATGGAACCTGGAGGTTATGCATCGATTTTACTGATCTAAATAAGGCGTTTCCCAAAGATAATTTTCCTGTACCACATATCGATTACTTGGTTGATAGTACTGCGGGACATGAGCTAATGACTTTTATGGACGCATTTGCTGGGTATCATCAAATTCCCATGCATCCCGACATTCAAGAAAGTACTTCATTTTGTAACGGAAAAAATATGTATTGTTGGAAACGTATGCCTTTTGGGCTGAAGAATGCTGGAGCAACATATCAAAGGCTGATGAACAAGATGTTCGACAAACACATAGGGCAGACGGTTGAGGTATACATCGATGACATTGTAGTAAAAGCGAGCACAAAGAAGACCATCTCACACATTTAGCACAGACGTTTGATATCCTCCGCGCATATAACATGAAGTTAAACCCGAAGAAATGCAGTTTCGGGGTTCATTCGGGAAAGTTTCTCGGACATATGGTCAGCCAACGAGGGATCGAGGCGAACTCATCGAAGATTCAAGCTATGCTCGACATGCAAGCACCTAGAAATGTAAAAGAAGTTCAAAAGCTAACTGGACGTCTGGTTTCCGTGAATCGGTTTATCTCTCGAACCGGAGATAAATGTAAGCCATTCTTCGATGCATTAAAGAAAGGGAGATTCCAGTGGACAGAACATTGCCAAAGTGTGTTCGAGTCATTAAAACACTATTTGGCGAATACTCAAACGTTGTCCAAGCCGGTTCCAGGCGAGCAACTTTACTTATACCTAGCTGCTTCAGAACATGCAATCAGTGTTGTGCTCGTTCGGGCTGAGGGAACAACGCATTTGCTTGTTTATTATGTGAGCCAAGTACTCAAGGAGGCTGAACTCCGGTATCCCCCATTGGAGAAACTGGCATATGCGCTCGTTATGAGTGTTCGCAAGTTGCGACCATATTTTTTCGTCCATTCCCATTACGACAAGTTCTTCACCGACCAGATACATCGGGCCGGTTACTCAAATGGGTAGTGAAGTTAGGCCAATTCGGCATTACGTTCGCCCCCCGTACAACAACTAAGGGTCAGGCAATGGCTGATTTCATGGTTGAGTTGACATATCCACAGTTGCTCGAGAAAGGTATCAGTCAACCATGACATATGTACGTAGATGGTTCGTCTACAAGTTTGAGAGCGGGAGTGGGCGTGGTTCTCATCAGCCCAACCCGGCAAACTTTTACGACAGCCATTCGTTTCGATTTCCCAGCCACCAACAATGAAGCAGAATATGAAGTTTTGATCGCTGGTTTACAAATGGCTATGATAATAGGAATCCAAAAATTGATGAAATACAGTGATTCCCAGATAATTGTATACCAAAATCTTTGTAGTATCTGAAGCTTGGGCGAGCAGATGATCAATACCGGTAATTTAGCAAAGAAACTTCTTGAGCAGTTCCAACAAGTCTATATCGAGCAATTACTCAATTGGACAACTCATTTGCTGATGCTTTGATTTCGGTGGCAAAAGCAGAGAATGAGTGACGAGCATAGCATGAGCGTTGTTAGGGTCGCCACAACCCGCTAGATTATCAATTCCAAGAGTTGTGGTCGCCCAGACATCAGAAGCGCAAGAAACTTGGATGGCCCCAATTTTAAACTATCTTCGAGATGGTATTCTCCCTGAAAGTAAAGCACAAGCTACTCGCCTTAGATTACAAGCTGCTCGGTATACTATTTTGAATGGATGTTTGTATAAATGAAGTTTTTCTCTTCCGTTATTAAAATGTCTTAATCCCGGAGAAGGTCATGTAATTTTGGAACAAATTCATGCGGGGGTATGCGGGAATCATACCGGAGGACAGGTTTTGGCGTACAAAACCATTAGGCAAGGGTATTATTGGCCCACACTAAAAAAGGATTCACTCGCTTATGCTCGCTCGTGTCATAAGTGTCAGATATATGCCCCACTTATTCATAACCCCCCATAAGAACTAGTGTCGGTATACAGCCCGTGGCCATTTGCTAAATGGGGGATCGACTTGATTGGCCCATTTCCTACAGGCACATCGGGGGTGAAGTTCGCTGTGGTCGCTGTTGACTATTACACCAAATGGGCAGAAGCTGAAGCCATCGTAAAGGCCACCGAGCAAAGAATGTGGAATTTTGTTTGGAAAAATATCATTTGTCCGTTTGGGCTTCCTCAGTCATTAGTAACGGATAATGGAAAACAATTTGATGGAAGTGAGTTTCGACAAAATTGTGCTCGTTGGGGAATAAAGAAACACTATTCCACTCCATATTATCCCCAATCTAAAGGAAAGGTCGAAGCTGTTAATAAAATCATCAAGCATACCCTCAAGGCTAAGCTTAATAATTCCAAGGGGGAGGATGGGCTGAAGAGTTGCCAGAAATTTTATGGGCATATCATACTACCTTCAGAACATCAACGGCAGAAACCCCCTTTGCCATAGCATTCGGCACGAAGGCTGTTATCCCAGCGGAGGTGGAAATTCCGAGCCACCGGACTATGTGCTTCGGCGAACACACCAACGATCAGGCACTTGCTTTAAGTATGGATCTATTGGAGGAAAGGCGATTAGAGGCCGATTTCAAGAATGCTATATATTAGCAAAGGTCGGAGAAATTTTATAATTCCAAGGTTCGTACTCGCAGGTTTAATATCGGCGAGCTCGTTTTAAAGCAAGCAATGGGGGTATCAGGTGGTGGGTTCGGCCGAACCTGGGAAGGACCATTCCGGGTGTCGGAGCGTTGTCAAATGGGGCATATGATTTGGAAGATTTGAATGGAACCCCATTGTCCTATTCGTGGAACACATTGAATTTAAAAAAATATTATCAGTAAGAAGCTAGAGTGTGAGCTTGTGTTCGTCTGCGATCAAAGACAATCTAAGCGGCCAATCACGAATGCTCGCTTGGGACGAGCACGAATGCTCGCTTAGGATGATCACAACTATCAAGAAAAGCCGAACAAGAGGCACCTGACTTGGAGAGCTGAATTTTATCGATAAAATGTCTTTCATCTTTATCAAGGTTAAAGATTTTGTATCATTTCCCGATAAAGATAAGTGGCAACCTAGTGGGGGTACGTGTCATTTTCTTAATCAAAAGTGGCATTAGTCGAAGCAGATGTCAACTTGGGGTTATAACTTGAGGGGGCCACCATCGACTAACTGTACCAGCTCATGCTAGGTACGTTTGTATAAATAGGCCTGTCGAGAGCCAGAAAAAGACATGGAAAGAGAGAAAAATTAGAAGAAAGATTTTCTATGATATGTTGAGGGAAATAACTTTCGGTGGAGTTGACTGGTTTGTTATGCCTCCAGACATAATTCATAACGCCGATTTCGATGAGTCCCCACGACCCGGTCGGATGTTACAGCGTTTGCTCTTGCCGACGAATTTGGAAACCTCGCATCCCAGCCGTGAAGCAGAGTACTTTGGTCTCAATTTGGAAAAGTCAATCCGAATCGGGAGAAGTATTCTCTTCGGGGCTGGAAGTATACTCCGCAAGCACGTATGGGTGCTCACGACGAGCACGAATAGCTCGACAGAGTTATGGTTGCCACATCACATTCTTCACTGCTTATGCAGTAGTAAATCACTAGTCCTCTTCGCATCCGAAAAATCTCCTCCGTGGGGGTGGGATATCGAGGCACGTGCGCGCGGCGATGTGGATCTTGATTTCGAGCATCCACGCACGGCGAGACAAGTACTCGATGTGCGGGACAAGTACTCGATCTTGAAAGGGGATAGAACGATGCGAGCAGAGGCATATGCCCGCACCAGGTATAGGCGAGCAAGATTGCTCGCCATATGCTCATGTCGACAGCAGCTCGCATAATCACAACTTGTCCAAGAGGGGCAAACCCCGATGCTGCTGCTGCTCTTGAGCATGTTATTTGAAGATAGGGAGACAAAGAGCTTATCCGCCTCAAACTTGTCAACATCAATAGCTAGGACGAGATGTCGGCAGCTCATGTTCACCCAAATAGCGACATGAAGAGATGGACTTCTCCTGAGCGTCTCTACACAACGAGCTCGAACGAGATGTCAGCAGCTCATGTTCGCCCCCAACTCAAGACAAGGTTTTGAATCGAACAAAACAATAGTCTGTAATTTATAGTTATGTGTAATAGAGATAGTCTTTTCCAAATGTAAAAAGTTGTAATAGTATAGCAACGTGTTGCAAAGCATTTTTGTTTGTTAATTTTTTCTAGTTAAAGCCTATGAATGGTCGCACCTAAGCCGGAAGGCCCAAATAAAGACGAACGAGTAGAACATAATGTTTGCCTGACGAAGCAAATCGTACTTACAGATGCCCGCAACAAAGCGAGCAATGGGTACGGGGTCGCAGCTAAATAAGACGGCCCGAGCAGAATAGTGATCGCAGCAAACATAAGACGATCACGAAAGAAAAATGGGGTTACACATAAGTTAACCAATCTGGTTGCAGCTAAATAAGACGACCAATCTGATTGCATCAAAATAAGAAAATCAAAAAACCAGACAAGTCAGGAAAGAACTTAGGCATTTACCATGTTCGAACATCAACAAAAGACAAAGGGCATAAATTAGAGAACCAAGCAAACAAAATCCATAAAATGGCAAAACCAGCCATCCATAGTCAACATGAAAGAAATTGTTCAGGTAGAAATTGCAACAAAAACAGTAAGTTGTTCAGAAGGAGAAGACAAAAATTACACAGGAGAAAAACTAAGGAAAAAATTCATTGTTGGGGGTTGGCGGAAGAGACGGGTCGAGCACATCTTGCCTCGTTTGCTCGGTTTCTTCGGGAGCGACTCCCCCAGCACCATCTTGCCTCGTCTGCTTGCTGGCTAGTACATTCCGCTTGCCATCAGGTGGACCACTCTGCTCGCTCTGCACCTGATCGACCTCGTGCTCTGCTCGGTAAGGTTGGTCGGCAGAACCCTCAACTTCCGCATTCGGACTATCTTCCTCATCCATGATAGGGTCATCAATCTCGATCCCATTGGGGAGGTTGGAGAAGTCGCATATGTCACTTAAATCGGCAATTGGAAGATTGCGATCAGGGGGATTGTCGGCCAGATACTTCTCGAGATGGACTTTGAGTGGAGTGATTTGATTGGCAGAAAGGGATTGTCTCGCAGAACGGAGGGCATCCGCAAACGCACATATATAAGAAAAATTAGAAATCAAATCAACATACTCCTCTGTGTGCAGCTTGGAGTTTTCAAGACCCAGACGAGTGTTGGTCTCTTCAGCGGTGAGGAGTTGTTGGGCGAGCAGAGTTTTCTCGCACTCTACGGCCTCGATGCCTATTTTGAGCTTCCGGAGCTCAACGTTCAGCTCGTCCTGAACCTTCCTGATGCTGGCCACCTCTTCCCGGTTACAATGTAGCTCCTCCCGAGCACGATGTAACTCCTCCTGAGCAAGGCGAAGCTCCTCTCTGGCCTGGCGAGCATCTTCCTGAGCTAGGCGAGCATCTTCTTGTGCTAGGCGAGCCTTTGTCTGGGCTGAGTGAACTTTTTCCTGAGCCAACTTTGTTTCATCTTGGGCTTTGGTCAGCTCGTCCACTTTTTCCTGGAAACTCGAGATAAGTTTCAAGTGTTTGGTGTGAAGTTGGGCGGACTCGGCATAAGCTTTCTCAAGAAGGAACAGGGATTGGTCGTGATGCACTAAGCCTAGTCGCATAGTTTCCAAAGTCGATGGACCTTTGGTTGCCTCTTCGAGCTCGGTAGTCCATGCTCGGATGGGAGTTTCACACGCTTTCTGAACGTGCTCGGGAAGGCCAAGAATGTTGCGAACTGTAGGGGAGCAGTAATAGTCCTTCAATTTTGGCATCAGAGGCGACAATCTGTTCAACCTACATGTTGTAAAAATGATTAGGTATGTTAAGCGACCAAATTGGATGGAGCAAAGAGACACTCTAACAGGCGACCAAATATACCTGTTCACCCGAGCAGGGTCCCATCCCATAAACGACTTGTCCTCAGGAGAACGGAGCTGGGAGCTTGAAGAAGTCCAGGTTCGGGGTCCTGTAGGAGGTGGAGTAGATGTTCCGGCCTCCATTTCGGCGATGTGTGTGATCGAGCCGACCACCGAAGCAGTTATTCTGGTCGTTTTAGCAGTAGGGGTCGCCTTCATAGCAATATCAGTGCTTGATGGATTTACCAAATTTTGATCGACAGGCAGCCTTTAGATCTCTTTGGTGAGGAAGCCTGGTCGCTCGATCCATGCTCGACGGGACGACTTGTTCTTTTCTGCCGGCTCGACTCGCTCGATCCGGGCTCGGCAGGTCGGCTCGTCTTCCTCAGTCTGCTCGCCTCCCCTCGGTTGGCTCGCTGGGCATCTCTCTCGGCTTGGATTCGGGCTAGCTCTTGGGGTCTTTTGGTTCGAGCCATTTCAGTATGCTCGGCCGTGCTAACAGCAATGGTAACAGTAGGAAGAGCTGACGAGAAGTAATAGAATTCATCAAAAGCTATGATTAAGAAAGCAATTAGATAACATAAGAAGGTGAAATTTACCAGCAGGATTGAGAGCAACGAGATGGTGAGGAGGCACGTACAAACCACCTAATCTTCTTTGCTCGGCGTGGTTTAAGGTCTTCACCGAACGCTCCGAACGATTCTCGACCTCAATTTGCCAGATACTGCTGAAAAATCCGTTTTCTGTATTCCTATCAGTTGCAGCTGGGATCCCTGAAACAGAAGGAAAAAGTTAAAATCAGTTCACCGAATAGAGAAAAAGAATAAGATTCTTACTCCGACAAATTCCAAAATCCGTGGGGATATCTAGGCGAGCACTAAGATCACTTCCTGAGGCCGGGCTCCTCCAGTCACCTATGTTTTAAAAACTGGAACCGAAAGTTGAGCCGGATGACCCACCCCCAAAAAAGGTTGGACCGGGGTCGGATCGGTTGGATCGGATTGAGCCGGATTGAGCCGGTGTGATGTCATAATAAATATATATATATATATATATATAGTATGCATAATTTAAAAAAAATCAAAAATTTAAAAAAAAAAAAAAATCAATATAAACATAAAAGGGCCGGTCAAAAAATCATAAAAGGGCCGGTCAAATAAAACATAAAAGGGCCGGTTAAAGCAAATAGAAAGATAAATGGGCTAGGTTGAGAGAAGCTAGGCTTTCATTTTTCGTTTTATGGTCAAAAAAATCCTAAAATCCTCTCTCTCTCTCCTTCATTTTCCGTTTCTTCAATTGGCGTCGTCGCCCGCCGCCTCCCATCGACCACCTGACCACCTGATCTCACACCACCTGCTCAGAACTCAGGTAACTCTCCTTCTATGAACACAAAAGGAATCAAAATCTCCTAATTAAACTCCATAAGAACAGCCCTAAATTATCCCCCAAATTGGACGACGGCAAAATTAGCCCCAATTTCAAGCAATCCACCACTCCATCTTGTTCGGCGGAGCTCGCCGGCATCGTGGGCGGCGGACTCCCTGTCGTCGTTGACCGGGTATACTGATTGCATCTCCTTCTCAGTCATCTTGTGGGATTTTTTTTTTGCTTTTGCTTTGAGAAAGTGATGAACTGGTACGAATTCATCGAAGCCTAGCTTCTCCCAATTTTTTTTAAAAAAGTTATTTTGGTGAAAACCGGTGGTTCACCGGTTCCCGGTTTTCACCGGTTTTCGAACGGTTTTTTCGATTTTGAGGGGGGCGGCCCAATAGCGGTTCTATACACCTCTATTGGGCCGCTTGGGGGCGGTTCACCGGTCGGACAGGCCGGTCGGACCCGATTTTTAAAAAAGAGCCAGTCACCCCCAACAATCCAGAACTTATTCTTCCAATCTTTGATCTTGTTTGGCACGTCCTCAACGATTTTACTTTTGGAATTTGCCTGCATATACACCCACCCATGCTCGCCTCTGGGTCGGGTTAAATGAACCAAACGGGTAAGTTCTAAAGTCGTAGGGAAGTACACGGGTCTTGTTTTGCCGAACAAAGTCAGAAGACTCATAATCATATGTCAACCATTCCGCATCAGCTGTGTGATGGTGATGTTCCATTCAACGAGCAAACGTGTGATAGCTGGATGGAGAGGAAACCGAAGGCCCGCCTCCATGATGTCCACATTAACAGCCACACACCCTGCGGGAGGCTGATCGGCTCGTTCCTTAGGGCCAGGCACCCAGAAAAACACATCCTTCGGAGTTTCATAATTCTGGTATAATTGATCGAGCATGTCCCTATTGATCACACTAGAAATGTAGCTAGCGGGAAAATTGTTTTCAACCCCAACACGGTGTGGTTGCTCGAGCCATTCAAAGTTATAGTGAGCACTATAGTCATCATATATTGGACTGATGGGTCGGTCAATGGGGATATCGGGATCACTTGCTACCCCATCTGATCTCTGTGATTGGGGAGCTTCATCATCAGATTCTTCCAAAAAGGTTGGTTGGGCTAATTCTTGATCTAATTCATTAATAGCCTCTTCTGAATCGGAGGAAAGTACGGCGAATGGTTGCCGAATACTCCAACGAGATATCCTTGAAAAACTAGATCCGCCCCGAGCACTTGGGCGGCGGGAAGAAAAAACCGACCGGCCGTGGTCCGACCCATCGGAGCCGAGCGGAGAATCGAGGGATACTGAGCAAGAAGACATAATGAGGTGTGAAAAAGATTCAAATGAATTACCTGAGGAAATCAGATGTTAGCCAAGGTAGATCTCGTCGGAAATCTTAGAGAGAAGGTAAATCAAAGTGATGAATGAACGAAACAAGAAGAAATAAAGCGGCCGGGTTCACTTATATATAGGTTTCGAAGATATTTTGGATTTTCAAAATTTTGAAAATCCGAAAGGCAAATGATTACACAAACATTGTACTTCGTGTCAGTCACGACTCTTCGGATTCAACAAAGGAGATGATTAACCTCGAAACACACCTCACGAAATCGAGGCAATTTCTGGAATTTACCGCCTTTGGTTTCATACATCCGGGCCCCTTTGAAGAAGACAAAGTGACCCGAATGGGGGGTATTGTTGTGTTTGGTACTGGGCCCCATATTAAATATAATTCGTCAGACGGACACGTGTACCAAAAAGTCAATATCATTACATTTGACCGCCAAACAGGTTTGTGCCAGGTGGACGTGGTCGCCACATACGTTGGTACTCGTGCTCGCCTATTCAGCGAGCACAAGAAACAATCGATGTGCTCGTCCCGAATCATACTGAAGCCGTGCAATGTAGATAGAGACGAGCACAAGTGAACGAGCAAGATAGGCAATGGAGTAAAGGGGCGAGCATATGTGAGATACGACTTCTGAGGCGAGCAAAATGATTTGTCAGAAGCGACCACGTGATGGCGAGCACATAGACAACCACCCGGTCGATTCACTCTAAGAGGTGACAAATAAAATACTTCTTAAACATGACAGATGTCGATCTGGGGGGTAAGCAAGAAAACGTAGCAATCCCACATAAGTTTTTGCATGGTACGAAATCGCCAGCTCAAGCTAGTCAGGACACCACCAACTCATCCAAAGTGCTGTAAATAGGTCCAAAAATAGCAAGAGAAATGTTCAGAAAAAATCCCCAGAAAGGACCTTATTATTGTCCCATCCTCCCAAATAACCATTGTATTCAAGAATAGTAAATTGTGCTCGACAAAAAATAGCCAAGTCATTAATAACATAATCCTGGCTTGGCATGCCCCCAGAGGTAGTCATTTATGACGAACTGAGTCAACAATTCCTGATCATTTAATTTAACGTCGTATACGTTGTAATTTTGTTTGTAAGTTGTCGCATATAAATGCCACATCATATTTCCCCATAATACGACTTGCAACACACACGCACTTATATCTGTTAAAATTTAAAGAAATATTAGTGTGGGACAAAAAATGCTTGAATTGAGACTATTTTTATATGAGAATATTCTCGTGGGACGAAAAGTGCAATTTTCCCATAAATGAGTGGTGGCAAAAAATGAGGTGGATCAACTGTTGATTATCTCCAGATAATAGGAATAACAACTAATGCTTAATATAATTACAATTTCAGGTTATGGCAAATCCAGCATTAAATATCAAAATTAATATAATAATGTTATAGAAATAATTTTAATTCTTTATTGTTTGTGCTTCTTTATTCTTTATATTCAACTATACAGTGTTGGCACTATGATGCTAAGTCAATAATCAACTTCACAAACCCTTAATCATGATGAGAGATGCAATATATTTTTCTAATTCACTAAACTTGAGGCTCGTGAAATTCACCATTTTCTTAAAACGAAATACGTCTCTTACTGTCCATTCGCCATCAAATGGGTGCGACATTCGTGTACGCAGGTCGCACTCGCACACAAGCTCACTCCCCGAAGGCAATTTCGTCCATGATTTGCACCCTCTGCTCGCTCACGTGGAGATTGTAGCATAATCATGACATTATTTTATAAATTAATATTAATATAAATATAATAATATTAGTTAATAAGTGTAAATATATTAATTTATAAATTTAATAACATAAATTTTACTATTTTGAACAAATTTTAGGGGAGACCACCCATAAATAAGATACTCATGTTAAAAAAAGACAAAAAAATCGTGCATAAATCGAACAAGTCTAATGTGTATGTGACAACGAGAATTGACTTGTCAATTGAAGTTTGAATTGACACGTAACCCAGTTGCAGATAACAGCGAGAAATTTGGAAAGCACCAGATTGGCACCGTCCACGTTTGTGACACACACGTCGTCGTTTAAGCAGCTTGCGTGGCGCCACAGCTGGTAAATTCCCGGGAGTCAGTAGTTGATCGATTTGGAAGCATCAGATTTCAGAAACGAGTTTCTTCATTAGGCGCGCCGCGCCCTTTTCTCTTAAGAAACCCCTACGCGAAGAATTTACTGCTCGGTTTTAGTCAGATTTGTTGAATACGAACCGAATTCCACTCTCTCGGATAGATACGTTCAGATTTCTGTAGTGTTTTTCTGTAATGGCGTTGTTTAGAAAGTTGTTCTACCGGAAGCCGCCGGATGGGCTCCTTGAGATCTGCGAGAGAGTTTATGGTGCGTTCTCTTGATATGTTATTCAATTTTCGTGACATTTGTTCGAGCGTTTTTGCATTTGCTTTCTTTGTACTGTGTAGACTAGTTTGTGTGAGATTCTGTTTAAATAATTACGTTATTTTTTTCTCATTTCGTGGGAATATGGAATCATTGGGATGAAAATACGTGAAACTGGGAATTCTGTTGATTAGCTTCTCTATTTGCGACTCTAAATTGTTAATGGACGAAGAAATTAGTGTTTGGAAAAAGCTTATGCACTGAAATAAGAAATCTGTTTGGAATTAGTGCAAGGTGGTAGCGTTAATATTTTGGGATTATTTGCAATTGCCTGGTTAATCAATAGCACTAGTGCACTAGTTGGGGAAATTTTCAGTGACGACATGAGTATGTAGGTACTTAGTACAGTGTGCTTGTGTTATTTTTCAAATGATTTACAATTGATGGAAGTGCTATTTGCAAGGTTCAGAAATACCGAGGCATGCTTTTGTATTGGGGTTAGACATAGAGCTGTGAAAAATGATATCATGATTTCAAAGTAAGGATTTAGGTTGGGTGGCAGAGTTTTTAGTGTGACCAGGATGTATTATGTTTTAATGGGAGGTCCACTTGTCATTTGCTGGTCTCTGGTTAGTGGGTGCGATAATGAGTGATTAGTTGCTTGAGTTTTGTTGAGTTTATTACGTCTTCTGAGGCAGTACATGCTTCTGGAGATTATAGATTAATTCAACATTCATGTACGAATATATATTAATTATAAACAGATTGCGTGCCTGTGTCCACTTGCGTAGTTTCTGTACTGGGTAACTGATAAGTAACTGAGAGGAATATATGTTCCACTCTAGGTATGTGTCTTAAAATTTTATAATTGTGCTTTCGGTTACGTACATGTGGGTTGACAGTGCTTGTGGATAATCTTCCATTTAAATTTTGCTGCCTAATGATTGAATTTTGCATATACTTCATTTCTGCAGTATTCGATTGTTGTTTCACAACCGAAGCTTTTGAAGAAGAACGGGACTACTTTGGGTATTTGGGAGGCATATTCACTCAGCTTAGGGAGTATTATCCGGATGCTTCTATCTTGGCTTTCAATTTCCGAGAGGGGGAAACCCAAAGCCACATAGGGAGTGCTTTGAGTGAATATGACATGACCATAATGGAGTATCCTAGGCATTATGAAGGTTGTCCATTGATCCCCATGAAGGTGATACACCATTTCTTAAGATCTAGTGAGAGCTGGTTTTCACTTGGGATGCAGAATTTGCTTCTCATGCACTGTGAACGTGGTGGTTGGCCTGTTTTGGCATTCATGTTGGCTGCACTTCTGATCTATAGAAAGCACTACAGTGGGGAGCTTAAGACCTTAGACATGGTGTACAAACAAGCTCCGCGTGAGCTTTTGCACCTGATGTCCCCTCTGAATCCTATTCCTTCTCAGTTGAGGTACTTGCAGTATATTTCAAGGAGAAATGTTGCCACACAGTGGCCCCCACTAGACCGGGCCCTTAACCTGGATTGTATCATTATTAGAATGATTCCTAATTTTGATGGTGATGGTGGCTGCAGACCTATATTCCGCATCTATGGTCAGGGCCCTTGCCTTGTTTCTGATCGTTCACCCAAGGTTTTATTTTCAACTCCGAAGAAGAGTAGACCCATTCGGCACTACAAGCAGGTAATCTCTTAAGATCTATCACGACTTGTATATATTTGTTCCTTAAGGTTGGAGCCGTGTTTGTTCAACTACTGGCATATTCTTAATTTTGTTGTTACCTCTTAACTTTTTCCACTCAGAATTTTAAGGGCTTGTATCATCCTCTTAAAGAGTTTTTGCCTTACCAAGTTCTAGTATATAATGGGATTCAGCGTCCTGCTCTTGAATTTTTTTTTTTAATCAAAACACTGTGAAGATAATTGTCATTGAAGATTTATGTCAAAATATTTTGATGTGAGTGATCTTATGGTCTAGTGGAGGTGGGTCGTGTTTGTTGTATCACTTTAGCATTGGGTACAGATTGGATGTATATTGTCAATAGTGGGAATGTAGGATGAAGGTTTTTATCAAGGAAACAAAAAAAGTATTGTGCATGTTATGAATCGAGGTTATTGTTTGTTGTCGTTGTGTTTTTGAGTGTGTGCTGTACGCTGGTTGCTTTTTCTTTTTTTTCTTTCTCACAATCATTTGTATACTTTTCTTAAGAGTTGGTTCCTTTTGAATTCTACAAGTTAAGAAACTTTAATAGTGGCTTTTTTTTTGATCAGGCAAGAAAATAGATTTTATTTCACAGAAAATAAACTTAAATAGTGACTTTAATAATGGCTAATGTTAATTTTGTATGCTTTCAGATGTAATGGACTCAGTTTTTGCAACCAAATTTTTTACTGCCTATTCTGACTTCTAATTAAATTCAATGTTCGTCTTGAAGAGCAACAATTTGTACCGTTATTTCCTTTTTACTCCATAACATCTATCTGTACAGGGTATGCGTGTAATACATACTCGCTCGATGTCTGCCCATCTGTGAGTATGTGTACCTTGTCTAGATGCTAAAGTTCTCTAAAGTCTAAAGTTTGAATTTCTGAGCAACATAGTCTTTGACTATTTTCAGGCTGAATGTTCAATAGTAAAGGTTGATATCAATTGCCACATTCAAGGTGATGTCGTACTGGAGTGTATCAGCTTGCATAAAGACATGCAGCGGGAAGTGATGATGTTCCGAGTCATGTTTAACACAGCTTTTATTAGGTCAAATGTTTTAATGCTCAATCTGGACGAAATCGACATTTTGTGGGATGCAAAGGATCTATTTCCAAAGGACTTCAGAGCAGAAGTATGTTTTTTCTTTTTCTTGAATGGTGATAATTTATGGTTGTCACTCTAGAGGGGCATGATCATAATTGCAGTCTGTTACATCTGTGAAGGTTCTTTTTTCTGAGATGGACTCTGTACCTTCCAAGGTTCCTGTGGACACTTTCTGCTTTGAAGACAAAGATGGCCTTCCAGTGGAGGCATTTGTTAAAGTTCAGAAAATATTCAGTAGTGTGGATTGGTTGTCTCCTGAAAGAGATGCTGCAGTTGAAGTTCTCCAACAGCTAGCCATAACAAATACAGTCATTGAAGCTTATGCTCACCAGAAGTCTCCTGCGAAGAGCCCAACACATTTAACTTTTGACAACCAATCTAATTTATCTCCAAAATTATCCCCAAATGCAGATGTGAGTAGAAATCAGGTTGATCCCCATTTTTCTCCAACTAAAAGTGGGGCCATCATATCCTCAGAGCAGACACTGATTCCTTCTGGAGATTCTCCACCTTCAGAAGAAAAAACTCTTCATTTGTCAGCCAATCAACTGTCTAACCCTAATGAAATCCGTATGTCTAAAGATGGTTTCCCTCTAAGTGAAGCTATACCATTGTCTCCAAAAACCTTACTTTCAGCTCCTCCATCTCAACCAACAAAAAATGCAGATCAACCTTCAGAAGAAAAAACTTTTCATTTGTCACCCAAACAACAGTCCGGCCATAACAAAATCGATATGGCTAACGATGGTTTTCCTCTAAGTGAAGCTATACCATTGTATCGAAAAACTTTGCTTTCAGGCCCTTCAATTCAACAAACAAAAGACGCAGATCTTGCCCCTGGATGATCTTTATTGAGTCCAACACAATCTCCTACTATTCCCCCTTTAGAGGATAAGGTAAGGCTTCAAAATGCATGTCCTCCTCTGACCACGGAGATCCCAAGTGCTTCAAATCCTCCATTAAAGGATGACGTTATAATTATGCCTGGTACGTCTTACCCTTCTGCTGAAAGTCATGTGGGTCTTGATAAAGTTATCAAAGACGGACATCCTAAATCTAAACCCCCTCTGTCAGCAGCTTCTTCAGCTGAAGGTTTTGTTCGTCCACCTCCACCAATTCATTTTCCCCATTGGCAGATGTGAAATCTACTGGCTCAACAACTATATCTTCAAATCGAAACTCCATTCAAGATACTGAAGGTGGTCATCTTTCTTCATCTAAGACAGATGACACTCTCAAAACTGCACCTCCCCCACCAGCAGCCCTTCCTCCCCTCCCTTCCCCTTTCAAGGAAAATTCAGAATGTGTTGTCGGGCCATCATCTCCTACCTTCACACCATATTTAACAGATAGTTCAGCAGCTGATAGACCTGCTGCGTCTTGTTCACCTCCACCACATCTTCCTCCTTTGCCTCCATTCTCTCCTCATGAAAGTTCATCTATTGGAGGTGGGCCTCCTCTTTCAGCACCTCCACCACCACCATCCCCACCATTAAAGGAGCATTATGCTCCTGGAGTTGGTCATCCACCTTCTTCAACTCCACCTCTGATGGATATTCCGGTTACCAGATCTCATCGTCCTCCACCTCCACCTCCACCTCCACCTTCCACGACCTCCTAAAGAGAGTATTAGTGGAGGAGAGTCCACTCCTCCATATTCTGGAGATGATGCATCTAGCCTAGCTCTGCCTTTGAGGGATAGTATGGTATCTGAACTTGCACCATCTCCACCGCCACCTCCTTCTCAACCTCCTAAAGATGCATCTGTTGGAGGAGGGCCTCCTTGCCCTCCAACTCCTTTACATTCTGGGCAAGGTGCCCCAAATCTAGAAACTTCTTCTCCACCACGCCCTCCTCCCCCCGGCCAGCCCCAATATAGGAAATCTTTATGTTCCTTTAGCATCTCCTCCTCTTGCAAGCCCCACTACAGAAAGTTTTTCAGTTCCTTCAGCACCTCATCCCCCTGTCAGTTCTACTACAAGAAGTTCTTCTGTTCCTTTAGCACCACCTCCCCCCGCCAGTCCAAAAAGTTCTTTTGTTCCTTCAGCACCACCTCCCCCCCGCTTATGTTCCTTCAGCACCACCTCCACCCGCCAGTTCAAAAAGTCCTTATGTTCCTTCAGCACCACCTCCACCCGCCAGTTCAAAAATTCCTTATGTTCCTTCAGCACCACCTCCTCCAGCAAGTCCAAGAATTCCTTCTGTTCTTTCAGCACCACCTCCTCCCGCAAGTCCAAGAAGTCCTTCTGTTCCTTTAGCACCACCTCCTCCCGCAACTCCAAGAAGTCCTTCTGTTCCTTCAGCACCACCTCCTCCCGCAAGTCCAAGAAGTCGTTCTGTTCCTTCAGCACCTCCTCCCCCTGCCAGTCCAAGAAGTTCTTATGTTCCTTCAGTACCTCCTCCTCCGGACAGCCACAATGGTAGCTTGCCTGGACCTCCATCTCCGCCACCACCTTCAGCCCTTCCACCTGGACCAAAAGGGAAAAGTTTGTTGTCTCGTACGACATCAAGGAATAACCAGATAAAGAAGTTGAAGCCGTTACATTGGTTAAAGATATCAAGAGCTGTTTCAGGAAGCTTATGGGCAGAGGCACAGAAATCTGGAGAAGCTTCTAGGTAAGTATTGGTCAATGATTGAAACAAAATGTGTCAATCTTGCATATTCTTTCTGTGGTATATTTGTAGATTCTCATATTACCTGTATTTTTGTATATAATCTTTGTCGAAATGTTTTGTTAGGGCACCAGAGATTGATATTTCAGAACTTGAAACTCTCTTTTCAGCTGCAGCTCCCAATTCTGATGGGGGTTCAGGCAGAAAAACTGGTTCACGTGGCTCAATGGAGAGTAAACCTGAAAAAGTGCAACTGGTGATTTATTCTGTCTTTCTTTTTCTTATGCGAGAAATTGCAATGTGTTGCCACTTTACGTAAACTAAACAGATTATGACCTTCTGACTTGGTTATGTTGACAATTTGCTCTCTTATCTGCCTTGCCTTCATTAAAAGTATTCAAACAGGATTGGATTTGTTATGCAATTTTGCTGGAACTTAAACATTTCCTGCTCTCATATTGCAGATAGATCACAGGCGAGCATACAATTGTGAAATTATGCTGTCAAAAGTGAAGATACCCTTGCCTGACATGCTGGTGAGCTAACATTTATACCTTTCTTTGGATATTACCAGTCAATATCTGTTGTAACTTGCTAATATATCAATCTCGTTTCTAAGTTGGCAGGTGCCAATTCTTTGTGCAACAATTTAAAAAAAACAAACCAATCTTTATTATTAATAATTTTGTAATTTATTTGTGCCCTCCAAATCTAATAAACCTCATACTTCCCTAAATCTCTGTTTATGTCATGGTAATTTTCTTCCCTAAAGAGTGAGTTCAGGTTGTTTAACTTCTATGATTGGTTTTACGCAAAATAAAACCTATAGCTGCTACTGTGTCTACTTCAATTTATATCATTATGTTTCCATGCATTTGATACTCAAACTAGTGAACTTATTCTTGATATGGCTTTTCCAAATTGTATTATCTCATAAATATGAGTGAATTATGGCATCATGAATAATCACTGATCCAGCAGTCCATAGACATTGTAATCTAGGTTTTCTTCTATATATATGTATATTTTATATCTGGGATGATTTTGTATACTGAGATGTTCTCGTGAGAGTTTCTGGAGATCCAGTTTAAATTCTCAAGCCTTCTTTGCTGAAGGAGTTGCAACTTTTACACGTCTAATATTGTGAGGAGATAAACTTGGATGACCAAAATTGAAGAAGTCCAAACTTAACTGATCAAACCAATCCCATTTTTATATTAAAAAAAAACAAATGTATAAAAGTTGCATGAGTATTGATTTTAATCCTTTCTGCTATGGAATTTGTGGCACTTGCGCAGAGTTCAGTACTTGCTTTGGAAGACTCTGGATTGGATGTTGATCAGGTTGAAAACCTCATCAAGTTTTGTCCAACCAAAGAGGAGATGGAAGTGCTTAAGGTGGGATGTTGTAATATTCTGAATTTTTGTTGTTTTTACATATGTGGCCTCCTGTACTTATGCGTACTTTTGGAATCTTGAGTTTAGATTCTATAGAATGGTGTGAAAACCTCATCAAGTTTTGTGGACTCTGAATTGGATGTTGATCAGGTTGAAAACCTCATCAAGTTTTGTCCAACCAAAGAGGAGATGGAATTGCTTAAGGTGGGATGTTGTAATATTCTGAATTTTTGTTGTTTTTACATATGTGGCCTCCTGTACTTATGCGTACTTTTGGAATCTTGAGTTTAGATTCTATAGAATGGTGTGAAGAACAATCTTTTTTGTTATTGTCTTGTGATATATTAACTAGCGGTTTCTGTTTTCAGGGTTATAAAGGAGAGATAGATAAATTGGGAAAATGTGAACAGGTCTGCAGCATTTGATTGATTTGCTCTTATTCTTTTGGACATTTTTTTGTACTGTTTCTATTTTCTTTCTATTGCTAACTACTTTGGGACTAAGAAATGCGATATCTTATTCCCTTCTTTCGAATCTTAGTTTTTTTTGGAGTTGATGCAAGTGCCACAGACAGAGTTTAAATTGAGAGTTTATTCATTTAAGCTTCAGTTTCACTCCCAGGTAAGAAATTACAGTATAGACTTTCTACTTTTCTGTTTTTTTCTGAAATTTATTTGTTGTGTATTCGTTGTTATGTCTTCTCTCAGGTTTCTGACCTCAGGTATAATTTGAGTGTTGTAGATTCTGCAGCAGATCAGGCAACTTCTTTTTCTGTTTATTAATTCTCATTATGAATATATTAGCCTGCATATATATTTATGTCTTACTCATCGTTATATACATGTTCTTATCAGATCAGGGGTTCTTCAAAATTGAAAAGAATCATGCAAACAATTCTTAATCTGGGTAATGCTTTAAATCAGGGAACTGCTAGAGGTCAGTAAATCTGTTCTGGTGTTTCAACATATTGCTATTATCCATTATTTTCTGTGATGTTGACTTGTTTGTTTTTCCATTAAGATTGCATTAAGTCACTACGGAATTCAGCCAAGTGTAAATCCAAATGTGAAAGCAATTATCCATTTCAAGGGGTTACTTGCTGCCACACATTAGAACTTGGTTTCATATAAATAAGTGAGATGAAAGAGTAACAAGGAGTAGGAACATTTAGCTCATGATTTTTTTTCCTGTAAATTAATATTGTCACAACACACATCTGTGATGAGGAGATGGTTCAATGTCAAGCTTCAAGAAAGTATGCAATACTATTTTCATTCTTTAACTTATTTTCTTGATTTTCTGCATTAAGAGAGAGTTGAGCTACTTCAGACAACATTTTTGACTTGTAGAATGTTCGTTTTATTTAGCTTGACTTGAGGGAAATCTCTAGTCGTACTTCTATTGAGAGATATCCTTGCAGTCTTTATTTTCTTTTCTTGCATGTGTCTTGGTTTGAGAGAGAACAAATTCTGTTTCTTCTTAGGAGGGAGACTTATGCTTTCTTGTATGTTTTTTTACTTGAAAGTGGATTTCTGCTGAATCTGTTTTTCCATGAAAGGGATGTTGTAGTCTTCGCATTTCTTCTTGTGTGTATATTAATCAATTCTTTCAAACCTCTATATTTGGTGAAAGGAGAAAAAATCTTGCAGGCACTGAAATGTTGGGTTATGGAGCCTGAACAACTTCTTCACGTCCCAGCTTCTCGGTGATCCAACTGAAAAATCTTGTAGGCACTGGAAAAATTTTGGGGCCTCTTTTAGCAGTGTTCGACCATAATGGGCCTTTAGGGTTTTGACCCAGTTTTGCTTATAAATACCCATCTGATTCATTGTATTTGATATCACCGGAAATATTAGTAAATCTCATGGCTGGGTAGTGCCCCCAGACATAGTCATTCCTGACGAATTGGGTCACCAAATCTGTGTTATTTAATTTCGTTTCTTTCAATTTCTCTATAATTGCAGTTAAAATCCTAACATGAAATAAGTTGAGAAAAAATTTATTAACTTGGTTTAATGGAAGCAAAGCATGGCTGATGAATTGAACCTGGTCCAAAATCATTTTTTCACCATTAATTTAATCATTGAGGAACCATTTTACTTTTGCTAGTTAACTAAAATCGCTATATTATTGTTTTGCAAGTGGCAGCTTCATTTACTTGCATTACCATTTCATTGGAACTTTGAAATGGTCTCCAATTCCAAATGCTATATGTCATCTATCGCCTTGATTGAACATTATACTTAATTTTCTATGCAGTATTGCCTAGATATAATTTGGATCTACAGTATTATGTAGGATAGTGCAAGAAAATAAATTAATGAAAACATTTACTTTCTAGCCAATTCTTAATCTAGAAAATCTGTAATTTGATCGAATACTATGTACAAATGCTATTGTGAACAGGGTCTGCTGTTGGGTTCAGGTTGGATAGCCTCCTCAAACTTACTGAGACTCGTGCCCGGAACAACAAGATGACACTGATGCATTATCTATGCAAGGTTAGGATTTGCATCTCTTTGCAGCTCATTTCTTCTGAAAATAGAATACAGCTAATTGCATAAAAATCACGACATTGTCACATTTATTTTAACCATATTCTAATATTTGAGGATTAAGCCTGCCTCCTATATGTTACTAGTAAAGTCTTATCTATCTTGTCTTTTTTTCCCTTCCAGGTACTCTCCGACCAATTACCGGAGCTTCTTGATTTCTGGAAAGATCTTTCCAGCTTGGAACTTGCGTCAAAGGTATAACTATATGTATTCAGTTTATGCACTCCAATTATCTCCCTCAGCAATAATGATGTCAAAGTATTACTGGCTGGCACCTTAACTGCACCAAGCTAATTTTTTCCAGATACAACTGAAATTTTTGGCTGAGGAAATGCAAGCCATTAACAAAGGACTTGAAAAAGTTATGCAGGAGTTGACCATGTCTGAAAGCGATGGACCTGTGTCTGAACATTTTTGCAAGGTAATTTCGGGATGGTTTTAATATGAACTTTGGGGTGTACTTCTCTACCACACGATATAATTTATTTCCCTTTCCTTGGGATAATTCTGACTTTCAGGTTACAAATTTATATTCATCTTCTTTTAATTTTATCATTTATGTCCGAACTTGTTATATTTTTGTTTTTCTATTCTTCCAGGCATTGAAGGAGTTCCTTTGTTTTTCTGAAGGGGAAGTAAGGTCTTTGGCTTCACTTTATGCCGGAGTGGTATGTCTGAGTTTCCTTTGCCATCAACTAGTTGGGTGTATTAAATATTTTTGTTTCTTATTTACGTGTAGCAACATTTTATTGTAAGATGCCTATTATTGGATTCAGGGTCGAAATGTAGATTCCCTGATCCTTTATTTTGGGGAAGACCCGGCACGTTGCCCGTTTGAGCAAGGTGGGTTTACTTCCTTAGTTTGTACAGTGACTTCAATTTTTTCAGGGAGTTTAGTTTTGTAAGGTGGTTTTGCTCCCTTATTTCTTGATTGCAGTGATCTCTACTTTGATGAATTTTGTGAGAATGTTCAAGCAAGCCCATGAAGAAAACAGTAAGCAGATAGAGTTAGAGAAAAAGAAGGCAGAGAAGGAAGCCTTGGAAAGGACGAAGAAGAATGCTCCAGATTCTGAACAATTGTTGCAATCTGAAGTGAAAAGCGTCGAATAGCTGAGACGGCAATTTCACCTCAAATCGTTTCATCGTGTTTGATTCCGGAATTGGCATTCTGGAAAGGCTCACAGATTTTCTCTCAGATTGACATTTGGAGCTGTTGAGTTGTATGATCAGAGATGATGCGATTGCCTCTTAGATTTCATGTGTATCGAATCAGTATTCCGGAAGATTAATCTGTGAGGTAACAATTTTGTTCCTGGTGAAATTGTTGTATATATTTTGCTTAGGAAGAGAATGTAAGATATCTTTGTCCTTTTGAGATTTATTAGTTTGATCTTCTTGTTACCTGTACAGTGTGTCACCTTATACAATATATTATTTACCTTCAAAATCAAATAATGTTATGAGCTCCGGAACAGGTGTTACAGATTTGTAGTAATTTCATATATGCTAGCTTGTCACATTCAAATATTCAATATACTCATGAGTTATTATTGCATTTGTGGGAGATGTACGATTTACTCCCATGAGAATTGGTAAATGGAGATTAGCGTAGTTATATACCCTACGTTGCTTCATGAATCATGATTAATTGATAAAATAATAGATACTTATTAGATCCAACTGTCAGTATGCAAAAAAGGTTGGAGGACGCATGTGTCACTGGGGACAAGGAGGCAAACTTTCCTCACCAACCCATAATTTTGTTACCTACATTTTCTCTGCTTTTAGAATTCAATACAACATTTTTTTATGTCTCGATTAATTATGAGATTTAGTTGTTATTTTTTTAAGCAAGTAATTTATACCTAAAATACTAATTCAGTAGGGACTTTTATCATTACTTACCCTACCCAGTGATTAAATTGCACACACTTTTTTTCTTTCTTTCAGTGGTTAAAAAGATAAAGCAATATAAATGAGAAGAAAAAACTTTGATGACTGATGAGGAGATACTGGTACAGGTTACGGGTCACACCAATTATGCACCATCCATGAGTCAAGTCACTGGTTTAAATATAAAAATAAAAACATTATAAATTAACCAAAAGGTCAACTGCCCAAATTTATTACAGTGTAAAATAATAAGTTAGGCCAACAAATTGGACTTTTTAGTTATCAAGGACATGGTAAATATTTGTTTGCATGATCAGAATGGGATTTAACTAACATAAACTCAACAACTATTTTCAATTAAATGTAGATGACTGCATTTCAGCCTCAGATAGTCGAGTTATACTAAATCTACACACATCAGATGTGATATGTGACGTTATGTGTGTGTCGCGCGGCGCGCGCGACAGAGATGGAGCGTGTCGCGTCATGCGCGCGACAATTTTTTTTTCCATTTTTTTAATTAAATTTGTTATTAATTAATTAAACTTATAACTTAGTATTAATTAATAATATTACGCACTCTAAAAATAATATTAAGCACTCTAAAAATATTAAGCACTTTAATTATAAGTATTGATACAAATACTATTATGCAGTATAAAAATATTAAGCAGTTTTGATTAATAATAAAAACATACATGAAATTTAAATGTCTTTTTCCCAATCTAAACACGGTTTCTTTTTTATCTGTCCGTCAGCACATAATTGGGAGTTTCTCCATCCTTGACGCATGAATGTTGCACAAACCTTGAAGAATGTGATTCTGAAATCCACTGGATCTCCATTAATTCTGAATTTACCCTGCAATTAAATTAATATAATTTTATTAAGATATACATATAGTTTTACAAATAAAAATACGTGTAAAATGCAAACATAATTAAACTTACTTCGAATATAGTCCACATGTGTTCCCGGCACTCGGAAGGTACCATGGACCAGTTTGTCCATTTTGGATCAAGGTACTTGCAACATATGCCCCGTACCACGTTATTCACACATAATCCAAATCGTGCGATGAAATTGTCGTGTCCAAGCAGTTTGTCCATATTTAGACTTATATAATGTTAAAAAAAAAGTTGAGGTTTTTATAAAAATTAGATATTACCTTCCATCTTTGTCCAACCACAGCAATGACGGTGGTCTTTCCTGGTTATCGATACTGCTGACATTTTCTGATGTTCTTTTTTTTGCACTCATCTTTTACTAAGATATACAAATAGATTAGTTTTTATAAATTTAGATAAGTAAATTGTCTATTATTATTGATTTTTATATAAGTTTAATTATATTAAATTACTAAAAAATACAAAAAGTTAAAAAAAAATTTACATCAAGAGGTAAAAAAATTGATAATTAATTATCAACTTAAGCAAGTTATTACAAATACCCATCAAACATTCAAATTACAGGATGAATATAAATGGACTACATGTTATTGTAAATTGGGGGGTTGTTGGGCGGGTTTTGTAAATATGGGTAAATGCCCCACCAACCAGGCTGCATCGGTTGGGTGAATTGTTCAGGATCATATGTAGGTTGTCCCCAATATGTTGGATCAGGCACTTGTTGCATACCAGCATCTTGGCGAATTTGGTTAATTCCAGTATGGACAAAATTTGAAAATTGTGGATGTTGGTTAACTTGTTGGAGCAACGAGTGCGTGTCTTGTTGAACGCGTCCCAACATATGATGCGATGAACGAGGGTTGACGTTTACATTGTTTATGCCGAACGCAGGGTTGTACACTCTGATATGTGTAATCTTTTCATACCAATCCATATAGTCTTGCACGGTCTAATTCGGAATTACAGCTCCCCCACCAAGGTGCTCGAGTGGATAGTAGTGACTCTCCATCTCGTGTCAGTATGCAGTTTGGGTTCCATACACCTTCTTGTACCCCTTTGCATTAGCACCCAATCTTGAACATTTTTTATCAAAATCGAGCGGTCCTGGTGGGATACGCTGAACTCTCCCGAATTGTCGTGCAACCCTCTTAGGCATATAACCTTCGGCATAGTCCATAAATCTAACGCAACCGTGGAATAACGATGCGGGAGGGATATTAGATGGAATGCTGAACGGAGTCCAATTGATCCATAATGTATGAAAAAAATATTTATAAGACATTTTGCTACTTAAATTATAAATTACGTATATTCTATTAAAATGTATTGAGAATGAGAAACATACATGGGTTGATGGGTAATTATCCAATAACTTGCAATAATGTAGAAGATCTCGAGCCCCTCTCCTGGAATCGAATGTTATTTTTTTATTCCATTTCAATGCACGTGGGGTTTCTGGATCATAACAACTAGCTTCGCCGCGTTTTCACAACTCGGTGAAGTACTCGTATATCCAACACTGGAAAATTGCAATGAGTTGGTATTATAAAAAAAATGAATTGATAACAATGTATTAATTATTATTGAAATTAAATTTTGACCTCAAGTAGTGTTAAACACCCCCCTATCTGTGTTGTCTCACATCTTGATGCCTGTCCGAGCTGGTGATAATAAAGATATACTCAAAAAGTGTGGGAGAGATTGGGCAAGAGTGTAGGAATAAAGAAGTCTACTCAAAAAAAGGGGTAAGGGGAGAGTAGCGGCAACTAATGCGCAACAGGATATTTCACCAGAAATTGATCGTAGACATAGCACATCAGAAAGATATACGATGAGTTTTTCTGAAAACACTCGGAACAGATTTTCTGAAAATCTGGGCCAGTCGCCAGAAACTCCATCTTCAAAGCCCCAGAGTAGGCCCCCACCCCCACCTCCTGATGCCCCGCATCGCAACAGTACGAATAGTTCAAGTAGGCCACCCAATTTTCAGACAAATATTAACTATCCAATACAGTTTATTAATTCTCCGATGGAGGACCAATTTCCTCCATACATGAGAAATTATATTTAATCCTACAATGATGTAATTGGAGATGAGAACTGTGGATTTAGAGTTGTTGCACTCGCAATCTACGGAAGCGAGGACCTGTGGCCTACTGTACGAATTGATCTTCTTAATGAGCTGAGAATAAGAAGCGATTTATACAAAAACGTTTTACGTGGTTACATAACCATGCCAGATTTTGAAAAAACACTTGAGCACTTCGAAAGTTTTGCTCTACCAGACAAATGGTTTTCATTACCCGAACATGGATACCTCGTTGCAACCACATACAACGTTTTCGTAATGGCATTTAGTGAACATGACGATTTTTTTTGTCTTCCTGCAATTACAGATCAGTATCGAGGACTTCCGACCACGAAATTGGTCTTGGGGAACGTGCACGACAATTCTCATTGGATATTGGTAAGAAAAAACTATAATAATGTTATTTTAAAAAAAAATTATTTCTTAATTTCAGTTAATTATAATTATATTTTTTTAACTGTAATTTCAGTTGCATATGACAACCGACCAGCATCCAGTACCATTCATATCTGCATACTGAGAACAGTCACATGACCCTTCTGTCAATGGTATACATTTAGATTTTGAAAGCAGGATAGATCTATTCCGTACATTACACAACGAGGATGAACCTTGACGTCGTGCTAATTATGAGTCTAGAAAGAAAGAGAAGGATAAATTTTATACATTTTTTAAATTTTTTATTCAAATAGAAGTTGTGTAATGTACTGAAAAATTTTTTAATTCAAATTTTATACGAGAAAGAATTTATATATATATATATATATTTTTTTTCATATAATGTGTATATTTATTTTTTCATGTAATTTGTGTGTTTATTTTTTCATGTAATTTGTGTATTTATTTTTTCATATTTAAATTATTATTAAACTAATATTTTTCAAAAATTGAACTAATAACAAGTAACTAATTAATGAAACAATTAATACTTTATAACTAAATAATTTATATATTAAAATTATTTAAAAAACTCGCTCGTAAAAGCACGTGAAAACATTAAATGTGTATGTTATTATGGGATGGAGGGAATATCAATTAATACTTTTAATTATTGTGGGATTAATTATAATTAATAAATTTTAAATTCATTCAAATTTAATTAAAAAAAATTGAAAAAATAAAATAAAAAATTTGTGTCTCGCGAGTGGCGCGACAGGCACAGATTCTGTTACGCATGCCGCGCGACACTGATATACACACAAACTTCAAACATCCCCTCTGATTAGTGTAGATTTAGCAATAGTGCAGATAGTCCCCATAATTTAATTCTATATAATGAACAATTATTTTCAACTTAATGTGAAATGACTGCCATTAACCCAATTGCTTTTTAGTCATGCAGCATGTGAGCTTGTGATTATCAAGGTAAAAGTGACACAATTCCTCATTGCAGACAAAAGTGAAACAGAATAAATATCAAAAGATGTTGTATTAAATCCTTAAGGCTGCATTTCTTTTGAGATTCACACGAATGAACTTAGGACTTTGCGCTTCCCGTTTCATACGAGTTTGGGATTTAAAGTCTGATTTTCAAATCTCACATTCCATCCAAACCTAAAAATACCTATAAAATTTATTATTACTCCTCCCAATACATCACATTTTATACACTTTATTACTCTTCTTAATATAATATAATAATACAATATCAATCATTATTAAACATTGATTTGACATAAAGTTAAATCTCACCCTACTCAAATCTCAAAACAAACACATATATTTATTATTCATCAAAGATTCTAAATCTCTGAATTCTAAAACTTTGACTTGCTCTGCACACTTAAATCTCAAAACAAACGTAGTCTAAACGGTCATCCCCACCATCCTTTCAGTTTTGCCATCACTTTTCAGCTAAACTGCCACTAATTAATTATATCATAATACAGGACAAACTAAACAATTAGATAAGTAAAACATTAGGTAACAAACAAAGTATCTTTCACACATTAACAAACTTTGCCAGCAAAATAATATTTTATCCAAGAGTAATACTTATACTCCACAGTTGCACCGTGCACAACTAATAATAATGTTCAATAGAAATAATTAATATTATTTCAGTGAAAATTATTCACATTGATCAACTAATATTGTTCAGTGAAAAAAATGGAATATTTTTTGTTGAAAACAATTAATATTGTTCAATAAAAATAATTCATACAGACAGTGATAAGTGATAACAAGTAGCGCATTAACATTATCCAGTCAAAACAACTAATATTATTTTAAAAAAATACATTAATTGCACAATGCAACTAATATATAATACTCCCTCCGTCCCATTTGAGCCTTCACACTTTGTTTTCTCGTGTTTTAGCAAACGAGTTTTTTATTAGTATTTGAAATGATAAAGTACTCACTCCTATTCAAAATATAAGATATTTTGGTGAGGTAGTGAGGGCTTTCGCAACTTTGAGAGCTTCGACGATCTCGATCGAATTGGCGGAGGCACTGGCGGTGAGGGAAGGTGTCATATTGGCACGAGGCGTTACCAGGATGGTGGTGGAAATGGACTCTCAATTGGTCTACTTTGCACTTAAACGGGCCAAAGAGGACTACTCCTATTTTGGGGGTATTATTTCGGATATCCTCAGACTTTGCGAGAATTTCGTTTGTGTGAATTTCAGTTGGGTTCGGCGAACGAGCAATCTTGTGGCCCATAAGCTTTCCCAATATGCTTTTTCTATTGTTTCTGGTTTCCGTTCATCGTCCGTTCCGGATGATATTATTGCTACTGTTGAAGCCGATTTTCGGGTTATTTAATATATTACTTCTTTTCGTAAAAAAAAAAACTTCTATTTCCCTACATTACCCTTATTTAATACTCTTTCTTTACTTTTTTGTTTTACTCTCTATCATGTCATTAAAGATAATTTATCATTAAATAAGGCTAATTTTTCTTTATTAATAACAGTGCAAAAAACCAAAACATCTTATATTTTGAATAGGAGAGAGTAATTTTTAAAGAGACATATAATAGAGAAGATGTAGATCTATCATACCCCTCTTTAAAAGTCACTTTATCATTTCAAATACTAATAAACAACTCGCTCGCTAAAACACGATCAAAAAGTAAGTGTGAAGGCTCAAATGAGACGGAGGGAATACATATTTTAAACCATTATTGCTACTGTGAGAAACACTTTTTTTTTTAAAGTTGGTGAAATACTTTTACAAAAAATAAGTGCTTTTTGAATGCAAGTTGTGTAATTTATTATTTTGACATTATCCAAACAGGCGAAAATAAAAGAAAGTTGGAAAGAAAAAGAATTTGCCATTATACTCTTTTCTCTCTCTTGCTCTCTCTCTCTCGTGAAAGAATCCCAATGCAGCATGACTTTGATAGTACCTTACCTTGAGCTCAAAGTTACAATAAATTAGGCAATTTTGGGTCCAATAGAGAACTCATTTCAGTTTAAAGTGGAGAAAGAGGTTGAAATGAGTGCTAAAGAAGCATAGCATTAAGAAGAAGCAGCAGAAAGAAAGTAGGGCGTGTTTGGGAGAAGAGAGTAATAATGGCTAACGATGAAGTAAAAGTTGGCACTGAAGTCTTGGCTACTCATGAACCTGCTGAACAAAATAACAGCAATGCTGAAATTGAGGAGGACAAAAAAGTCAATTTTACCAGGGCAGCCAAACAGAGCCCTGTTGCAGGAACTGGAAAGAGGAAATCTTTGAAACCTGAGAGTTTTGAGGGGACCCCACTTCAGATTACAAGAAAGAGATCTGAATTAGGGAAGAATTTGGATGATGGGATCAAGAAAAGCCCTGTTGTTCAGATCAAGAAAACAAGAGTTGGAGATGAGATTAATAATTTAAGGAAAGTGAAATCTGATTCTGGTTATAAGGCATTGAATGAGAGGAAATGTGAGCTGAGGAATATGAAATCTGAGCCAAGAAAGAGTCTTGAAGATGAAAATTTCAAGAATCAACTTCAGCTGGTCAAAGCTAAGACTCTGCCCCCAAGAAAGATTGCTTTTGAGGAAGATGTGAACAAATCTGGTGGTGATGATTCTGATAAATATCTTGAAGGGCCTGTTGGAATGATCGAAGAAAGCTCGAAATCGAGATCGGACGAAGAATGTGAAGAGCTGAAGGCTGAAACAAGCCATGAGGATCAAATTCAGAGCATTAAAAGGAAAGATGTTGAAATCAAGGACATGAGCATCAGTTTGGAAGATCAGAAGTTAAAGAAAGTTGTGATTAAGGAAAAGAAAGAAAGATTAGCTCCAATTTCACCAGTCATTAAGAAGCAGATTCCTGCTGCAAATCATGTCAATATTCATCCAAGTAAGTATTATGTACTGTATTTTAATTTCCAAGATGACAAAGTCGTGCGTAATCCAGTTTTACCGTGCAACTGATTTGCATTTTTGTGTGATTTTTTTAACAGTATTAGTTGTTTTACTATAAAGTATTTGTTGCAAAATAGGTGCGGAGTAAAAGACTAACTCTTTCAAGTGTTGTTGCTTCATTGATTGATCCTTGTTATTTCTGATTCCCAGAAACAGATTCAGACAATTCCCATGGAACTCCAAGCAAAATTCAAAGTTTGGGTGAGATTAATCATGTTTCTCTTCAAAATTGAAATTGTCTCCAATTTCTGATTTCATATTTTGGTTGGTAATATTAATTCACAGCTGACCTGATAATGTGGAAAGATGTATCAAGGTCAACATTTGTGTTTGGAATTGGATCATTTGCGATTATTTCCTCTTCTTACACAAAGGATCTCAATATCAGGTTATACTTACATTTTGGTCATACTTGATTTAATAAGTCATGGTCTCAATAAAGAGAAAATGACTTAATAATTATATTTTTATTTGAATTTGCAGCTTAATCTCAGTGATTTCCTACTTGGGCCTTGTATATCTTGGTGTTTCTTTCATTTTAAAATCCATCATTAGAAGGTAAACTAATCAACTTTTGCCTAATTTTAACTATGATAACATTTTTAGCAGATATTAAGGGTTAATTAAAATTTGGTTTTGATCTACGTATTTGTTGGATTTTTTTTAGGGAAAGTATGAATATGGATAATATAAACCAAGAATATGTTGTTGGAGAGGAAGAAGCTATTTGGCTAGTAAAATTGTTTTTGCCTTATGTAAATGAGTTTCTTGTCAAATTAAGAGGCCTATTTTCTGGGGACCCACCAACCACATTGAAGGTACAACTCTATTTCTTGTTAAACTCTGGATTCTATATAACATTATACACACAAATGTTTTCTATTTCAAATAGTATTTCAATTTTGAATAATAACATGTTGTGCGTGCGTGTGTCAGTTGGCGGTGCTTCTGTTTATTATTGCAAGATGTGGAGGCTCCATAACCATATGGAAAATGACAAAATTAGGTTGGTTTTCTTTAATTTTTTTATTTGTTGAAAGAAGAACAAGGAGTATTTATTTGGTTTGTTCTCCGCTACTGTCCAACGGTACTTTAACATGTTGTACCACATGCTCAATGTATAGTACTGTTGGACACTGTCCACTCCCCAGCAGTGTGACATAGAAAAAATATATTTATTTTGTGGGTAATTGCAAAACTTATATTTATATGCCTATTTTATCTTGACTTTGTAAGATTATTTGTGACAGGGTTTTTTGGAGTATTCATGGTACCAAAACTCTGCTCTTCCTATTCCTCACAGTTAGCTGCATACGGTAACCAAAAATCATTACTTCATTTGCTCATATGCTCTTGTCCTTATTTTCTTGGGATGTTTTATTGCCATTTAAAATAAAAATAAAATATATCATACAGGGATAATTACAAAAAACAAAACTAAGGTTTGTCATCTTTAAGAAAAATAAAAAAACCCCATTCAGATAAAACAGTGAATTTGCAATCTAGGAGGTAAAATAGTATTTACAGGTATTTAATTGATTTAATTGGGGGTAAAATAGAGTAATATTTATCCGGTTCGCCCAAGAAATAAATGTTGTGGAGGCTAGAGCTATGACAGCCGTTTAAACTTGCAGTACACTGCTTGCTGGGGCCCACATTAACATAACGGCTTCATCCGGCTTTGAAATTGATTAGAATAGATCTTCTCTTATTTGAGATGAAAAAGTTAAAATGAAATATACTTTACCGTAATTAAAGAGGCCCATAGTGAAATATTTAGACCTATATACATAATATGGACTGGCCCATAATTGGTCCTTTCTCGGCAGCTTTTGAGATGAAACAGAAATATTAAGCCCAATATTTCGAGGCCCATAATTAATTAAAAGTACAGAACTAATGAACTATACACATAATATGGGATGGGCATAATTGGGCCCTTTTTCGGCCTTTTCAGGTTAGTCAAAGCCCTTTTATTTTTTTGAGTAATTTTTGTTTACAAAGGAGCCCATGCAAGTAACATCATTAATTAAATTTCTCATGATGAAAACCAATATTATTAACATTACTTCACCACCACATTATATTAATTCAATGAGTGCATATCATGTTCACTATATACTTCATAGAGTATTTTAGAATCATGTAATTTGTTGCATTGAAGTTTTAAATATGCAACTTGTTTACATTGAACCATGCAATTTGGTGTAACACAACCAATTACAAATTTCTTCTAAAATACAATATGTAGTGCAATGTACATCTGGTGTATACAAGACTTAGCCTAATTCAATCGTGAAAAGATTAATAATACATTTATTCATCTGGAAATTAGGTTCATTTTGGATTAGAAGATTTGGAGATGCGTGGGAATCATGTACACACAAGAGAGCCGTTGGATTGGGGATATTGACTTTGGTATGGAATCAATCTTCAGTTGTGGGTCGAATATGGGGGCTCTTCTTATTATTTGTTGCCTTCAAATACTATCAGCAGTGCAACTCGTGGATCAAAGACGAAGCCACCACATCAAATTCTGACTAAACTCCGAGCTCAAGATCCAAAATGTCACAAATTAATAAACAAAATTTAAGTCGTGTCATATATTATGTATACCGTGTTTATAGGCTAAATATAGCAGTATATAATTTTTTGTTTCCAGGTTTACATGATTGTGTGAGAATGATTTTTATATAAAATTGTTCTGTTTCTTTTTTTCGTAGCCACCAACGGCCGACAATCAAATCGCCAGCTCTCATAGGGATGTTAATTTTAAGTATAAAATGTAAATTAATATAATATATATATATATATATATATATATATATATATATATATATATATATATATATATATAAATTTAATACAAATTAATTGTGCAATGATAACCATGCATCGCACGGTACATTTACTAATTTATATAAATATATGAAATGAAAGGCACACTTGCGTGAGACGGTCTCACGGTGAGACGCATTATGATTTGAGCATTGACTTTTTAACACTTTGAAAGTGAACAGTGTTGATTTGAGTTAGTTTATACCCCGTCTCAAATAAGAGTCCATCTCATTCGAGTTTTTGTCATGAAAAATATTGTATTCGGTATTGAAAGTAGTGCAAATTGTAAAATTTGGGAGAGATAGTAGTATGAGGAGTAAATTGTAAAATTTCTCATATTTTATTTTGTGTTGTTGATTTCAGTCTCACGCAATTTATTATGTCATGTAAACAGTGTCAAATTATTAGTCCAATTTGGAATTCCAATGGCTAGCGTGAGCAGCACACCGTCGGGCTCATAATAAACCCTATCAATATAAAACTAAAATTACATCATTCAAAAATTACAAATATTTTATTAGAAAGGTTAATCGCATAAAATTAAAATTATTCGCACCTAATAAATACGCGGGTGGGTCTCATTTATATCCAGGTTGCACCGTACATTCATAGTACATTTTAGAATCGTACAATTTATTATACTGAAAAGATATTTTTTTTTTACACTTAATTATACAACAATTTTTTTATATTAATAGTTGCATTATTCAGTATAAATAAATTGTATTGTTCTAAAATGAATTATGAATTCACGGTGGTATGCACACCCGTGTGCATACCATACTTAGCCTAAATCAGGGATGGATCTAGAGGGGGCGAGGACGATCGCCCCCTTGAAATTAAATTTTTTGTACTATATACATCAAAAATTTTATATAATGAAAAATTTCGCCCCTTAGTGATGAAATTTTGAATATGTGTCTGACCTAAATACAAAGCCAATTTTACAATTAAGGACTGAGTTGAATTAGAGTTGATCATCTGTCAATCAAGGGCAAAGCACATGACAGATCACCAACCTCTTTTCGACACACCATCAACTCATCACTATTCATACACTTAATTAATGCTAACAAAATTCATAACAATCCAATGAAACTAGCTTATGGTCACATCAACACATTCTCATTTTCACTCAATGTTTAGTCGAAGATTCGAAGAACCATACATGTAAATTTGTTCCTAGTACAACCTCCAGATTAAGAAGACCTGAACCTGGACGAAATATTGTCATTGTTCCATGTTCGGTAAAATTTAGTCTTGTAAGTTTGACTCATTTTAAAATAAATTTTTATATTTTAGCTTTATTATTTTTGGTCTTGAGGTGTACGATTTTCGTCATTTTTGACCAATTTTGATCCTTTTATGTCGGAAAATTTTAATATTTGGAGATTCCGGCCAATTGTCCAATTTTGCTCCTTTTTTTTTGTTCAATTTTGATCCTTTATGTTTATTTGTTTTAATAAATCTATAAATTCTATAAACTATATTAACCAATCTATAAACTAAAAATCCTGTAAATTAAAAATACAATAAATAAAATATATAAAAAAAATTAACCAAATAAGATATTAAAATTATTAAAATACAAAAAATTATGATTAAATTAATAAATTCTAAAAAAACTATAAATTGTTAATAAATCCTGAAAATGTTATAATTTAGAAAATCAATATAATAAAAGATGAAAATTATTAAATATATTCTATAAGCATGGAAAAGTTTTAAATTATTTAATGAATCCTAAAATATATTAATAAATCCTGAAATTTGGAAAAATATATTTAAAAAAATCCAAAAAATAAAATAAATCATACTATAAAAGTTCTGAAAATTTATTTTAAGTAATCCTAAAATAATATGCCCCAAATCTAAAAATTAACTAGATGTCTGGAAATTATTTTAAATTTATTTAAATTTCATATAATTCTCTAATATTACAAATTTTCATTTTTTTTGGCAAAAATTCATTATTATAAATAAGATTTTGTATAATTTTATTATAATTATTTAAATTATATATGTATAATGTACTACCTCCGTCCCATAAAAACGTGCACACCTACTTTATTATTGAATTTTTGTGAGCGAGTTGTTTATTAGTATTTCAAATGATAAAATAATTTTTAAAGAGGGGTATTATAGATCTACCTCTCATCTATTGAATGCATCTTTAAAAATTATTTTATCATTTCAAATACTAATAAAAAACTCGCTCGCAAAAACACGTGAAAACAGTAAACGTCCACGTTTCTTTGGGACGGATGGAGTATTTTTTTTATGAAATTTCTTATTTTCTTGAATTTAAATTTATAAATTTTTAAACTTATTCAGATTCTTTTGTAATTTTTTAATTATTTTTAAATTTTAGAATCATAATTATAAAATTATATTTTTTATTTTTAAAAAATCTTATCAAACTAACAAATTTTGGTTAATACTTTGATTTTATGTATCGTTTTCACAAAATTTCAGATTTTCATTTTTCATTGGCAAAATTGAAGATTTAAGTAAATATTTTAGGAATTTTAATTTATTTATTTTTTTGGCATTTTTCAGGTAGATCATTTGTTATTTTTCTGAAATTGGGTGTATTTTCAGATTTTAGAATTTCAAAAAATCTAATTAATTTTCAGATTTGAAGCGTATTTTTTAATATAATTCTCTAGAAATTTTACATTTTTTTGTATGATTTATTATTTTTGGATTTTTATATATATATATATATACATATATATGTGTTTGTTTATATATATTCTAATTATAGAAAATTTTAATATATTCTTTAGGATTTATTTATAATTTTTAGAATTTTCCATGCTTCAGAATTTATTTTATCATTTACATATTTTATTTTATTGATTTTTTAATATATATATATATATATATTTAGAATTTATTAATAAAATCATAATTTTCAGTATTTAAGACTTTTCATATCTTATTTGGATAAACTTTTATTTTTTAGATTTTCTGAATTTTAATTTTCATATTTATATGGTGTACTTTTAATTGATAGAATTTTTTATTTTTAGATTTGTTAATACTAATAAACATAAAGTCATAAAGGACAAAATTGGACAAAAAAAGGACCAAAATTGGACAATTGGCCGGAATCTCCAAATTTTAAAATTTTCTGACGTAAAAGGACAAAAATTGGTCAGAAAAGGACGAAAATCGTACACCCTAGGACCAAAAATGATAAAGCAGAAACATTGTATAAATGATTTATATTGGAATGAGCCAAACTTACAGGAAGGGTTTAGGGTAACTTTCATCTCAATTAATAGAAAGTAAAAATTAATATTTTACTAATTTATATTAAAAATAAGTTTAAATATATATTATAATTATAAATAATTAAAGCGTAATAAAAAAAATCATTTAATAAAGAATCTTTATGAAATATTCTATTTTAGTGCAAAAAGTAGTGCAAACGGTTGAAAATATGGCACTGACCCTATATTAGAGTATTGTTGAATTGATCCCGGAACAGTGCAAACTGCTAGAGATGATCTAAGCCATATTATTTGGAGTTTGACGCGTGCAATAATGAGTCCCACTCTTCATTATAGAGAGTGGTTTACCAATCCAACTTTCTTATTTTGCAATACTAATTTCAAAAATAATTTTATTTTAAATTTATTTTTAACACACTACATATCAAGTTAATCGTCTTTTAAAGATTTTAAAATTTACATATATATTGCACATATAAATATAAAATTCATATCTAAAATATTTATATAATTTTTTAAAAGTGTTTTTTATTTAATTTAATTATATGAATTGAATCTAAATAATTTTATTTTAAATTATATCAGTTTTTGTTGAATTTTAATATTATTTTATATATTTTAGTATTTGTGGAGAATTTAGTACATAATTAAAAGCCATGTGATTAATTAAATAAATGCAATACACCCATATATAAATATAACTTTTATATATTAATGAAAAATAGTAATAGAAGAAATTAGTATAAATTAATGAGTAGGTTAAAAAAAATTAAGTTAAATTTATAATTTTTATTAGAATTCATCTCATTACATAATTTCACATTTAAAAATTAATAATATTCAATTTATGCCTCGAACGGGAGATTTAGTAGTTTGAAATAATTGACACAAAGCGCTACCCTGTTCAAGAATGTAAGTTAAATAAATTAGAGACATGTTCATGCAATAATTAATTCATAAATTATATTGCATGTTCCATAAAGATAATCACATTTTGAGTGTTACACAGTTATATATAACATTTTTTATTGTGGTTAAAATTTGATTTTACTTTATAAGGTTTAAGGGTGAATTTATGCAGGGTAAGACATGATAAATGCGTTGCCTCAATTTCTTTTATAATGTATTATGCATATCCTTTTTTTTTTAAATATATTCTTTAAAATTTGTAAACACCAACTAATATTATGATAAAAAAGGTTACGTCTTGTACGAGTCAGGTGCATTGTGCACTCTATAGTGTATTTTGAAAATATGCAGCTTGTTACTTTATAGTTTATACTAATATTTTATTTTCAACTGAACCGATTGAGACTCCTACTGCTATTATTACCAAGCTCATTAATTTATTTGTTCAAGCCCATGATTTGTCTGCCCATAAGTTGGATGAAGCTCGCTAGGATAATTTTTTTTTTAATTTTAGTGGTTATTATATGAAATTTAAATTTGATTTTAATTTAGTAGTGATGATGGACCATATCTGATCAAAATTATTTTCATATGCTTCTATTGTATACCAATATTCAGTCATAACTATTGAATTAATATAATTTTCATATGCTTCCATCCACGTGTTTATCTCCTATTGAGTGACCAAACTATACCAACATCAGTATCATATGAAGTTTTTACAACGATACATTCATTGGCTCATATTTTGACTTACTTGACCAATAATACCGATTAAAGTATTCCAATATTTGTGATTTTGAGCATATATATACAGGTATGTTTTATAAATAAGTGATTATGTACCCTGACTCTTGGTGCGGGACAAAGAGTTACAAACAGTATAACACCAAACCATCATGTGAATTGATATGATGATATATATCTAATAATTTGCTAATAAAAAATGATGAAAATAGCGACGATTCAAAATCATTCACTGCTTTCCCAAAACTCAATAATTAATGCTATTATACATTCAATACTCAATAAAAAATAATATCTTCAATATTATCTGGGATCCCTTGGTGGTGACCCAACTAGATTCGTTCTAATGTGCAGGTTTAACTTTTGCAATAGCTTAATAATAAGATGTGAAAAAGTATCTGACTGATGGTCCATCCCCATATTTAATACTCCCTCCGTCCGCATCCACAATGTATGGATGAATTTTCATCTATCCATCCACTCTCTCCTCCACATCATCTATTTTTAAATATTTAACTTTTTAAACAAACTCTCACAATGATTCATTTAATCATCCATCCATTCACTATTTATGAGTCCCACCATGGCTTCATCCCACTTTATGCATATTATAATTATTAAGAATTATATTATTTTTTAATATTGATATTATTAATCAAAATATTAAAATAAGAAAGTAATTAATTATAAAATAATTTCAAGTAAACAAAATTGAGAAAATCTAAGTAGAATATTAAATTAAACATTTAGATTACTTGAAAGTTAGAAAACGTAACATTCAATTAAAACATTACAATGAATTAAAACATTCAATTGTTAAAAAGTTTCAATTCACATGCATATTTAAAATTAATCCAATTTTTTTTAAATATAAAAAATTTATAAGTTTACGTATATTAAAAAGCATAAATAAAAATAAAAAATAAAAAATTACTCTCTTATGTCATCACATTTATTTTTTTGCAAAAAATACACTTTCTCTCTCTATCTATTCCATTGGATGAATGACACTCTCTCTCCAATCCAATGAAGATCCACAATGGTGTTAAACAACAACTTTCATCCATCCAATGGTTAAACACCCATTGGATGGTAACTTGCACTTTGAGATTGTCACACATATAAAAAAAATATATAACTTTTTGGTGTTTTGTTGATTTTTCAAAGAGAATGGGGGTGGAGATATTGAGGGTGTAAATTGTGAGATTATTTGTCATTTTAAGGGTGCAAATTGGTAAGGGACGAACAAAAAAGAAAGTGTGCAAATTGTTAAGGGACGGAGGGAGTATATTATTGGGAACTCTGTGTGAGATGGAGCTTGTTTTGAAGTTATGTTATACTTTTTTGTGAAGAAGAGACGAGATATTTCCCCCACCCATGTCGTTGGCCCCTCAGTCGGGCGGGTTGTAAATCAAAGGATGTGCTCAAGTAGCAGACACTTGTGGGAGAGAGTCAATAGAATTCAATCCCCAAGACAAACCTCCATATTATTTCAATGGAGAATTAGTTCCACATGGGGTTCGAACCTGCGTTGCCGGGGGACTTCTCCCCACATCACCACAAGTTTTACCACTTGGCTAAAAGAAGAGAAAGTCTCCGATGAACTTGTTTACGGTATAAAATTAATATTATTATATTTTATAAATTAATAATATAACACTTATCAATTGATACAATTACATTTATAACTTAATATCATAAGATCAAAATCTAAGTGTATTAGTCTATAAAAGTAATAATATTAGTGTATAAATATAATGATGAATGTTATATTATGAAGAAGTTTCACAATAGAATTTATGTTAAAAAAAAAAAGAATTGTAAAGAAAATCACACTATATATTAATTGTTAATCTCTCAGTTGAATCCATACAGAATTTTTTATGAGACAACTTCGACAAAAAATTACCCGTAACACATATTAGACCACTAATATTTTATACTGGCGTAATATATTATAATTATATTCAAGGTTTAATTAAGTAACTCAATATCGAATGTACGTTATATATATAATGTTTCTGAATTCATGGGGTTGAAGGTATTTTGGTTGCTACAACCTAGCCAACATTCTAAATTTCTTATTGGGAGGATATCAATTAGGTACAAAATGGGGGGACTTATATCAATTAGGTACAAAAACTTTATTGAGTTTCAATTCACTACAAAACCACCTCTCCCACCGACAAAAAATTACGGTGGTTTAACTTGAGCAAAAAATTACGGTGGAAGCGTCGCCGATTTCCCCATCGACCGTCGGCCGTCGGGCAGAGGGTGTAGTTTGCCATCGAGTTTGGAGTGGCGCTGGTTTTTAGAGAGAGAGAAGCTCTGGCTCTCAGAGAGAGAAAGGGGCGATTGCAAATGACATTTTTTTTTAATTGAGGTACAATTGATTTCTTATTTGTCTGATGAAACTTTGAAGTAGGGGCAAAATTGGGTTTTTATGTTACTTTTTGTATCTAACTGAAATAAATATTTATCCTTGTACTAGATTGATATTTTGATGCAAATCATGTTTCTACTTGATATTATCCCTTTCTTGGGATTCTTATATATAACATGGACATTATTATATAGTATATATATAGAAAGCGCTCTCTCTAAAGAGTAAAAGTGTTACTCACTTTTCACTCTTACTTGTAAAATTGCTATCCTATTAATAAAGTGTTAAAGTGGAGTTAGTTATAGGAGGTTACTTGTATCTCCACTTATAAAAAGACACATTAGTTAGTTTATTCTTTTTTATCTTTTCATATCATTCTTTCCCCAAATTGTAAACTCTCAGAAACTCTCTCTTGAATCAATATAGTTCCTCTTTCGTTTTTCTTGAATATGTTCCAGATTGTTAAGATGGTATCAGTTTTATGCTAGATATGCCATTCGATCTTTGTTGCTTCCGCATCTGATTTAGAGTTTTACACTCATTTTCTGTTATCGATTCGATTGGAATCGAAGTTTTTTTTTTGTTTTTCAACAATCTTTGTTGAAACTTCCGATTCTTGTTCGGTTTTGTTGAATTCGTTCGGCTTTTATTCAAGTTCGACGGTCTATTCCAATTCTTGGTGATTATTGTTCGATGGCGACAAATGTTTCACTTGATCCGACGGTTAATCCGCTTTCTCTGAATTTGCTCCATCACAATGACAATCCGGCGGTGTCAATTGCTTTAGAGCCTTTGGATGGAACGAATTTCATTTCCTGGTGGCAGTCGGTGGCCTGTGGTCTGAGTGTGAAGAACAAGCTGCCCCTGGTGGATGGGTCTGTTCCTGTTCCGAGTCCGGATGAAGATAAGGCGGTGCATGCGGCCTATGTCCGCACGAATGACCTTGTTCTGCAGTGGATCCTCAATTCTGCATCTCCTTATATCAAGAAGAGATTGAGGTACTTTCACACTGCTAGAGAAGTTTGGGTTGAGTTAATTGCTCGCTATGAATGCTCTGACTTGACTATGATTTTTCAGCTTGAAAAATCTTTAACTAACATTGCTCATGGTTCTAAACCTTTGGTAAATTACTATAATGAATTCAAATATTTGTGGGATGAGCATGTTAGTCATAAGCCTATTTTTTCTTGTCACTGTGGTGTTATGACCAATTGCAATTGTGATCTTCTTAGACAGTTAGCTAATGCTCAAGAACAAGACTGTGTTATGAAATTCTTGATTGGGCTTAGTGAATCCTATGCTGCTATTCGTAGCAATTCTTGTTGCATAAACCTTTTCCTCCTTTAGCTAAGGTGTATTCTCTGTTGTTGCAAGAAGAATCATAGAGAGCCTTAAGTATGCCTAGTCCTGTTCTCCCTGACTCTGTTGCAATGTTAGCTAACAACTCTAGGTTTTATAAGGACAGGAAAAATGGGTTAAAGTGTACACACTTTAGTGGTACTGGACACTCTGTGGATAGATGTTTTGAGCTGATAGGTTACCCCCTGGTTGGAAGGGTCCAAGGGGTAATAAAGGGAATGATAGGTCTGCTAATGCAATAATTGCTTCTCCTGAAAAAGCTATGGGGTCTAATCCCCTTATTACTCAAGAGCCTCTTGAGCAGCTTCTGTCCTTGGCCAAGCAAGCTTAGAAGCCAAGTGATTCCATTCATTCCGTTGCTGGTGTGTTTGCACATATTAATTATGATATTCCCTCCGAAGGTACTCATTTTTGTTTAAATTCTTCTTCTAGTTCTAAGTTTTACACTTGGATTCTAGACACAGGGGCTACTGATCATATGGTTTCTGATTTGGGGTGTTTTACTTCACCTCCAACTCCAGCTAACATAAAGATCAGTTTGCCAAATAATGTTGTCTCTACAACAACAAATATGGATACAATAGTTCTCAATGAACACTTAACTTTGTACAATGTGTTGTATGTTCCAAATTTTGCATTCAACTTGTTTTCCATAAGTCATTTGACTAGGTATTCCAATTGTTCTGTTAGCTTTATGTCTTCAAGTTGTGTTCTGCAGGACAAGGACTCCCTAAGGGTGATTGGTTCTGCTGAGCAGCATGATGGCTTGTACCTACTAAAAGTGTCTCATTTTGTACACTCAGCTGCTAGTTCTGCTAATACTGGTACTTTTACACTTTGGCATAGTAGATTAGGGCATATGTCTCCTACTAGCATGTTACAAATAAAGAGTTTAAGGTTAAGGGCTCTTGCTATTCATGATCATTGTACTGTTTGTCCCCTTGCTAAACAGAAAAATAAACCTTTTCCTATTAGTGTTTCTACATCTTTAGATTGTTTTGATCTTATACATTGTGACATATGGGGTCCTTTCTCTATTCCTTCTTACACCGGTGTTAGATATTTTTTAACCATTGTTGATGATTTCTCAAGATGCACTTGGATTTACTTGTTAAAGTCAAAGTCTGATGTGAGATCTTCCTTGGAAAATTTTTATAACATGGTATTCACTCAATTTCAAAAGATAATTAAGATTTTAAAAAGTGATAATGACTCAGAATTTTTGCTTTATGATTTTTATCACAAATTGGGAATCTTACACCAAACCTCCTGTGTGGAGACACCCCAACATAATGGTTTGGTGGAAAGAAAACACCAACATCTTTTACAGGTTGCTAGAGCTTTATTATTTCAATCTTCTTTGCCTATTACTTACTGTTGGGATTATACTGGAAAGTATGCTTTTACTTTGTATAATCAAAACTGAATTTCAGACTTATTTACTGAAATAAATTATTTATCACTGATGCTTTAAATATCATCGAATGTTACATATATTTACTGCATAACTGTTCAATAAATAATACGTGTTACATTGTAGTTAATTTAGTGATACCAGATCACATAAGATTAAATTAACAGTCCCTTGTAACTAAAAGTACACCATTCACGACCTAGATGGAAATGAACAATCCATCGTGAAAGGTTGAAGTGTAAGGCTCGGATTGACTTGTCTTGACCAAGAGATTACACTAGTGCATGACTGATGCACTGAATAGGACCTACAGGAGGACAAATTCTTCAGAACTGAACAAGGAAGAATTAGACCTCAGTGGTTCGTTATTTCTTAATCTTCGTTCCTTAAATAGGATCACGTGTGGTTAGTAACTATTGCTTTGACTTATCATGGGTAGAGAATCAACGAGATTCAATACTTTTTATCTTGGACAATATTATTGGTCACATGTGATTGCTAAGATTTAATACTGAGAATCGTGTGCAAGTACGCTTGTTCGATTTGCCCCCTTGGGAGGTTCATAAGCTTTATCATACCAAATCTTACAAGTGGAACTAGTTTCCGGTATGGATAATAATGTTGAACCGTTCCTTAACCGAGGACAAAATATATTAATTAATGGAAAGCTATTTCAGTGGCTTGAATTAATTAATGGGCTAGATAATCTTAAACACGGAAAATAATAACCGGGAGCCATATTGACTGTAATATGGGTTAAGATGGATAGTGCAATATTAATTATGTAGTGGGATTAATTAATATTTATGGGCTTGAATAATATTGTGGCTCAATATTGATAATTCAAGATCCATTGGAAGGTCCAATCTTAATTCTCCTAAAGGCCCCCTAAGTAGCCCAACATATAGTCCAATAACTGAAAAAGGTGTTTAAAATAAAATAAATATTGTTGCTTATTTTTCCTCATAATTTTCGAAATTTATGGATAAAAGGGGAGAAAGATTTTCTTTGAATTATGTTATGGAATGAAGATATGTATTCTGGGAATACAAGATTATCTCATTAAATTCAAGAAATCTCCCACTTGGTTATCCATGAAGCAATTTTCGAAAATATTGAAATATAAAGGGCAAGAAAGAATTTCTTGATTTTCTTGAAAAGATATTATGAAAGACATGTATTTCTTGAAATACAAGTGTTGTGCTCAGATATATCACACGTCAGCATCACCAGATTTTTCACACGTCAGCAGGACGAATTATCGCACGTCAGCAGGTCCCACCGAGACCACGTGATTTGTCGTGCTTACGCATATGTTTTGTCATGCTTTATGCACATGACTTGTCGTGCTTATCGATTTGTCGTGCTTAATGACTTGTCGTGCTTATCGATTTGTCGTGCTTATGATTTGTCGTGCTGGTCCTCTTTATATAAAGGACCTCACAGTTCATTGTAAACACACACACTGGAATGTTTCCCTAATTCCACTTATATACCTACACCCACATTTCAGGGAAGAACTACGGTTCTTCCCGCAGTGTTCTTGTTCGATTAATTATTTTGTTTGTGAGTTGTTACCAAATTAGCCACATAATACTCTCGATAAAAAACGACTCGCAACAACAAGAATATCTCATAAATTCAAGAAGATCCAAATCTTGGATTCATGCCTAATATTTCAAAAATTCCATAACAAAGATAAGGTGGGATTTTTTGTGGAATATTATAATTATGGGAAAAAGAATATATGAGATATATTCAAGATTTCTTGGAGATCATGAAAAGATTTTCCCACATTGTTTTTTCCCTAAAATTTCGACCACCACCCTATCTATAAATAGGGGATGATTCTTTCATTCCCAAGTACAATTCCATGTGCTGGAAAAATTAGTAAATCCACAAAGGTGGTGCAACAAAGTTTATTTTCCTTTTGTTAATTGTTCGCAAGCATCCTACCACCGGATAGTCGAGCAAGGATTAAGGGAATACTTGGGAAGTTCTTTTGGTGTGTCTAATCAACAAGACCATTGCCGTCCCAAGAGGTATGTTCACGTAAACTTGTAGAATTTCCGCATGCGTAGGTTTTACGTGAATTGTTTATATGCATGATTTGTTGTTGGATTATTATTTGAATTAATATAGGATTAATTCATGCTAGTAATAATTATAAGAATTAAATTTGTATTTAAATATTCATCCCGAATAGATCCGTGCAATTTATTCCCCAACAACTGGTATCAGAGCCACAGTTTCGGGCTCTGAATTTTAAATTGTAATTTAATTCGTTGTCATTAAATTTGAAATTGGATAGTAGAATTGCTAGATCTTTTTTGCAGGTATCCAATTGTGATGGAATTTAATGTGTTTATTTATGCATGCATATAAATTGTGGTTTTAATTCGATTCGTTCGGATTCGTTTTGCCTCGTGAGAAAATCCACGAGTAGATTAGGATTTATTTGATTTGATCAATGTAATAGACTAGTCTAGATCTAGGTTTATTTATTTTTGTAAATAAATTGTAACCGGATCGGAAACAGAGGCGGAGACGAAGAATTAAAGGATAAAATCCGTAACCAAGGCGTGGGAGGGCGTGCGTCGCATCTAAACGCGTACCAAGGAGGTAATGCACGCCGACGGATGCATGCAGTAATACACCGGCGCTGGGCGCAGGCCGGAGGGCCGAGCGTATGTATGATAAGGCGATTGCCAAGACGGGCGAAGCATTATTAGCGCAGACGCGCGCACCGGGCTTAAGCGGACGGCGGATGGGAGATTTAGAGACGGCACGCATGGGGACGACGACAGGCCGCCGAAGTTCCGCAGGCGAGGCGAGGGCCGTGCATCGCACGCGTAAGGGTACGCTGCCGCCGCCGAGGCTTCGCGAGGCCGACGCGCTAAGCCCTCGGCCAGGTCGTGGAGCAGTATTTCGGGCGATGCTGTAAGGCGCGACGGACGCGTCGCCGGTTGGCCAACCGGATGCGGGCATGCATCCTGCCGCGAAGCACGGAGGGAGCGCTGAAAGACGGAGTTCTTTTTCGACGATCGACGAGTGGGAGAAATTCAAGACTACATTTCTTCAAAATCAAGTCAAGAAAAATCAAACCACGCATAATCGGATAATTTGTGCCCAATATGTTTATTTTTTTTCGCTTTTGCTTGATTTATTATTGTGTTATCTTATGCTTTATTTAATTTGTTTAAATGTGTTTGCATGAGAGTTGCCCAATGAAAATCTCACCTTCAAAATTACTAAGTATGTTTAAATAATTAATTGACAATTTTATTAGGAAAATAAAATTGAATTAATTTTGACCTCCATGATTTATTTATTTGTGAATTTTTGGAGAAATTCACACGGACGGCCAAAAGTTAGCTTTCACATGAATGAATTCCAAATGGATGATTGTGAATTATTACTAGTGGCGACGATGACCCTCCCCACGAGGCTCGTTCAAAGCGAAATAATAATCTCGTATTTAATCATGGTTATTACTTAGGTATAAAATTGATATCATATACTTCCTCAAGTCCTGTCAATTTTATATTTGGTCAAGGGGAGCCAACTATTAATCTGGATATTAAAGGTTTAACAACCGTTCTTGTTTGTAACTTCGCTTAAATGTGTTTAAATAATGACCCACCCCGTGGCTTATTTAAAACTGTTTTTGATGTTGGGCTGATGCATGTTCATATTTTTGGAGATTTTAATATATGCATGTGATCGAACCTTGTGATATATTTGTGCTTATGCATATTATTTGTTTATTTCAAGTTCATCATGTCGTAACCTTCTAATCCATTTTGATTGAAAATTCAATATACTTAAAGACAATTTGCTTTCTTTGTTGAAAAACTATTTTGATTGAAAATACAAACTAAAA